>JAOXYM010000010.1:10548554-10570763 GCA_028567055.1 Leptatherina wallacei | reverse complement strand
CAACGACGCCATTTGGCGTCGTTGAGAATAGCCATTTTCACTCAAGTGAAAATGGCTGGCAGTCAATGAGTTAATTGTGAGCCCAAACCAAAATGGGTTTAAAGAAACCTTTCAAGTTTCAAAAACAGGGATGTTCCTCCAGCTTGGATTTACACACACAGATTGTTGTATTGAATCTGTGTGTGTGTTTTACAGTCTGAATTATTAATTGATTGAGTTAAACTTGGCTCTGAAGTCACCACACCATGCGTCCTGTTTTTCCTTCAAGTCATGCCATCAGTGCCAGCAGGCCATGGGACTGGGTGAGCCGGCTGTCTACGCTGAGCGGGCCGGCTATGACAAACTGTGGCACCCAGCATGTTTTGTGTGCTGTACCTGCAAGGAGCTGCTCGTGGACATGATCTACTTCTGGAAGAAAGGCAAGATGTACTGTGGACGTCACTACGGAGACAGCGAGAAGCCTCGATGTGGAGGCTGTGATGAGGTGACAGGAGCTCCTTTCTTTGGTTTGTTTTTAGTTTGAAGTTTTCTTGAATTAAAGCGCGTTGTTTTTGTCCACAGCTGATCTTCAGTAACGAGTACACTCAAGCTGAGGGGCAAAGCTGGCATCTAAAGCATTTCTGTTGCTTCGACTGTGACTGCATCCTGGCTGGAGAGACGTATGTGATGGAGAACGACAAGCCTGTCTGTAGACCCTGCTACATGAAAAACTATGCTGTGGTGAGTTTCTGAGCTGTTTTACATTTAAATGAATCTGTTTCTTTTTCAGTGTTTTATAAATATGGGAGAAAAATGCTCAGTTATGGAGGGATTTTTGGTAGGATTTACATGTCTGTGATGGAGCTTCTCTTGTTTGTAAGGTGCTTTGAGTAGCTAATGACAGCAGTGAGAGGAGGAGACGAAGTTTCAAAAGACACTTACCAAAAAAATCAAGTGGCATTTTGGACTAAACTGATTTAGTTTCTTTGTCAGACAGTTGATTTCTGCCTCTCACTGCTTCAGGCACATCTCACGTGCCTCCTGTGACCTCATGTTGGTGTATTTCTTTAACCCCTTGCCTATTGTCACAAATTTACTACTAACTGCTTCTGGCCTTTTTTAACGTTTTATTTCTTTTTATCTGATTAAATTATTTGATTAATTGGTTTCTATTTACTGTTTATGTATTTATTTTGTATTAATGTTTTATTTACTTGTATTTATTAATTTAAAATTTAAATTTATTTTATTTAATTCCAGTCTTTTCTCTTTTTTTCCTAATTTTTTTTGTTTTTATATTTCTTGATCTATGATTGTAGATAAACTGTAAAACTTCATGTCATATATAAACTAGTATATCCAAGATGTTTTTTCTGTCTACATTGGTATATCTATGATGTCTACAGGATAGATTAGCAGAATGTATATGTAACTTGGCAGGTGATGTCAACTATCCTATGGCCAAACATTTCTTGGAGCTCCATAATATTGATCCAACTACATTACAAGCAGGGTTCTAAATTACAGGGCAGCTAAGGTAACTCGGCTCCCCTGAAAAGCAGAGCAGCTCCACTTAAGACATTCAGCTGATACTCTAAGCTTTACCTGCCATAATATGCATATACGTGCACGTGAGTCGCGGCACACATCCGAAAATAAGGTTCCAGTCACCCAAAAGCCCCGATGTAATTCGATCCCTGATTACAAGCATTTGGAATTAATCTTATTATAACTTTTGTTTTTGGTTTAAAGTGGTGTGTGAGCAGTTATATTGTTTTAATTTTAATTTCTTGAATTTCCTTCATAATTTGACTGTTTGATGTTCTGTTGTTGACTTTTAGTGAAGGTCAAATGATACCATCTCCTGCTGTATTTGTGCATTTGTTTCTTGTCGTTCCTTATGGTTTATTCTGGGTTTTCAGTAGGAGTGCTGTGGATGGAAAGTTTATTACAGCTGGAGAATTCTTATCAGTGGAGTTTCTCTGTAAAAATACCTTGAACTTTATCAAGTCTGTTTGACTCTCTGAGGAAGACTAGTTGATGTACCTTAGAGGGTTTCTTTTATACTCTGGTGTATTTCTACTCTATCCAAAGAGTATTATGTTGAATCCAGAAAGTGTTCCTGCACTAATAGTTTCTTGAGTAAGATTGCTAACCAGTACACATTGCTTCTTTCCACCATTTGAAACTGCTACTCAGATATGTATAATATGAGTAGAAGAGAACTGTTGTGTCGGGCCCTGTTCACACATGCAAACTTTCATTCTGAATTATGACAATGAGCCCAAACTGTTAGTCAGCTGAAGCTACTTGCAATGACAAAAACAAGAAGGTATCAAACTATGGTGCAGTGTAATGGACAAAACAGTCCTCCCAGGTTGTAGTGCTTTATTATGTCTCAGGTCAGTAACTGCTCTCAGCGAAAATGACTGTATACTATGTATTGTTACATATTGGACCAGGTAGAAATTATCAGACCTCAGTAACTTTTATTTCACTTTTGGACATCTGAAAAAGGGGCTTCAACATTGAACTTTGGATTAATTTAAGTTTCAGTTAGAACAAACATTAAGAATGAAATTGAGATCAAATGAAAACTGAACCACTGATCTTGGTTTAAAGTTAATGTTCGAGAAACGCAACATGTTTCATTTCCACCCAGAGTCAATAATGTAAAGTACGCTGTATGTGTTTACATGACTGATCTGTCATAATCCCCAGCAAAGCCAGTGTTTTTCTCTACTTCTATGCCTGCCTTCACTTGTTAACATTCAGTTTGATCACAAATCTATATTTGTATGAAGTATCCAAATAGAAGGAAAAATTTTTAATTTGATATAATTTCTTCCCAGAAATGCTCATCCTGCCAGAATGCCGTGGATCCTGAGGCTCAGAGAGTTTCCTACGGCGATCACCACTGGCACGCTGAGCCGCAGTGCTTCAAGTGCTCCGGCTGCTCAAAGTGCCTGATGGGCGAGCGCTTCATGGCGGTTGCAAGCTTCCTCTTCTGTTCTGTGGAGTGCAAGAAGAAAGTCATGGCTTAGCTGACCAGCGCTGCTTCCTGATCTTATTTAAGACCACTTGGACCAGTGAAACAGGGACTGGTTCAGCTGAGACTGGATCTGCTGCAGAGATGGGTTGTGGGTGGGTCAATACTGAAGAGAGTATCTGAGCACTGACATGATCCAGGCGGTGTGAAACCCAAACTTCTACTGTACATTTTTGTCTTCAACCTTGAAATTATTTTGGGGTGTGGGTACTTTTCTTGCACTGTTTTTTTATTTACAGATGAGTTTGTTTTTTCACAAACCTGTGATTGAATGAATGAACTATACTTTATTGATCCCCGAGAGGAAGTTGGTGGTACATGAGATGCCACACCCTCAGATAACCTACTGTTGTTTTCATGTGCAAACTTTTACTGTTATCTTCAAACAAAAACTACTGATGCTCTCCTGTTTAATAATATAGACTCAATCTGATGTTGACTGAAAAGCAATAATAGCAAAGAATGCAACTGTCTGCAGCCGTTTCTTTTTGTTTTTTTGAATGAAATATATTTTTCTGGCCTTTTGAAAGATTTCCAAGTGTGCTCAGCTTTAATATGCAAAGCCAGTTTCAGTACCAGTGAATGAAGTGCAATTAAGCTGTGCAGTCCAACGTGTATTTTTTTATATCAGCGCTCATGGATGTATACGTGGTTTAAGACAAGACTGTAGATGTGAAATGTATTGGGTTGGAAAAATAAGGTCTTCAGCCTTGGATGTACAATTATATAAAATGTTGATAAATAAAGAACAAAATTCTCAATGTGTCCACTATAAATTCAGGATTATTTTCAGACTCAGCAAAGTTAGCACATATGTAACACATATCTAACTTTTTGCACCTGCTGGCCCCCTGAAGAAAAAGAAAAAACAAACTGAAGTTATTTATTATGTAACCACTTCCCTAAAAAAAAAAAAGTTAATTAGCGCTATAATAAGGAATGTACACTCACCAACCACTTGATTAGTTACCCCTGTCTAATTGTTTAACACAAATATCTAATCATGTCAGCAACATAACACATTTAGTCATGTAGACATGGTAAAGATGACTTCCTGAAGATCAAACATCAGAATGAAAAAGAAAGGGGATTTAAGTGACTTTGAATGTGGCATGGTTGTTGGTCTGAGTATTTTAGAGGCTGCTGATCTACTGGGATTTTCACACACAACCATCTTTAGGGTTCACATAGAATGGTCTGAAAAAGCGAAAATGTCCAGTGAGCAGCAGTTGTCTGGACCAAAATGTCTCGATGTCAGAGGAGAATGGGCAGACAGGTTGGAGGTGATGGAAAAGCAATAGGAAGTCAAATAACCACTCGTTCCAGTCGAGGTATGTAGAACAGCATCTGATGGTAGGATCAAAATTGGGATGTGGTGGAACTGGAGATTCTCATTATGGATGTGCAGCTGACAAATCTGCAGCAACTGTGTGATGCTGTCCTGTCAATATGGAGCAAAATCTCTGAAGGATGTTTCCAACACCTTGTTGAATCTATGACACCAAGAATTAAGGTAGTTCTGGATGAAAGGGGGTCCAACCTGGTACTAGCAAGGTGGACCTGATAAAGTGACCAGTGAGTGTAACTTAACTACATGCAAAATAAAATGAAGCATAGTCCGCATAGACTTAACATGAACTGAAATTTTCAGTTCTATTTTTTTTCTAGCTGGTTTATACACTGGAAGACATTTCCAGACCTCACATATTTTGACTCCTGACAAGTGAAGTCAATGGTGCCACAACTTGTTCAAATGTCCAGTAAGTCATACCTGTGAACCAGCTTGCACTGAAACCAAATGGAATCCAGCCATCATTCACACAAATATTAACATCAGCTTGGTTGTCCTGATAAGTGACCTAAAAATATTTTATTAAGCCGTTATGCAAAACAACAGCAGACAGGATAATAGATGACAAACATCATTAATGTTAATACTTTTGCAACAACCGCATCTCGGTGAAAATGACCTCTTCCGCATGATGATCTCATGCTATCCCGATTATGGCTGCCGGCTGAGCAGATGTCCAATACATTAAACTGAAAACACCTGGGTGAATCTGTTGCATTTTTTTAGTATGTTCGGTCACACAAACTCCATCCACCTTGTATTTATGCTGCATGGATCAAGCTTCGTCTGCAGCACCAAACCTTCATTCACTTCCATTTGGCACATGGTTAACTTTGTCCTCTGGGAGATCGACATTGCTCTCTCTGATGCTAGTCAGATGGGAACTCTATAGGTCAACCATGATGGGGGGGAAACAAAAAAAAATCACAATTCAAGGAAGCTCCATTTATGAGAAGCCATTGTCTTTAAGTTGCAGTCTATCTAAAGTTGAATCGCTATTTCCCCTCTTTCAAGCACAACCCTACCAGACCTGATGGGACCAAATTGCCTGACAAGCTCCAAAATGACCATCATCCCCTTCCTTGAACACCACAGAAAGGGATCTAAAAATGATTTGCATGTCATTTGTTTCATACTTGAATCAGCTGCCCTTTAACACAGGAATTTGCATTGTGACTAATTTCTCACTGGAATTTATATTATGTTAATAATGTGTTAGCATCAGTTGGAACAAGCTTCACATCTTCATGCCAGTGCAGCAACATGGGGACATTTACCAACATTTAATACTGTTATGTGTTGCATCATATGTTTCTATGTTTCTATGGGAGAAACACTTTCCAGTCTGTGGAGGAGTATAAATCACACTCTGATCTTGCACCCAGAGAATCCAAGCCATAAATTAATGTCATAAAAGTATGAATGTAGGGCAGCATCTGTGCAAACCATATCCAATGTGCAAACGGTGGAGTCAGAGTCATATGAAGAGAGATAAGCAATTAAATCAAGAAGACATTTGTACATTCCTTGGAATTTCAGTTTTCATCTACAGTTGCACAGTGAGGAGATGCCACAGCAAAAACAAGCCACATTAGGACAATAGTCTTGTTTCTGGTTTTATATATGGATTACAAAAACACCTTTTTACTTCAGTCTGTTCAGTTTTAAAGGGTCAGTGTTTAACAAAAACAACTGAAATATTTACAGTATCTTGGCATTTACAAGGAATCTTATCTGAAGGTTATCACAGCTCTCTGTTGCCAAGCCCTGCATGGAGCTACCGAAGATGTTTGAAATGTTTTTTTTTCTTTTTCTTTTTTGACTGTCCTCATTCTACAGTTTATTTTCAACAGGAAATCTAATTTCCTACAGGGCATATGCCCGAGGGATCAATAAAGTTTTATTCTATTCTATTCTTCTATTCTAGGATGCATATTATGATTAATTAAATTCAGACCACTGCAGTGGCATCAAACTTCAAGGGAAGTCCTGGTTCCACTGCTGTTAGGAGAGAGAGATGATTAATAATTGAAAGTTACCACCAATAACAGACATGCAACACTGTAATCCAAAAAAATTCCCCATCCCTTTGTCTTCCTAACAGTCTTTAAAATATTACCAATGGGAGTCTGACAGACTGAGTAATGGTGTTCATACTGGTCTTGAGTGTTAGTTAATGTAATATTTTCTATATCCCAGTAAATAAGATATTAAAATACCTAATTATAACATTTATGTCAATTTTTTATTGGGTTGTCTATGTCATGGGTTTGTGTGGAAATTTGGTAATTAAAAAAAAAAATCTTTGCAATAGTATGGAAAAAATTAAAACTTTTTAATCTCTTGAGTAAGTTTGAAAGGCAAAATCAGAAAAAGATCAACATCACCAAAAACAATGAAAACACTAAACAAATGGCTTGTTCACAACAGGCCCCACATCTGGGGCTTTTAGTCAGCACTTATCAAACACATGTAATTAAACATATATTTACACATCTTAACAAAATCAATTGTTCCTATGACACCAAAGTTATTCAAGTAGATCTTGTGGTTGCCAAGGTATACTCATTTTATTACGAGTACGCAATTTTGAAAAAAATAGGCTTAGAACCCAAAGGATAGGGTAATGGGCTGCAAACCAGCAAGAGGAAGTTATGCTTTTGGACATATGAAAAACTGTTTTGAATGTCAGATAGTCTGCAACTGTAAAAACGTTATTTTTCCCTTTAGTGACCACAAGAAGGCAACAATGAGTCCAATCTACATTGATAGAGGCGAGTGATGCAACAATAAAGAACTTTACGCTTCATAAGAAGAATTTCAAACAGTAATTTGAGCTTTTTATGCATTTTTTATGACTTCTACAACATTTCTACAACAGAGTCCTACATAAGTTTACTTGAAAGATGAAATACGGTCACTACCCAGTTTAGAAGGTACACCTGTTCAATTGTTTAAGATAATCAGCCAACCGCATGGCAGCAACTCAATACATTTAGTTATCTAGACATGGCCGAGATGACTTGAAGAAGTTCAAACTGAGCATCAGAATGAGGAAGAAAGAGGAACGTGGCAATGGTTGTTGGTGCCAGACAAGCTGGTCTCAATATTACAGAAACTGCTGATCTACTGGGATTTTCACACACAACCATCTCTAGGGTTTACAGAGAATATTCTGAAAAAGGCAAGACATCAATTTCAGCTACAACATTCAGATAGTAGAATCAGAAAAGGGTGGAAACAACATGAAAGCATGACAACTAGCTGTTGGAGAACCATTTCATTTGAATCAACAGGGAAACATCTAAGACCCTCAGGACATTGGGCCTTGAAGACCATGGCTGGTCATCCCTGCTTTAGGGGAAATAAACTGTGATTTATGCCTTTCTTTACATCCCATCAGTCCTGCTCCAAATCAGATAGATGTTTGAGAATGGTCTAGCATGAGTCAGGCTGCATGCAAATTAAGCTAAAGACTTACTTCCAAGCTAAAAAGAACCAGTCTGTACAAAGTGTCAAGACAAGCAGAAACGTTAACTGTGGCTCACATCTTGCATCGACTGGTACAAATGCCAATTCTTTGAAACTCTGATAACTTACCACCCACATTTCCTAAGGGATGAGGCAGTGGAGGACTGATTCATTTGTATGGAATGTCATGATAAACTTGACATTATTGATATGATCTAGCAGCCAACAGGAGCGATCAAGTTCACACAGCCTGAGCGTGGCTCACAGACTCATTCAGTGCCATTATAGTACTTTTCCAGTAAAGTGATAAATATTTCCAGAAGACTGACTTTTATGATTATCAAAACGAATTTCACATTCCTACTCATCGGACCATAACATAGTTTTGCCTTATTACCTCTGTCCATCTAAAACGAGCTTTGGTTCAGAGGCAGTAGCATTCCTGGAACATGTTCACATATTGCTTACTCTTTGTATGATAGAAGGAATAAGGGTTGAAACCTTCACTTGTGGATGATACAGAGATCTGTGTTCACGGATTGTGATATCTGGAAGTGTTTCTGAGCCCATGAAATCATTTACATGACATAATCATGCATGTATTTAACCCTTTGTGCCCTGTGCCTATTTTGGTCCCTTGCTCGTAAGTTGCATCCTCATAATGATACAGTTCAGGTGAGGGCACCAAAATGGACATTTTGGCCCAGTTTGGCACCATCTGTTCTCAAGGTCTTCCAATTTTGGGGACTTCAGGTTTCAAATGGTTAATGCAGCTCTATGGCCTGAAGATCATACTGCATATACCCAGTATTGATTTTCAACTGTTCCTTGTGCACAGAAATGTCTACCACTGAATCTTTTGACGATATTATGTGCTTTAAATGATGGAATATTCAAACTATTAGCAATTTTACACTAAGGACCATTATCCTAAAATGATTCTACAATCTGTTGATAGATTTTATGCAGATTGCAAAACCTCTGCCCATATAAGAGACTCTGCCTCTCTAAGGTGCTCTTTTTTTATACCCAAACATGTCACCAACCTTTTGCCAATCAACCTAATTAGTTGCAACATGTTTTCCCAGCTATTTATGTTTAATACCATTCAACACTTGCATCTTTTTCCTGTCCCTGCCCCATCTGTTTTTAAATTGCAGTTGGAAATATTTGATATGCATGGAGTCTGCAGCAGAGATCTAGTTGTACTTCTCAGACTGAGGCTGATTATTAAACTTAAGTTGCACAGGCTCTTGACTGGATGCAGAAACTGAATTGTTTGGTGTACTAAGTAGCTGAGATGGTATCTGTATCTGTGTTATTTTAGTTAAATCACCACTGTAATTTGTCTGTTCGATCAGGAAAATAATTTATTTAGTTGTAAACACCATGACAAAATAAAGAGAAAAAGCCAATGAATTAGGTGAGAAGACTGACTGAATTAGGTGAGCAGGACTCAGCTAATAAAGAATTTACCGATCATTACTTCATGACTTCTTCCATATTGGAGATCCAGTATTTTCATTATGAGTACACCACTGTTCTCCTCTTTTAACTGTCTTTTTTACAGCTCACTTTTGTGATGTTCATTTTATCTTTATTTTATACTGCATTCAATTTTCAAAACCTGAGGTCTCCCAATTGGGGTACTTTGAGAATAGATAGTGCCAAACTGGCTATTTTGGAGACCTTGCCTGAACTGTCTGTACTAAATCCTTTTTCATTTTGTTCTGCTTCTCTTTATCTGGCCTTTGCACAGATACTATTCACATATTGTACAAATGATTTGATAGAGGTTTAGAGTTACAGCTGCATCATTCTAAAGAGACATTCATAATCATCTAGAAAGTGTTTTATTTAGGCCAACATGGACATTTCTTCATCCCAAGTAACACATATACTGACATTTACACATCTTAACAAATCTCATGTGTTCCCTTAATTCTCCTTAAGTATTCAAAAATACCTTGTGGTTGTAGAGTTACACTCATTTGATCATGGGTATACAATTTTCAAGCAGTGGCCTAAGAAATATCTTGAGGACTGAAAGGGATAATTTCAAATGTCATGTGGGTCAAGCACATTTTTCAGAAGTTCCAGGTTATGGATCAATAACAATCCTCAGATCTTAGTTTTGTATTGGATTATTTTTGGCTTGTTGGACTCATTTATCAGTCCTATGGTACCATTCCTATGGTACACAGAGGGAATACTTTCGCCAGGGACATTCAGCATTTGAATTTCCTAAATTATTCAAACTATTCCCCAAAAGACTAAGCAGTAATACTAATTGTGCTTAAAGGCAAGAAGACACCAAAAACATAGCTAACTCACCAAATCATTCAACCCCATTCTAAACCTTTTCAAGTGTAATTGTTATGGCATTGAAAATATAGAAAGTTTGGAATGCATAGAAATGATGCAGAATGTGTATGAAAATGCATGCTGTTAATACATAATACAGTGAGATCATATGGAAAAAGACATACATTTGAGAAAGTTTTTTTTCCCTTCGTGGTTACTTGTTGAGTGAGGCCATTTATTGTCAAAGAACTGTGTTCACTCTTTTTAAATCATAATAATGACAGAAATGACCCAAATAACCCTGACCACTAACCATGAGTGAAAGAAAAGTTTTTCTCTTTTCATTCATATTCTCTGAAAATGTTTTTTTTTTAAAAAACAAAACAAAAACAAATTCTTCTAAGGAATGTTAACTTATGAGCACATCTGTACTCTGGGATTAAGGTACGAATATTTAAAGATGGAAGTGAAATAATGTGTTTTCATTGCTTTTCATGCAGAGGGACAGAAGAAAAGTTAAATAAAAAGGGAATTCAAGAGAGAAGGATTATAGTAACACATGTTAACCATACCTCAAGTTAAACGTCTTCCCCACATGGGCTTCTTCGGAAATATTCTTTAGTTCTGTTTACTTTGGGGTCCCTCACAATATATCCAGCAGGAGTCACTCTTTCCTTTGGACATGCAGTTTGAAAATTAAAGATTAGTTGTTGGACTAAAAGCCTTTGTAAAGAAGGTTTAAAAACATCGGCCTGGATGTGGAAGCACCTGTTAAACAAATGTCTGAAATCTAGTTTTGTAATAGTCTGTCTTTAATCTGTGACCACAACTTTGCCTGTTCCGCCAGCCAAGTATTTCCCGGACTAAACGGACTGAAGGCTCCCATTCTGTATCTCACATTTTAAAACAGTGTAGTCATCCCACCAAAAAACAGTTCTAATGAATTCACTCAGCTCTAACACATGGCTGCATTGTTATTAACTCCTTGCAAACACTGATTGTTTGGGGTCATCAACTTGTCAGCAGCTTTAATTAGAGAATATAAACTCTGCTGGTTGCTAGAAAGCTATTGTTGCCATAGCAGCTCGAATAGGACTAGACATGTTTATTGTTTTAATTTCTGCTAGAAAAGTCAGAGTTTACAACACCCTCAGTTAGAAATCAGTCACTCAACACACATATGTGGGAAAAGTTACACCTGTTGTACTGAGCCTGGACTACACATGTTTCTAAGGGAAAAAATCATGAGGGCATTAAGGGGATGGTTCAACACCTTGGTTTTTATTTGTATTTTTTTGGTTTTGTCTTTCTATGACTGGAGTGGAAAGATAAATACCAATGTGTGTACTTGTATTTTGCCCTGAATCAAGACGTGATTGGCTCATTAGCTAACAGGCGGTTTTGGCCTGTTAGCCAGCATGTTTCTTTCCAAAGTTAAAAAGATAAGCCAATCAACAAAAAAGCTCACAGTTTTTTATCACAGTTGTTTGATACCAACACATTTAAAGCCCTGAAAGGCTTCACACCACTGTCCTTTTTCCAGCCTTGCCATACTGAAGAAAATAAAATGTCCTCAATGTTCGCTCATAGCTTTATGTTGCTAGCTTTACTGCTTGAATGGATCCACATACTACTAAAGAAATAAATGAGACATTGATTTACAGATATATTGCAGTGTATTTCATTTAAATTGAGGAAAGTATCCCATAATACAATAGCCTATCAACTTTTATGATTTCAGTACATCATTCTTTGTTTTCAGGCATTCACAAAATAAAACCTAAAAAATAGAAGTTTACCAATGTTTTGAATCTATGCTGCAGTATGGTTTGTATTCTAATGGGCTTTGTATATTTAACCCTGTATAGTTGAAATAGAGAGAAAGTTCTACAGTATATATATATATATATATATATATATATATATATATATATATATATTTTAAACCTTTTTATTGGATCTTTAAAGTAGATATTTGAAGTACAACACTACTGAACTTTTCATACTTATTTTCAATCTAGCTTTCTCCAAAATAGATCCTTTCACAACATCTTTATTGTGTTTTGTTGTCCTGTCTATCATCATAGCAAGCAAAATAATAGCCTAACTGCTGTGTTAAAACAAAAGTTTTGTGGATATAAAGCTCTCCTTAATACAAAAGTTTGATTTCTTATTTTTCTATTTTTCATTCCTATATCAATGCTAAACATGACAGGGGTAAAAAAAAAAATCAGAGGGGAGGTGAATGAAAGAGAAAAGGAGAGAGTGAAGAGAAGACAACATAGCTAAAGATATAAAACAACCACAATTGTACAATCAAAAGCAAAACAGAAAAACCCGACATCCAGCTGCTACATCTGTGAAGAGACTTAACAGATAACATTCTCAAGCCTCTGTGAGAAAATAAAGCTGAGAATTATCAGGAGCGCCAAACACAAACTGAGAATAACACAAACAACGTCACCAGTTACGAGTATATAAAAACATCAAACCTGCAAGACAACACAGTGACTTTATCAGCATGTGTGTTAGTGAATGAAAGTGTTGGAATATGTGTGTGTATATGATTGTGAGTGGAAAATATAAGGAATGAGTTTTTTCTAATTATGAGTGAAATTGTGTAAATGCAATTGTGCCCCCTCAAAGGATCAGCCCACCACAGTGATAACAACACACCCACTCTGAAGATGGCAGAGGAAGGACCCATGGCCGTGGAGTAAAGGCTCCAGGGGACCAGGAACAACGGCCTGCCAGCCCCATCAGGCACCGGCCATACAGAGTACAGGGCCCCGTTAGACCAGGATGAACCAACTTTCAACCACAAACACTCACATCATCTAAACACTACCAATTCTTATCTTCCACTCTATTTGTAAAAGACAAAATGTGTGCTTGGAAAGATCCCTTCCAGTCATTTTTTACTTTGAAAAAAAAGTCATGTAGATTATTGTAAAGAGAATTGTGCAATTCAAGTTCCCTGGAGGGAAAAAAAAGGAATTTTGTTTTGTGCTTATTTTACGTCGTGGTTGAATTTCATATCAATGGATAAATCCTAAGTCTACTTTGTGTGTACTTTGTGTGTATTTTATTGACCTATGCCTTCATCATATTGACTGAGCCTCCTGGTTACTGTTTGCCTTTCATGATAAGTTAGCAGCTAATGGTTGTGTGTTGCAGTTGATATTTGCGTCAGTGCTGCTAATGTATTCAGTACACACATCTAACATATGACCTTTGTTCTCTTCAGTGCTTTTTACAACTATGTTTAACTATGTGTCGTTTTCTAACACAATGGTGCTTTGGTGCTTCCCACTGCCGATGAGCTCAGTCATCTGTTAAGGTAAGTATCATGCGGCCTACATGTTTTTAATCGGTATTTATGAAGGATCTACACTGTATTTTTGCATTAGGTATAGTATGTTGCTTGTTTTATGACAGCATTTTCTGCTCTTTTTTTAACAAGGCAACATGCAAAACTAAAAAGCTCCCAAAAAAATTTTACCTAAAAGAAAACTCTTTGCAGGAGATAAATAACTGTGAAAACAAGGAATTCAGATTAAAGAACACTCGAAATATCATGATGAAAAACAAATATGCAACATTTATAAAAAGCTGAGATGTGTAAATTGTTTTATGTTGTTGAAAATAAGCCTGCACTGCCACTTTCTTTGTGGCTGCAGCCAAACTTTTCTTTACAAGTTTCCATTTCCTGCCATTGTTAACCACACTCTTCCTCTTCTCCATGCTGGAAGCTGAATAAGGCTGCAGCTGAATTCTCTCAGAGGTAATCAGCACTTCAGTCAAGGTTACAGTATAAAAATGATGATATGGTACTCCTTTTTAATTAGAGGGTTTATTTTGTTTTGTTTGTTTCTTTGAATAAAAGGATCAATTAAAGTTTATAGTGGAACATTACTAATATTTTACCCCCACAATAACAGTAATAATAGATGCAAAAGATATTGGTTCAATATACCTCCATTTTATTTAAACATTAAATGTCAGTATGTAATTTAAAATTTACTGTCAGATAAATGGAGCGATTGGACAACAAAGAATGAATGCATGACTACTTTATGTGCATGACTCATTTCAACCATTTACACATCCAACAAGCTTTTTTCTCTCAATGCTGACTTTTATTTATAGTTTAAATGAGGGGTTTATTCACAAAGAAGCAAAAGTAACCTCAAATAATGAAAACCATTTAAAAAAATGACAGACTCAGTATTAAGCTTTATTTCAGTCTAATAAGTATAGCATCTACAACCCAATATTTACCAAACAATCTGCATTGTGGAACAGTTAAATAAACAAGAACAAAAAGGGAAAAATGTAATTTAAATGCTCTGAGTTGTATAATTAAAGCAGCAGAGAGTCTTAATTTCTTTCAGTTAATGTGGCTGAAGTCTCAGAAATGTGTGGAAAGTTTCAAGCGTCATATTGTTATTTCATAAGTCTTTTCTCTGTTTTTCGGTTAAGCTGTTTTACAGGTACATGGTGTAAGAATTACTGTAATCTAGTAGTAAAGATGGGCATAGAAATTACTTCAAATGCCAAGCACAGTTATGAATGGATGGTAGCTGTCAGTGTAATATTCTGCCGTTTCATCTGTGAATGGATCCAGTGGCCTCAGATGCAGCAATGACTGCACAACAGGTAACTGATTCAAAATGGTGTCTATGTACTGTCTTCTTCTCTGTTCCTTTTAAGGCATTAGTTATCCCAAATGGTGCTCTAGCAAATTTCAAATTACTGCAGTACAGCAGTTATAAAGCTAATAGAACTCTCACTTCACACAGTTGTTTGTCTATTCAGAGACACCATAGTAAAAATGGTGGCACAAATGGCAACTAGATATAAATGGCTCATTCTGAGAATATAAACATAAATATTTATTTTGGTAAAGAACCAACACTGGCTACAGGAAGCAGGCAAACTCTCTACCTTTGAAGATGAGGCTTAAAACTTTCCTTAAAGCTTGTTACTTGCCATCCCTTTTATTATGCTGCAATAGGGGGGCATCCAATGCATTGAGCACTTCCCTCCATTTTCTTTGTTATTCCTCCATGTATAAACATATGACTTTATAATTCATGTTTCTCTTTTTCATGGTACTTGTTGACGCCTCTTTAGTCCTTCACCTTCAACCGATCGAGGCAGATGGCCATCCTTCCTGCTTCTGGTTCTCTTGGAGGCTTTCCTTTCTTCTAAAAGGGAGTTTTTCCTCTCCACTGCTGCCCCATGCAGCTCAGGAGGGACGATTAATTTAAAAAGAAGATTAAGTGCAATCTGTTTATTTCCTTAGCTAGGCTATGGACTGCAATGAAACTGATTGAACTGGACTGTGTATGGAAAAGTGCCTTGACATATTGTAGTGAATTAGTGCTTATAAAATTAAGCTGAATAAAATCAAATAGAATCGAATTCAATTCAATGAAATAAACTTCGACATCTTCACCTTACAAACTGAGCTGAAGATGTTGGAGCTCATTTCATTCCAGGCTTTTCGTTCTTTCTTACTTTGCAGACAGTGAGAAACTTTTGAGCAGTGCCTGTGTTTTTAATCGTTGTTGAACCACTTACCTTAACACAGTGGTTCTCAAACTGGGGGTCATGACCCCCCATGGGGGTTGCAAGATCATTTCAGGGGATTGCCAGATAATTTCCCTTTTTGTTAGCCCCCCCTTTTTTTCCCTAGATAATTATGAAAATTGAACGGTATAGCGAAAACAACATATGTTATCTTGGGGGTCATGGCTCAAAAAGTGAAAACCACTGCCTTAACAATCTATCAATTCAGCCATTGAACTTTAAAACTTTTTGATCCGTCTGAAATTGTTAAATCATTGGTTGTTTTACTTTTATTTTATTGCTATAATGTACCTTGCTATTGGATTTTCTCTTTTATGACGTGTGCTGCTGTGCTCTTGGTCAGATCACCGTTTCAAAAGAGATCTTGATCTCAATGGTATTTTAATCTGGTTAAATGAAGGTTTAATTAAAAAAAATCTATTCGATTCTATTCATTTCACATTTTGACATAAGCTTGGGTTTAATGGTTGACTAGAAATCCTTCAGGTTTCTAGTCAATCCTTCCTTGTTTTTTTGTCCATTTGTTGTAAATGTTAGTGTAACATTTATAGTTTTATCTTGGTTTAGATCAACTTTGCCAGCATTTATTATACATACAATAAACTGAACTGTACCAGTACTGTAAATAACTCAAATTCATTCAAAACAAACATACAAGTCAAGACATATGGATGGTTTGCAATTGTGTACCTGAAATCAGACGGACAGGCTGTAGGTACACACATGCCAGATGCACTCTTACACTCACATAAGTGCTGTTGTGCGTTGTTTTCGTCATCTGTTTTTAATGAGGGGATTCCACTGCTGTGCCAGGCAGTGCAGAGGAAAAAATAGTCCACACACACACAGAGGAGTCTTTTAACTTATTACACAAAACAGTGCTCTGATACTGAAGAAGTGTGTGTGTGTGTAGGTGTTTGAAAGTTAAAGGTTACATTCCAACAGTATCCCTAAACCAACAGGAATTAACCTACTGACCCACAAATGTGAAGCTATGCCAAAGGAAATGTAGTGTAATGCTGCTATAGAGATTGGGAAATATTTATATTAAAAGGAAAGTATTAAAAGGTTAGATGAGGCTGTTTTCTAGAAAAAGTGTGGAATACAAGATGAACAGTATAGACATTTTCTTGGAAGTCATGATATGTATTCTGATCTACATACTGAATGTTTCTAATGGACTTAAAGTCTGGAAAAGGAAACTTCTCATTTGAGCCTCACATTCCCATGTGTCTATCTGTTCTCTTTTTTATCTGCACCCTCGTTAATCCCATTAACCTTTTATATACACTCACACATCCATCTACAACTCATGCTCCCATAACTCCCTCCATATTGTAAAAGAAAATAAGTAAACTTCTGCTTTACTGTAGCTTGATAAGAATTCCTCCCCAGAGTTTTGGCAAGTACAAGGCCTTGGTTTAAGAGCCAGTAAATGTCGGAGGCAGGAATGTGAGGTTGCCTTGTATGGTCATAAAAATTGACTGCTTGTTCTTTTTTTATAGTCACTCTTGTCTTATTTTTTTCCCTTGTGAGCATCAAGGTTGGTTCTGTTAGACTCTCATCAAGGAATGGAGGAGGTGAAAATAATGGAGGCTCCCCTGCCACAATCATCAAGGTCAATGTGTGAGGTTTGTTCTTAAAAAGAGCAAACACAGTCATTGATTTTTCCAGCTGAGGCGATATGAATCCACTGTGCTTCTTTATTTATGCTGGTGAAAGATCACACTTACTATGCCAGCTCCAGCCAAATGATGTGGCAGCGATGGTGATGACAGAAAAATTATACAAAGGAAAGGGATTAAGAACAAGATTAAGAAGACCAAAATAATGAATGCTACTATGTTTTAATATACCAAAATGCAAATTAGATCTCTGGCTGGCGATGTGGTCATTGTTCTGGTTGCAGGCATGTTTGTTGCTGAAGCTGTGCTTTCAGTCATGACATTAGGAAAACATCTTATTAATGTTAGAAAAAACCCTGACACAGGACTGAAACCCACTGCAGCATTAGACAGAATGATCATTGTTTAATCACTCACCTGCTCACTCACAAGAACCTGTTATGGGTTCACTGCTGTGTGAAGCAATTAATTTAATTAATTTCAGTTAAGTTCAGTTTAATTTGTATTTGTATGGCGTATTTACAACAAAGTGATCTCAAGGCACTTTTAAGGCTATGGTGAAATCCAATTTTTTACCAATAGATCCAATTCACTATCATTTCATTTTGATCCAATCAAATTGAATATATAGTCCACATTAGTCCAATTCATGATAAAAGAATTCATAAAAGCAACACTCCAGATCCATATTTGGACCGGACTTGGTCAGACTTTGAGTTATTAAAACAGCTTTGGGAATGAGGTGGTTCTTGCTGAAGAATGGTAAAAGAATGTATTTATGTCTCAGACGTCACTTTGATTGAGTTGCTTCATCTGTACATTAAAGGACAGGAAACCGTTAAAAGAGCAGTCCTGTCATGAACAGTATTACATGAACCCACTCAACTGTGGGGCTGCACAGTGGTGAGGTGGTTAGCACTGCTTTCTCACAGCAAGGAAGTCAAGGGTTTGAGCCTTGACTGGGGGGGTTGAACAGGAGCTGTCCTATGTGGAGTAATGATGTTCACCCCGGGTTCTCTCTGGGTTTTCTGGTTTTCTTCTCACCATCCAAAGACATGCAAGTTAGGTTAATTGGTCACACTAAATCAGTGCTACTTAATTCGGTATACATGGGTCACAGTCCTGCTGGTTTTCAATGTATTCCTGCTTCAACAGATCTGACTCAAACTAAATGGATCCAACAGCCTATATCACGTTCTGCACAATGACTCATTATTTTGAGTCAGGTGTGTTGGAGCAGGCAAACACCTACAGGGCTGTAACCCTCATATGATTGAACTGAGTAGCCCTTCTCTAAATTGTCTTCAGGAGTGAATGTGAGTTCTTATTTGTTCCTCTGTGTTGACCCTGGGATGGACTGGTGACCTGTACCCTGCCTCTCACCTGCTAATTACTGGGATAGGCTTCAATTTCCCCTGAATTGGAATTAGTGGTATATGGATGGATGAATTTCAACTGTGTTAAACAATAATTTTTTGGGATTTCTTAACTGTGAGGTTTTCAGTGTACCAGTATGCTTGAGATAGGAACTCTAAAAATAATCTATACGAGTTGAAAGGTCTGTACAAACTCTGCAAGAAGAGATAAGTTTGTTTGTTTTCTCAAGATGGCAAGAACAAAAACATATCACCAGGTGGGGGTTTTGGTGGTGTTCGTGCCTGCCTTACATGATGTGTTGTATAGATTTTCATGCTTTCTCATTGCCTCGACCTGCTGTTCCTCAAATCTATCCATCTAACCTTGTTGAACCTTTTGCATCTGCCGAAAAGTTAAAATGACAAATTTCAATTCCCACTTTTCTATATTAACCACACACACAAATTTGCTTTCAAGAGTATTCAGATACCACATGAGAAAAAAGTTCTGTCCAGATGATGTGTTGTAGACAAGCTGCAAGAACACCCAAACCATGGTGGTGAGAACAAAAAGACAACCTTTTCTCGCAGACCTGGGAGAGAAAAACTAATTTCTCTGTTCTTATGAACAGGCCTTAACTCAAATAAACTATTCTGAGGTGAGCAGGTGTGTAAAAACATCCTTACATTCATTCCTGACAGATATGCTCTCCATTTAATGCGATTTGTTTTGAGATCCTGTCAAGAGAAATGGACCACAATGGAAGACAAACTTTCTTTGATCCTTCAAGTCAAACTTCATAAGTCAAGTTAAGGTTTGATGTCAATGCTGAACCAGTTTTCTCCTTCTGACTCTTGACCTTTGACTACACTCACACACCCAGCTACTGGCCGATGCCAAAATCCACACATCTCCCATTTGAGGGAGGGAGCGTTTCCATGGGCAGATCCGTGCTGTTGCCTTTGATAGATGGCTGCAGGAAACCCACATACATACACTCTAAGTTAAAGAAAACAAATTTGCTGTACTTTATTCCTTCACCGATTGTTTGTTGGCAGATAAAGAGAGAAGTGATTAAACTCTGTCTTTCTCCAGCCTTAAAGGAAACTCTGAGATATGTAATCACTTCAGAGGTCTCCGTAGGCCATCTTGTTTTCCTGGCACGAGCGGAGGTTTATATTAATGTTAGAGATTCATTTTTCATAATTACATGACTCCTCACTGAACATCTTGCAGATGTAATTCTCACATTATCCCATCAAAATGATCGACTTGTTTCAACACAGCTTGTATCACTTCCTCTAAACACCAGCGTCTGGATCAGGCTTGTTCTGTAAGCTTTCTTGTGTACCAGTCTATGCTTGTTGGAAGAATGTTGTCATGGAAATCTGCTCCTTAGTCTTTCCTGTCATTGAAAATATCAGCAAAACAAAGAACACAAGAAAAATGAGAAAGAATGCTTGAGTTCAGACTAACTTAATAATTAAGTGAAGTAAGAAAAGTCTAGCCTTTTTTGTTATTCTAAAAAGATTAAATTTACAGCAATCTTTCTGATCATAACATTTGGCATACGAAATGTTTAAAACATAGGTATATTTACTCATGTCTATTTAATTACAGTCAATAGAGTATTATTTAGGCCTCCCTTCAGCCTGTGATTTGTCACATGTGACAAATAATTTGTAAGCCTTCAAACCCCCTGTGAAGATGGCCTGATTTGCCATATATCTAAACAGTATAGCAATAAAATTTCAGGCTGTATAAAACAGCACATTTGTGTTGATTTGTGAAAATCCAGATGTTCTTTAGTGGCAAACACATGACATTCATGAACAGGTAATAAGTGGGACTGAAAACTTAGGGACCATGGTGGTTGTCCACTGTTTGGAAGTAATAAAACCTCCACATATGGAAGTATCCTTTGGGTACTACACTACTAATGGCAGTAAAGGATCTTGCAAGGCAGCTCTGTCACCACTGCCCCCATCAGGTAACACTGAAGAGGTGCATGTGTGTTTGGGAGTTAACAGTTACATACCAACAGCATCCCTAAATTTCTGATGTGGAGTGAATGAATGATGGATTCAATATAAAACATAGTGCCAAAAGACTTTATAAATCCATCCATTTTCTTAACCTGCTTATTCCAGAGCAGGAATTGCAAGTTGCTGGAGCCTATCCTAGCAGCTACAAGGATACCAATGACAGGTTGCCAGTCAATCGCAGGGCACTATATAAATCTAAATCATTATTATTATTTGCCCATTGCGTTCAGGCACATCAAATCTCTTGATATCTATTCCACATGCTGTTTCATCAAGCACTTCATTAGTTTGTTTCAGAAAGTGCTTTATGAATAAGGTTTTATTATTATTTATTACTAACTTATGGGGAATTGCAGAGACACCATGTTTGTCTAAGATACAAAATTATTCTTTATACTTTAAGATATAGGTTTAAGGTTATGGCTAAGCAATTAATTTGTGAGGATGAAGGTCAGAGTTAGGGTTGGGAAACCATTGTGTCAAACGAAGAGTCCCCTTGGCCTGTACAAAGTTTATTTGAGACTGATTGAGAAATGTTTTAAAGCTGAACTCAGCCAAGATTAAATATTGGTTCATCTCTGTATCCAGGGAGCTAACTCTTTCCTTACTAGTCAAACAGGTCTGACAGTCAATAGTTGGTAACAATATCTTATGTCACTATATCTAAAACTCTGAGTCTGACGTTTACCTCCTGGTGTTGGCCCTGTGATGGACTAGTGAGCTGTCCAGAGAATACCCTACTTCTCACCTGATTGCAGCTGGGATAGACTCAAGCTCCCCTGTGACTCTGAATTGAAGTAAGAAAATGTAGAAAACAGATGGATTTTAACTTCTTAGACATTTTGTTCAGCACTTTACACAGTAAGTTTAAAAATGATCAAATAGTAAAATGAGGTGTAACAGTAACTCTCTTGATAATGGGACAACAAGTATATACAGTTTACTAAAAGACACATTTTTACTACTGATTTCTGTTTGTGCTGAAAAGTCATGTGGTGTTCCTGGTTTAATTTAAACTAGAGCCTTTAACGTGAAGTTTGCATGTTGTCTTTATGTCAGTGCACGTTTTCTCTGGGAACTCCAACTTCTTCCCACCACCTAAAATATGTATGTTGGGTTAATCTGTGATTCTAAATCGATCCTAGAAGTGAGTGTGACGGTTGTCTCTATGTTGGCCCTATGTGACATACTGGCGACCTGCCCAGGATGTTCCCCACCTCCTGGTTGATGGTAGCTAAAATAAGCTCCACCCCAACCCTAAAAAGGATAAAGGAGATATTAAAAAAACGAATGACAAGCAGATTTTTGTATTGTAACAGTTTTGGCAGGACCTCAAGTGGAGGAGTTCAAGTATCTAGGGGTCTTGTTCACGAGTGAGGGAAGGATGGAGCGAGAGATCGATAGGCGGATCGGTGCGGCGTCTGCAGTGATGCG
>JAOXYM010000010.1:10486683-10499372 GCA_028567055.1 Leptatherina wallacei | reverse complement strand
TGTGTGTGTGTGTGTGTGTGTGTGTGTGTGTGTGTGTGTGTGTGTGTGTGTGTGTGTGTGTGTGTGTGTGTTTTCAAAGATCTCTTTCAAGAGCTGTGGCAAGTATATAGAAGTGAAATGAAGTAAACGGTCATCAAACCAAATTACCGTGGTATTGATAATTGAAATTAATCAATACCACAATCAATTATAGCTAGAAGCCTTGAATCTGATTTTAAACAAAATTTAGCGATCCTATTCTATATTGGAATTTTTAATTGACATTACTGTCCAACTTCTTATATTTTGGGTAAGTTGGGGCTATTAGCACCAGCTAGCAGTACTTATTTTTAGAACGCTCGGTTAGCTTCTGGCATCACTGCCTAATAAATGATAGTCTGTTTTGACCAATGCAGTTTACAGCCTTTTAAAAACTACTTTTGGTGTACCATATTGATGGAATGCTTTATAAAATAAACTGTTTCAGATCAAATTTCAAACAGCACGCCAAAATGGCTGCTTATAGTCTATAATGTAAACTTAATGAGGGATCCATTCAAATACAGACTGATTTCAAATACTTCCTGAAGTACTTGACATGTCCATGTAGTAGACAGCTGTGGTTCAGCAGAAAGAGAAAGTTATCAATTAACCAGATGGGTGGTTCTATCCTGTTCCTCAATTGTACTTCTCAAGACACAGGGAACCAACTAGCATTCACAATCTAACTTAGCTGCATTCAGGTGCAATAGAATTAACACATTTCAGAATATTACAGATACCAACATTATCATTTAACAGTGTATCCTCCTCTTACTGATCAAAAATTTGTGATCCATTTTTAGACCTGTACCCTCAGCTTTGTGACCCAGCGGGGTTTGTGTGAGAAGGGTTTCAATGTATGAAGTAAGTTTGTATTTAGATGTGTAAACGTTCACTTTTTAATGTTAGCAGTTCATGCTTCTAAAACAAAACGTATCATTTTCACTTTGCAGAGGAGTTGTTGGTCTACTTTCACCTCTTTTTACATTTGAAAACCTTGAAGTACAACTTAGACCATTATCTTTGTTGCTCTTTAACATCAAACAACTGTTTTTTTTATACAGCATGGCCACATGAGAGCCCATGCCAGCTGTTATGCCTTCCTGAATCTTCAATGGTGCAGGAGTCTTTGAGTGGTGCATGGGGGCATTATCCTAATTAGCTTGATTGGCTCGGATTGGCTAGTAAGGTGTGGAAAAGGCTACCTGGTGTGGCTTTTGAGAGATAATCTAGAAAGCAGAAACCAAAACTGTGGAATATCTTGGTTCTGCAGTTTTATTAAGATTTATTTTCTTTCTTTTTTTTCTAACATCATTAATTGTTCCTTTTTAATACTCACATTGGTCTACTTGTGTTGATAAGGGTATGTGTGTAGAACAGATAGTTACTTGTTACTATTTTATGTCTTCACGTGGACAGGGAAAACATCCATTTAAAACAACACAACATACCACTGAAGTTGCATTCATAAAGATGATGGATTAGGTTTGTTGCTCTTTCATGTTTTTTTTTTATTTGCATGCAGTTAAAATCCTTGACATCTTCAATATGTTCACAATATGCCATTATGTTAACACCATCTTTAAATGAGGTGCATTTTTCATATATTTTGAATTATAGATTTTGGTAGGTGTCTGGTTTGTATTGTACAGAAAGAAAGGCCAATCCACTTGAAGCAAACCACAATTTGATATTTTAGGTCCAAAGCGCTTTCTGGGTTACTTCTTGGTTTGCCAGCTTTTACAAACATACCAAATTCTCAAAGAAGAAAATCTCTGATCACAAATCTTTTAAAGTTTGTGCATGTGATTCTTACAGTCCTTGGCTTGAAAATAACTTCCATAAGTCTTTTCATTAATCTATTGAAACACATTTGGAGATGTGCAAAACCTGATGTTAGTTTGCCAACTTGTGGCATGCTGAAAGTTACTACCGAATTAGTTTTGGTTTACATTAGTGCCAGCATAACAAATGTCTATAAACCACAAAGTCCTTTTCCACAAGTAAAGACATGTAGTTTTATCAAAGTACATTGCTTCCAAAAAACTGTAGCCCACTCATCAGCTTTTTAGATGTTGGTTTTGCACTCGCCATGGCAGCAGATGGTGTCAAAACAGCAGGATATGATCACCGTGACAAAGTAGGTGATCAACACAAAACATTATCCTTCAAGGATTATTGTTCAAAATCTATTATCCATCTAAATTCTCAGAAAATTGTTCATTTAAAAAAAGAAATCAATAAGAGACAAAGTTAAGATCAGTTTAATGACTGAATAATGTTGATAAGTGTCTGGTGAACATCTTTACTGGGAGAAGTTGCAAAGGTTTTGAAAAAGATTAAGCTATAAGCTTGGCTGTCGATCATTTAAGTGGATATACTTAAGTTTTTGAAAGGTGAAATGTTTCTTTTAAGTTAACATTAAATCTGCACTTTTGCCTCCAATTTGGGGTTTCATAGAGAAAGTCCCTCAAAGGAGACAAAGGCCAAGTACTTTCCATTTAATTTATGAATGTGATTGCCTTTTTAAATCTACACTGCTCAAAAAAATTAAAGGAACACTTTTTGATCAGTGTAGCATCAAATCAGTTAAACTACTGGAATATTGATTTGGTCAGTTTAGTAGCAGACAGGGTTGTTTATCAGTTTCAGCTACTTTGGTGTTGATGAAATTAACAACAGATGAACTAGAGGGGAAACAATGATATGACCCCCAAAACAGGAATGGCTTTACAGGTGGTGACCATGCAGACCATTTCCCTGTCTTCATCCTTTCTAGCTGATTTTTGGTCACACTTGCATTTTGCCAGTGCCCTCACCACTAAAGGTAACATGAGGCTGAGTCTGCAACACACAGATGTTACTCAGGTAGTGCAGCTCATCCAGGATGGCATATCAATGCACGCTGTGGCAAGAAGGTTTGCTGCGTCTCCTAACACAGTGTTGAGAACATGGAGGTGATACCAGGAGACAGGCCAGTATACCAGGAGACATCGAGGGGGCCATAGGAGAACAACAACCCAGCAACAGGACCGCTATCTGCTCTTGCGTGCAAGGAGGAACAGGAGGAGCACTGCAAGAGCCCTACAAAATGACCTCCAGCAGGAGGTGTGTTTCTGCTCAAACTGACAGAAACAGACTCCATGAGGGTGGTATGAAGGCCCAATGTCCACAAGCAGGGCCTGTCCTCACAGACCAACACTGCGCATTGGCATTTGCCAGAGAACACCATGATTGGCAGATTTGCCATTGGTGCCCTGTGCTCTTCACAGATGAGAACAGGTTCATATTGAGCACGTGACAGACATGCCCGTTCACCAGACCTGAATCCAATCTGGCCCCTCTGGGACATCATGTCTCATTCCATCCATCTCCGCCATGTCCACTGTCCAGGGGTTGACTGATGCCCTGATCTAGGTCTGGGAGGAGATCCCTCAGGAGAACATCTGTCGTCTCATCAAGAGCATGCCCAGATGTTGTTGTAGGGAGTTTGGACAGGTATGTGGAGGCCACACCCACTGAACCTCATTTTGAATTGCCTTGAGGAATTTCCACATAAGTTGGGTCAGCCTGTGATCTGATCATTCCATTTATTTTGAGTATGATTCTGAATCCAGACCTCCATGGATTAATGATTTTGATTTCCATTTATCATTCTCATGTTATTTTGTTCTCAACACATTCCACTATGTAATGAATAAAGATTTCCACCTAGAATATTTCATTAATTAATCTCTAAGATGTGTTGTGTGTTCCCTTTATTTTTTTTTAGCAGTGTATTTATCTGGTGATTTTATTTATATTTGGATTTTTTTTTATCCAAAGATCTAGAGGAATATTTAGGGGGACAGGTGGCACCATTTAGATTTACAGATGCTGTCCAACACATTGCCAGAGAGATATAGGTTATTTTGGAAAATGGTTTGAGGGGCTTTTGAGCTTGTTGTGAAATGTTTCCACTGCTTAGAGCGAATGTGACAGTCAGTGCTTCAGTATGCTGGGGCCTGTCAGGACATTCCTCCCT
This sequence comes from Leptatherina wallacei, assembly GCA_028567055.1. NCBI lineage: Eukaryota > Metazoa > Chordata > Actinopteri > Atheriniformes > Atherinidae > Leptatherina > Leptatherina wallacei. The sequence goes on along the minus strand of JAOXYM010000010.1, from coordinate 10,495,327 downwards.
CCAAAACCGATATCCTCCCTCTCTCACCTCTCATCTCCCATCCATCCGCCACATCTGAAGGTTCAACAGGAAGAGAGGTGCAGCAATGATTTAGATTTAAAAAAATCTTCTATTTTTGATGTTGAATCTGTGCAGCTCTGTCTTTAATTTGACTGATTCATTACAGTTGTTAAATGACTGAAATTACCACGACTTTGGGTCACCATATTTATTTTCTAGTGAATTTCTGGTTGTTGCCAAATGGAAGACAAAACACATTACAGAGTGACACAGATTTCCAAGTTGTGGTTGCTGTTGCCCTCAGACTGGATTCTTTTTGGAATTCTTCGTCTCGTTTCAAAGCAGAGAAAATGTTCAGTGTCTGGGTTATATTAAACAACTCTTTCACATTTCAACATGCACACAGCAGTGCTGTATTATATCTTGTGACATATTATGCACATTTGAATAATGTACCACATCAATTTTGCCTCTTTCAAAAACAGATCTTTGGTTCAAATTAGTGGTTTCTAATTGGAACCTAGAAAGTAAGGTTTTAATCAACCTGTTCACCCTCCCCATTTGTCACTTATATCATTTTTACACAAAGGGTAGCTGATTTAAATGGGCTTTTTGAGCAAGAGAACACCTGCTAAAACAAGCCAATTAAATCCTTTTATATTGCTTGATTTAATGGATTTATCATCAGTCTAAAACTTAGTGGTGTACTACTACTTCTGACTGGACTGTGAACCTCTATTCCCCTCAGCAGGACCAAGAATAAGCTAGCAGTCTTGACAACAGGTTAACCTAGTTGTCAATTTCAGAGACGATGGTACTATACAGTCATTTAGCAGAAGCTTTTATCCAAAGCGACTTACAAGTGAGTACACCAGTGATGCCAATGCTACAGGCAAGGAGGGTAAATTGTCTTGCCCAAGGACACAACGACAGTTGACTGGGGTGGGAGCAGGATTTGAACTGCCAACCTTTGGGTCATTGGACAAGCCACTGCCACTAGTAAATGTGTGATTATGCTTTTAAAAAAGGGGGGGGAGGGCTTTAAATTCTTCCTGGTATTATGTTTCCATTGAAGGCAAGCTGAGCTGGAGCTGATGAAAACCCATGTCTACTGGAGAGGCATAGTCTGAATGTTGCAAACTTTCGTAGGCATTTGCTCCAGATAAATCTGGATTTAGACTACATGTAATATTGTCTAAATGGATAAATCTTTAAAGGGAAAGAGCTTAGGGAAAAAATATTGGGGCATTTCTCCTCTTTCCAGTCCATACCTTGTACCTGACCATTTCAAGGGAATGTTGTTTTTGTTAAGCCATCAAAACTGACCTGTATTCCAATAAAGGCATCTAGATCAAGGGATAAGGCGCTTTGCACATATTGGCAAGGTGCATTATTTGTTCTTAAAGACCCACTATATAACTTTTCGACCTTAAAACTCTGCTTTCTGGACTAGTTTGATGGCACAGTGACATCTATTATGTGCATTTCTAGAGCCGTCGTGGCGCAGCAGCGCCCTGCGGATGAGAAACAACACAATAGAACTTTCAAATCCGGGACGCCGCCTGCTGAGTTTTGCTTTGCGCATGCGTTACACGCTAGCACGCGAATGTAAACAAACCGGTCGTTTTGAATGCACACTGGCAGATTCAGCAAAGAAACATTAGAAGACATTAATCGGAGGAAGAGAGGAAACTAAGGAGAGCCAAAGAAGAGCAAGAGATAAGACAAGAGTTGAGAAAGGACTGTTTTCTACTGTTTGGAAGAGCTCACAGTACAAGTAGGATCCAAGATGGATGCCGAAATAGCCGTCAAAAGGGGGCATGTCACAGAGAAAATAGTGTAAGTTGTATTGTGGGTCTTTGACAAACCTGGCAAAAATGGAAATGTAAAGGGGGAAAAAACTAGCAGATGAACACTATTTAAAAGCAAAGTCCTTATGAAATAGAAAAGACTCCTGCAAAGACCTGACAAAGGACCTGAGAGATGCATTCACCTTTCAGTACCATCTGGAAAGCTTTATATTGGCAACAACTTCTTTCTTTTTTTTACTAGTAATCTCATACACTGCTAATGATTTAACATACCTGCATAAAGAAACATATGATAGAACACTGTCAGTCATGGATTGGCCTCCCTAAAGCCAAAGCAGTATGGGAATATCTTGCACGAAAAGTTTTGGAAAAATCTTCAAGAAGCCTGGAAAACTATTTCTGAAGACTACTTATAGAAATCTTGTCTAAGTAGGTCCAGACTGTGTTGGAGAATGACGATAGTAAGACCAAATATTGACTTTCAATGTTGGAATTGTAAAACCTACAGAGGTTTACTGAGAATGGTCCACAAAGGAGTAACTACCCAGTGAGCGGCAGTTACTGGACCAAATGTCTTGATGTCAGAGGAAAATGAGAGGGCTGCTTAGAGATTACAGAAAGATAAGAACTCCAAAAACAGTAATTCCAACCAAGTTATGCAGAATACTATCTCTGAACACACAACCTTGAAGCAGATGGACTATAGCAACAGAAGACCATACTATACTTCTATTCAGCTAAGAACAGGAAACTTAGGCTACAATTCACATAGACTCACCAAAACTATACAACAGAAGATAGAAAAATGTTGACTGGTCTGATGAGTCTCCATTTCAGCTCCACAAGATGGTAGGATCAGAATTTGGTGGAAACATTATGAAAGCATGGATCCATCCTGACTTGTATCAACAGTTCAGGGTGCTGCTGGTGGTGTAATAGTGTTGGTGGATATTTTCTTGGCACCATTTCTTTTGACCCCTTGGTATCAACATGGCATGATTTAATAATCACAGCCTTCCTCAGTATTGTTGCTGACCATGTCCATTCCTTTATGACCACAGTGTACCATCTTCTCATGGCTTCCTGCAGGGTAATGCACCATGTCACAAAAATCAAATCATCTCAAACATGACAATGAGTTCACTGTACTCCAATGGCCCCCAGTAATCAAATCTCAATCCTACACCCCACCTTTGGGATGTGGTAGAACGGGAGATTCTCATCATGGATGTGCAGCTGACAAATCTGCAGCAACTCTTTGATGCTATCATGTCAATATGGAGCAATTTTTCCAACACCTTGTTGAATCTATGACACCAAGAATAAAAACTGTTATGAAAGAAAAAGGTGTCCAACCTGGTACAAATGAGGTGGATCTAATAAAGTTACTGATTATGTAAGATCAGGTGGTCTTGGTCAGCACTGAGTGGCTGACACACACTAATGGCCCTCCATGTGTGGAGTGTGTACATTACGGCTACTTTGCTCTTGTAATATACTACCAGTCAAGTTTGGACATACTTTCCCATTATATTCAATGGGAAAGCATGTCCAAAATTTGACTAGTACTGTACATTTCCAATATTTTTCAATGAGATTCAAGTGAACATGAGTTTTGAGTTCTTCTCTTTTAGACAATGTAACTTTGTCATTAACTAACCCAATTTTTTTAATGTACGAGCCTGGAAGCAATAGTCATTGTTCCTGTCAAAAATATTCATCAATGACTTGTTGGCTCTACCTGACTGCAGGCTGGCGCACTGTCACAAAATCCTGTTTCATCTGATGCAGCTTGCCAAGAGAGCTGTGAACCATGTGGCCTTGAGGGTGTGGGATAGTCCAACCTGTTCTCACTGCGATCATCAGCTACCAGAAAAGTCTACATAAGCCTGAGCTGACAAAAATAAATACACAGAGAACACATGCATACCATTCTTCAGGCATTTACAGAATCGTAGCAGACTTTACATTAAACAGACAACCTCATACAAACACTGTGGATAAATATATCACAGAGCACATATACAAGATGTGTGTGCTCTCACTCAAATATAAGCATATCTGTATTCACAACCTCTTGCTACTCTGCAAAACAACCCTGTTCCATCAATTAAAGCCTCCTAAAGAGCCTACTGTTGATTAAATTACAAAAGTGGTAGAAATCTTTGGCTTTACATCAGTCTCATTCTTTCTTCTCAAAAATTTGCACTCAAAATGTTTGAAACTATTGTCTGATCAGATCTGAGATGAAGACAGAAGATTTTAATAAATCTAAGTGGTGGAATGCAGAAACGTGCCTGGAGACACCGTGTACAGAAAGGTTTGGGTGTTCCCATCAACTCACTCATACCTTCACCTACAAATTCAACCATGAACAGAAACATACATACACATGTGTCCGTGCTTGAATGCAAACACAAGCCCAGGTGGTATTCATATAAGTAACTGAGCACACTCCTTTCACCCGGCTGTACTCGAGGTGATGTGTGTTTCAGACCCCTGAGATGAGAGTCCTTTGGGTGTAACAGGAAATCCCTGTGTGCTACGGGTGTGCTGATATCATTGTTCCCTCTGGAAACTCCTGGACAAATAAGCATTTATTCCTTATGAAGTCACTGAAAGTATTCCACACCACTCAGCGTCAAGATCTCCAGGGAATGTTGGCCTGGATGTCCTGTGGCTGTTTGGCGCATTCATTAAATATTAACCTGCAGGATCGAGAGGCTCGCAGAGGGAGGTCAGTTGGCTGGGCAAAAATATTGCTGCAGCAATACTCAGCATTTGCAGTCTAAAACTACTGTAAGTGTATTGTTGAAATAGAAATATCGTATCATGGGATTAAGAGGCAGTTTATATTGCACATTTGTTCCATGCATTTGGACATTTATGAAATCAGAGTTTACCTGCTTGATTGAGGACATAAAGCTATAACTGTAGCCTAATACAGTAAGTAATCATAGATGATAGCAGGAGAGATTACCTGTCTTTACAGTCAGCAAACCACTCTCAGCTTAAAGGGCCATGGGCCTAGCAGGGATGGGCAATTCTGGTCCCCGGGGCTGAGTTTGAGTCAGGTGTGTTGCTGCAGGAGCGATTGTAAAACCTGCAGGACACCAGCCCAGGATTAAGGATGCCTGTTTTACATGTTTCCTCTTTGCAATACAGCTGATTTAAATTAATGGATCATTATGTAGAAGTTGTCACCAAGTTGTTTGGTCCACTTCATTATCTGCACTTCATGTGTATAAACAAAGCAAAACAAAAAAGGTGCAATTTTTTTGAGAACCAATCGTACCAAGTCACCCAGACATTCCTGGTGTGAACAAGCCCTGGAATGAAGAAAAAAGATTCTATCTTCCTTGGTTTGGCTTGCTTTCACACTCCACCCTACTCAAGTGGACCAAACCACCTGGACGATGTTATGCAGTTACAACTGCTCCCCCAGAACAGTGTTCCCCGAAACGACCACTGACCAAGAATAAAGAATAAATTCCAGCTGATTGAGGGCCAGAACAAAAAACAACACATTTCATTTCATTTCAATTTTAATTAATATTCAGTCCGAATGTTCAATTTGCAACAACAGTGGTCCACCCTTCCGTACTCCCTAAAGGGGCCCCGCCCTGACCCTTCGGTCTGATCAGCGTTTATGTAAAGCAGAGCAAACAGCACCAGTGAATGTGCCAAAGTAGTCTGTAAATTCAGTAAATTCCTCCTGAGCACTTCAGGGGTCCCCAAGTCCGATCCTTGAGAGCTACTATCCTGCAACTTTTAGATGTGTCCGTTCTCCGACACACCTGAATCAAATGGTTGAATTCCCTCATGCATGTCATTCAGCTCTGCAGAGGCCTGGTAACAAGCCATTCGTTGGATTCATGTGTTTTGGAGAAGGAATCCATCTAAAAGTTGCAAATAGTAAGTTTATGAACATGAATGTGGAACAAAAACACCAAAAATAATGCAAAAGTTTTAGAGGGCCAGCAAAATCTTGAGGTTAAACACACTTCCTGGCCAAAACAAAAGTCGCCATCAAAAAAAAAGGTCACACTCTAATATTTCTTTGGACCACCATTAGCTTTAATAATGTGTTTTTCCATCAGCTTCTGCATTGTCACAAAATTAATTTTTCCTCCAGTGTTCTATTCATTTTTCTCCAAGATCTTGTATTGATGATGGGAAAGTCCGACCACTGCACAAAGTATTCTCCAGCACATCCCAAAGATTCTCTGTGGGGTTCAGGTCTGGACTCTGAAGTGGTCAATCCATGTGTGAAAATAATGTCTCATGCTCCCTGAACCACTCTTCCACCACTTGGGCCTGTCATCATCCCTGCCATCGGGGAGGATGGAATAACCTGCTCATTCAGTATATTCAGGTATCAGCTGACCTCATTCTTTGGGTACATAACATTGACCTGACCAACTGCAGCAACCCCAGATCATAGACTGCCCCTACATGCTTGTACAGTAGGTACTAGGAATGATGGTTGCATCACTTCATCCTCCTCTTTTCTTACCCTGATTCTCCAATCTCTCTGGAATAGAGTAAATCTGGATTCATCAGACTACATGATCTTCTTCTACTGCTCCAGAGTCCAATCTTTATCCTCCCTAGCAAACTGAATCCTTTTTTCCCCAGTTAGCCTCACTGATTAGTGGTTTTCTCATGGCTACACAGCTGTTCACCTATGCATTAATTATTTGATAAGAGGTTTGTACCCATTTGCTTAGTTAAAGTCAGGTGGCAGCTGTTTTTGGTCAGGCAGTGTATTTTACTGTTACTTCTTGCTCTTGTTCAGACTAACAGCCTTATTAGGCTTTGCTGCTGGCTGCACAGAGATCTTGTTCTCATCTCATCATGCCATAGGTATCCAAACTGTAACACACACCAGAGGCAATAACTTCCTCTGCTGCTCTTTCTCACACATACACATACTATCATGTCAACACCATCCTCCTATTCTGCCCCACCTGCGGGCCAGGCACTACACCCCAGCCCACAGCACCACCATGCTGAATGCTTGTCTGTCAGAATTGCCCACTGTGCGTTAATCCACGAGGATTGTGGTTTTGTATTGTCACCACACTCAGGGCCAGGGGTCACTCTGATGGCTTCCAATGCTCAGCATCCCTCTGTTCTGTTTACTGTTTTTCTGAATTGCTGTCTCTCACTTATGTGGCTAACTTTGGGTCATTTCCAGGCCCCGGTGTCTGAACAAAAGGGTGTTCTGTTTACATTCTGCCCATTGAAGGCCATAATGCTGAACCTGCTGCATCAACAAATGAGATGCAAACTAGTAGATATTTGTTAAGGAAAACATTTAGTGCTGACAGAGACCTGTTCTGTAGTGAAAATGTACATTTCACATGAAGCAAACTAAACTAAAGAGCTCAGATGTTTCTGGTGGCTTGGTGAGGGAAAGATTTTTTATTATTATTTCGCTTGTTTTTGGTTAATTTCATTGATTTATTAAATTGATAAAAACATAAAATGTGCTTTTAGTTTTGACATCTTTTAGCAAGATTCCACATTTATGAAATCAAATTGATAATCTTTGTCAAATGTTTTTAGCACTTCTTGTAGATATCTATATTTCAATTCTTTAGGTTTAAGCAAAATCTTTTCTCTTTTTTGATAAGATTCCCTCATCTGTCTGTCGCTGTTGTTTTTCTTTCCCACCCACATTTAAGTTGCATGGAGTCAACAAGTTTGTTTAGGTCTGTTTAAGTCATGTTATCCCAACCTGATCTGACAACATTCCCAAGAGCTTCCTGTGATGTCATGAAGTAGTATGAGTCCCATAAATGTTCAGTGGAGTTAAGGTCAAGTCGGTGTGAAGGAATGTCTGTAATCCACAGCACTTCTTCACTCATCTTCAAGGAGCTCTTCAAAGGTCTGAGGCGAGTTTTAGTTTATTATTCTGCTGTAGGAGGAATTCTCTTCAACAAAGATGCAAACCAAAGGATGAAGCATGTTACTGAAGAATGGAGAGCTACTTCTCCTTGGTAAAAGTGAAGTGATTTCAGAAGGAGTCCAACTTCAGAGTCATCAAACACCCCCAGGCTTTATATTCCCATCAACACAAACTGTACACCTTCTGTTATTGCCACAAGTCTCTTGGACATTCAGGTTGAAATAATGCATCTTTCAGTTCTTTTTGGCCCTCATGCTAGTGTCCACCGTTTGAATATTCCCAAACATGTTATCACCACATGCACAAAATTTGTCAATAGAATCACAAAATGTGTTGAATTGCCCAAGAAAAACATGATTAACATTGGATCAATAATAGACAGTTACCATTTACACTTTTTGGACTGTATGCAGAATATCATTATATGAGATGTATCCTTCCTCTGTGTCCTTATTGAGTCTTACATAATGCAACAGGTCATGATTTTGACTATACTCTGGTCACATGGCCCATCACACTACAAATCAAATGAAGCAATACAGGTGTTTGTTTTTTTTATACAAAAATGATTTCACAATGTTTGATGATAGCACTGTTTATCATTTTTAACAACCTTATTTATTCAATCCAATTAAACTTTATTAATAAAATCAACCACAGTGCTTTATGGAAGAATAAATACACAGTATAAAAGATTCAATAGATAAAGAATAATTAAACATCAAATCTGTCAAATGTTTAAAAAGTGACATATTTTTAAACATATTTCCACTAAATCTCTGACAAATATAAGGACGTATTCCTGATCAATCTTGATTAACACAAAGACAAGATAATAGAAATAACAGAAGGTGCACAGTTTATGTTTGTGGGAATATGATGTTATATCAACCATTTGTAAAAACAAAAAAAATTATAT
>JAOXYM010000010.1:10454648-10470531 GCA_028567055.1 Leptatherina wallacei | reverse complement strand
AAAATATTCACTTTAATGCTTGTTAAAATTGTACAAACTCTGTTTTTGTCATATTAACTTTTTACTGAATCCCATATATTATACCTCTATTTGTGTTCTCACATATAAAAAAAAACCTGCACCTATTTCTAGTATTTATGCTAATGAAAAAAAATAATAATAAAATTCTTAAAAAATTAGGAATGGTTTATGGCTTTTGAACATAACTGTATCTATAATAATAATAATAATCACAATAATCACAATAATCATGATCATAATCATAATAAAAAAATGAAGTTGCAAATTCTGTGTAAACCCATTGCCATGACAACCCTCAGTTGTCAAACAACAAATACTCTTTCATGAGGGAAGTTTAAACATCCCTCCTCCTTGATCTGTGATCACCACTGAGTCTGCGCACATTGCGGCTCTGTGACGGGAAGTAAATGAAAGTTCTGAAAAAAGTTGAAAGTAACTTTACAATCTGTCTTCTACATTTTTCTAGCTGGAACATTCATCAGACACATAAACAAACATCTATCGATCACTAGCTGAGTTTTCCAGCTGGTGTCACTCAAAGTGAAGCTAAAATAAAAAGGTCAGATCATAGTGGCCAGAAAAACTGGGTCCATGAATACTTGTAACTTAACTAATTGTTGTTTGTGCTATTCTATTGAATATTGGGGGGTGTAGATATTTTTTAATTTCTATTAACACATTCATTTATTGTTGTTTTTACTAACCTATAATCTTCAGGCTATATATTGTCTTGTCATGCGTTATAACTCCACTCAGGGCTGAGGCATGGCAAGCATCAACACCTTGCCATCCCCAATTAACGCCCACATTTCACTGAACAAAAAGGTTCTTATACTCTGCCTTGATCCTTAAATAAAGTCCTTCCTCGGTAGTTGCAACAGTCCTTCTGTGTCAGATCACGTCAGGCTCGCTCCTCCAGCCGTGCAGGTTGTTCGGTGGCTCTCCTGTCTGCGCGCCCACATGAGACTTCCCCCCGGTGTCTCTGGGTCAGAAGAAACGGCAGAGGTTTCCCCCTTGGATACTCTGGGATTACATGTCAGTCAAGTTCAGCGCTTAAGGGCAGGGATTAGTTCTCTGAGGTCTCTGAGTGGAGCCCCGGTCTTCTCAGTTCTCCCCCACGCCTCCCGCTCCGCTTCCTATATTGTCGCATTGTCCGTTTCAACGCGAGGAACACCTACAAACTAGAGGACAGAATGACAGGAGAGCTGAGGGACGGCGAGGCTGACGAGGTATAGTATGGCTCTCAGTTTACTGATGGCACAAATGTGTATTTTAGGTTTAGAGCTGACACAGATCCATCCTCACTGATAAAGTGACATTTACGAACATTATTTGCATCCAAGAGTTAAAATGGATTTTCTTTCCCTCACGTTCTATTGTTATGATGGTTCTCCTCTATGTCACAGTCCAAAATGCTCCTTGGATATTCGCTGCGTGGATTTGAAGGTCCATAATCAGCGTGGTGGTGTGGGATTTTACGTGCTTAAACCCTCATTAGGAGAGCACCGACTTTAGTTTTACGCATCACTTTAAAAACTTGATACGTCTGTTCGTAAAAGCCGGAAAACAAGTCGGTCAGAGTCTTTATAGGTGGATTTTTTAAATATATCATCGACACCTTTCAACACAATTTAAAACTTTTATATAAATGAGAATCTGACGCATTCAAGGACAAAGTGGCATAGACTAGCTGAGACTTTACGCATTCAGTTTTCAAAGCAGTTTAAACGGAAACCCAACGCTTAAATACTTTATGTTTAAATAGTTAACTTGTGTATGCTTAAATTTACATAAATACGTTCAAGGAAAGTATTTACATGTTTTTGGATGTAATTGGAATGTACTGTTTTACGCATTTCAGTATAATGTCACCGTGCTTTAACAGGTAAATACTGCAGCAGCTGTATGACAGGTCATGTTGCATTTCTATCTGGGTGGTGAGGACCCCTTGCGGCGGAACGCAGGGGTGTGGTGCTTCACTTAATGTTCATTTAAACCCATCCCTGTTCGTGGGGCAGGCTGGTAACTCGCAGCTCCAGTCTCGCTCCCCGTCGGCGCGCTGCGCACTATTCCTCCTCCTCTTCACGCTCCTCATTTTCCCTGTCTCTTCCGGAACCTTACAGGAGTTTCTGCATTCGCCTTTCATCCGAAAACAAGGGAACATATACAAGCCAAACAACAAAGACATGGACAACGAGAGTCTGAACGAGAAGACGATGGATGATATCCACACCAAAGAGATAGACCTGGTTAACCGGGATCCCAAGCACATAAACGACGATGTTGTCAAGGTGAGTCAGACCTGCTATTCGCTTCTAAGCTTTAAAAAAGAGGGGGGTGTATGGGTTAAGTTGGGATATAGTGTCTATTTTTGCGATTGTCGGATATCCAAATTCCCCAGAATACCTGTTGCAGAGATTTTTCAACTGCTAATTGGAGCACCTTAAATCACAGTAAACCCGACTGATCTCAAAGAATGTGTGCCGAAGTTTGTGAGCTGTCAAACTACAATTTTACGCGGCTGAGCGTCTCTGAGGCGCACTCAGTTCTTTGCTGCTGCGCGAAACCATCCCAGCCATGTTGCCCCTATTAGGAAGAAGCTTTGCAAATAGAGTGAACCTGATTGAGGTGATACAATGTCACGCAGTCCTCGTCTGTGCGTGAAACCTGACCACTCCTGACCCCTGCTCCAGAGGAAACATTACAAATTTCCTGTTGTTGGAACACGTTTCCCACAGTCGTTGCTGCATACGCCTCGCTGTTCGGAAAAAAGAATTCTTTCCATAAGAGAACAACCAGCCGCGTAAATACTGGGAGTTTATTGTGTTTAAAGCGGTTTGAAGGGGAAGGGGGCGATGAAGCAGCAGAGGAGCAGTGAGGTGGAAGCCACCTGACGCGCCTGTGTTGCAGGGAAGCAGCAGCTGTCTGCGCCTGGGCACCTTCCTCTCCATGTGTAGCGGGTTTTCACATCTGAATGGGGTCAAACAGCTCTCTGCGTGTGTGGAGGGGGCAGGAGGGGTCGGGTCTTTGAAATGCCTGAACTCTGCCTTGTAAAAACAAGGAAACACCCAAGTAGCCTTTAGGCTGAGGGGGAACCCTCACCACTCCCCATCCCACTTTCCTCCCATTCTGCTCCTCTGTCCTCCTCCCTTCCCTCTTTACATGCCTGCATTTGAGCCAGAAAGCAATAAATTAGTATCTTTAAATTGGCTTCTGTCAAATCATATTTTACAAATTGCTGTAAGGTGATTTAATATCATGAGATTCTTCACCCTGTAAGTTTTTACCCCAAAAAATGTGAGCAACTCTCAGAATGAGTAAATGATTCAAATTCCACATAAGGTCAGAAGAGCTCATTGTGTGACTTAATGTATGAAATCTTATCCCACCTGTCTTTAGATTACCACAGTATGGAAAATATCTACAGGTTACAAAAATCTGTGACTTGCTATTTTTCAGGAATTATACTTCACATTTATGTGTTAGGGGAAAGAGGAAAGACTAACTGTAATTCTACCATACTTCAAGTTTCACAGAGGAGAGTTCAGATAAGTTTGGTCTCCACTCCTTCCTCCGCGCTTTCTCTCCCTCCCAACTCTCCTCCATTGTGACTGTGACTCAGACTCTCCCTCCAGTCTTGAAAGAGAACTTTATGATTGTCCTACCCCACTCTGATCAAGTCAGCGGACCCCTGGTGATACTGTCTGACATCACATGTGCATCAACTGTAAAAACAACAAAATCACAGAAAACCGTATAATGAAGGCTTAAATGTTTTACTAACTACTCATTGCTTGTGTACTCAGTGGAAACTAACTGAGTACACAAGCAAATTCAAGTTTTGAAATATTCTTTTGTTTTACTGCTTTTTGCTTTTCATACACCAAGTAAATTTTTGAGACAATACTTTTACTGGTAATGGAGTGGTCTTATTTGCTTATAAAAGGGGTGTAATAGCTAAGCTGGTACGAAACTGTACAACGATTAGATTTTCATTACTCATTTCTCTTTCTAAATACACAGCTATCTTGCTATGTTTCACTGTGTTTGTTTGAATTTTCTGCATCTGAAGTATGGCTGCATTAAGATTTTCATCTCTCACATTGTTGATTTGGCCACAAGAGCTGATAAGTAAGAAGGTGGGGTGGATAGTGGGGGTCACTTGGCCATTGACTCATATTGACCCATCCTGTTCTCGGTTTGCCACCTTTTTGCTTCTCTGAGTAACAAATGGTTTTGAGTTATATCTGAAAAATATACAGTTCAAAGTTACACATTTTATTCCTCATAGTTATTGGGAATAGGGATGCATTGCCATCTCAAAGTTTCCAATCACGGATCATGACATTACTATGTGAGAAATCCAAAATGTGCTCACTGCCTCCCCCTGCATTTCAGAATGAGCTCTTTTAGTTTTTACAGCAGCTCTGAGGTACTCTGAGGTCATGGAACAGCTCTACCAAGTGGAAGTGTGTGTTTGGTGCGCTGCTGCGAAAAGAACAAGCAGGGATTCCCTTCCACCAATCCTCAGTCCACCATGACTGCACGCACACACTTCCACACTTGCAGAACTGATATGTAAATATGTGCAGCACACACTCATAGTGCACAGATGCAAAAGACACACACATGCAGCATTTCTCACAATCTTAAGGCATACACATTGTTCTCTGCAGCAGCTGGCCTCAATCACCTGGCCACATCAAACAGCTTCCATCACTGCCGTGCACATGGAGATTACTGTGCAAAGAGAGCTTTTTTTTTTTCTTTTTTTTCCCCCTCTGGAGAAGTTGTTGGTCTTTTTATAGCAGAAAGGAGGGGCTTCAATCCAGCAGTGAGTGGAGTGAGAGTCCCCCCACTGGAGAAGATTTTTGAGAGGGATCTGTGAGAAGTTTGAGCTCCAGCAGCAGAAGTCCAAACTGAAACGAATGAAAAGTGTTATTAACACTGATGTGTGAAAACCCTTCATCTCCAGCTCTGAGGATTTATTTGCTTTTATCTTAAGGGACTACATACTCCTCTGAGACATCCTTTGGACTCAGGGGAGTTGGAAATGTTTCCGTTCAAATGCTCAACAAATTTAAAAAGCACTCCATCGATCATAAGGATAGATGCAACCAATTGTTTTGCGTAAACACAGTTTTTGAATACACAGAAACTTACCAAGAAAGCTGGGAGACAAATACATAACATTTGCACACAGTTTGACTCCTCTGCCAATCATGCTAATCTGTGTCCTCAAACAAACCAAGTGTTTACTTCTTCCTGACTGTTAAAGCCCTTTAACCAACCAGAGTCTGGTGAAGCACCACACAATGACTGTCAATACATCTACAGGGACCCACTTTTGTCAAGTCAACCGTAGATGACTGCCCAAAGATAGAGCTCTGGAAATAGCACACGGCCTTATTTACTCAATAATATGGTTGCCTTGCCAACTGGTCACATGCTGACCCCAAGACTGCATTGTTTCATATCAAACTTCCCACTGGAGTGTGAATTAGCTGCTGCTCACACAAGTAAAAACAAAATGTTTTAAATCTGTTTTTGGACACCGGGAGGAATGTTTTTCTAACAAGTCGTCATTCATGGCAGGATTTTAATTGGTATTCTATCCAAAATTCCACATAATAGATTTAACAAGACTGAAAAAGAAAAATCCACTTTAAGAGATGATTTACTCACTGATAGTTCTGGCTTAATGATGAGGATTTTTCTTATAATGCTGCATAAACAACAGATGAAGAGCTTCACCTTATGAAGTTAAAAAGGCTCCACCCCCCCACCCCCACCCCTGCTGTGGCTGTGTTTGTGCCTTCCTGCAGAAGGCCTCTCATTTAGTCTCAATCAGAGAGCTGGAAACTGGCGCAGACTGGGTCCACTTTAAAATTTGTGGCTGTGGAAAAATGAAATGGATGGCGAGCTGGTTTTGTGGCTGTGCTGTGAGGGAGGCTCTATGCTGCTGCTGCTCGGAAGCGAAGGTCTCACAAGCTGTCGTTTCAAGACAAGAGAAGTGACTCAGCTGGGAGAAGTTAAGCTCACTGGTCCAAACATGTTGTCACGAACTGGAAAAAATCGGACATTTACTCCTTACAAAGAAACTCATTCATTCTGTGTCTTTAGTTTAATTCTGTGGCCTCTGCAAAGAAGCAAATACATGAAAAAAGTAGAAGCAAATTTGAGATAAGCGAAGAAAGATAACAAGAATGAACAATTTGATCGATTTTCCACTTCCAATGAAGTGAAGCAAAAAGTCACTTTGTTTGATCCTTAACAAGTAATTTAGCCTGTAGAAGGATTCGATGTTCCCAAATAATGGATGGATGGCATTTAAGATGGTTGCTATCTCCAACTTCACCACTAGATGTCAGAATGTGACACACTGTAGCTTAAAAGTGAAAATGAAGTCTTAAACTCAATGTGGTTATTTTATTGTTTGTTATTTTCTTCTGCAATTCCATCAATAAATCCTTCAGACATGGACTCCCTCACCTGTCAAAGCAGAGAGTCTATCAGCTTTATTCCTTTGCTGTTATTTTTGTATCAAAGAGAGACCTTTGTCAGCCAGGACACAGTGGATTATGATCCATGACAGTTTCAGGAACTCCTGCTAGACTTTGTTAGTTTTTTGTTGAGGTAAAGAATTTATTGAAATGTCTTCCTGCCTGAGCAAAAAGACATAAGATAAAAAATATCTGTGGGACTCAAATGAGAAATCTGTGCCTCTTCCGTTTCAGTTTCTTATATATTAAGTAAGGCTTCTGCCGCAACCAGTATGTAATAAAATTTAATATTGTTAAACAATATTACTGTATGTGTGGTCACCAGCCTGCGCATGCTCTGCATGGGAGACTGAGTCAAATTGAAGATTTGATGCAACAGATTCCTTAACTACACCACTTTGGAAGAATTGGCATTTTATAAATACTGTTTATTCTGAATTGGCCTGTATTACATTTAATTGAAAAGAACTAGATTGAATTGGATGATAAAAACTAAATTAAATTTACACATACTGGATAATAATTTGACTTAAACTGAACTTTTCACTGTCTCTGTAAAGTGCCCGGAGGTGACTTTCGTTTTCAATTGACACAATAATAAAATAAATAAAGAGAACTGAATTGAAGTGGTCTGACTTTTAGAGCAGGTTTAGAGACCTTGCACATTCTTTTATAAAATAACACAGTTTTAAGCACTGAATAGGCATATATATACTGTGAATCTGTATAAATACTGAGAATATCAAAGGAAAATAGATTATAAAGTTCTTTTTCAGGGATCCAAAAATAGTCATTGACCCATGAGGCCATTTTCATTTATGTCATCAGACAGACATGGTAAATGGACATAACACTCAGGAATGGAGCCCTTCACGTTTCCATTTCCCTGTCAACGTAACACTGGATATTATCTACATGACTTATTGATATTACAGCCATTAGGTCTCAGCAGTCCCACTGCTCTGTTTGACAAGAACCAGTCTCCAAGGAACTGCAAAATAAACATTGACTTTACACTCAGTAGTCTGTGAAGAGGATGAGAGACAGTGAGGGAGGGAGAGTGAGGGCCATGATGCCACTTTTCATTCCTTAAACAGCCCAGGTTAGGTCGTGGACACTTGTAGAAGGCCTCCCATTAAAGGCCTGAGAGATGTGTTTACAGTGAGGAGAAGCATGCCTCACTGGTTGTCCTACATGGGAGGTGGAGGGGAGGGATCACCTGCCAGTCAGACACAGCTGGATTTATTCTTTCTGTGTGTTTGTTCAGTTATTTATTGTTCAGGAGGCTCTGGAGACACAAATCCTGGCACTGATTTGCATGTGTGTGTGTAGAAATCAGCAGTTTGGGCTGGGCAGATATTGGACTGCGTACCAGCCGCAGCAAGCAGAGATAAATCTTGTCAGGGATCCCACCCTCATATTCAGCAATGTGACACATTAACAGGGAGTAAAGTGGCTGATTTATGTGGAAATAATGAGTTCAGACTATCAGGCCTGTGTGTTGGTTTAATTTGTGCCGTATCTAGACTCTTGTGAAACACTATTCTCAGTGGAAGAAGACATCTGATTAGTCATAATGATGAGAGGGAGCTGAATGTGCTGTTTTACTCTTGGCAGTTAAAGGACCAGTTCAGTCAAATCTCTCAAATGCCATAATGGAAGTACACAAACAACAAATCTGAGCTTCAGATTACCTATTGGATGTTACTTTGGTCTCAAAGGGGTTTGTGGAGTTGTGTGAAGTATTTATGAGTGGTCACTGACTTTCATTAGATAGAAACCCAAGCACACTCAGTTGGTAGAATCGGGAAAAGATTTATAAGCTGCGAGTCAAACTAACAGCCGCTGACAACAAGTCCACCAGAAAAGCACATTTCTTGCCATCTAAAACGACTATAACCTTAAAATTTTCATTGTAGCTCAAGCAAATTCTTTATTGTGAATTTAGGGTGCATTTCCACTAGCTTGGTGCACATAACATGCGTCCTTTGTTTCCCATCATGTTGTAATGTAGTGACTGGAGAGTGCACTGACTGATTACTCATATATATCTCACATAATCCCTCAAACCAGATTATCCCATTAAAACCAAAGCAAAGTCTATCAGACGCTAAAGCTTGGATTTTCTTTTACAAATACTTCTCTGAACTACCAGAAATGATCACAAATGAAACATCACCTGTTTCCATTAATTTAGAAATGTATTTCTGGAGTTTAGCTGAACTGGTCCTTTATATTAATTTATCTGGTGGACAACCTTCAGAGTAGCATTTCACTTAAGCTCTCCCATCTCCAAACTGAGAGTGCTCTGATAGCCTTCCCCTGCAGGTACACACCGATTATTTATAAGTACTGTAATGTACACAACCCTGACTTTAAAACATGTTGGACTATCCTTTTAATCTGACAACGTACTGCTTGTATATAAAACACAGACTGATTTAACCACTCTAAGTTTACTTTTTGAGATTTATTTAAACAGCCACTGTTGTCTTTAGCAGCTGTCTTATCATTTGAAAATCTTGTGAATTTTATTAGTAATTCATTTAGTCCTTTATTTACTCCGATGTCCCATTGGAAGAGTGTTTTTAATTCACTTTAGGTCATAAATTCAGCATTTGTAGTTGTTAAAATAGCAAAGAAACCAAAAAATAACATTTCTTAACATTTGAAATACATTACTATCAATGCACATGTCTGGATTTATTTGGTTTTGTTGACTCTAACATCTCATGAGCACCAGGACCAAACATCTGGTGACTCTTCTTGTTTTGTGTAATAATGAAGTGCTCAGGGACCACATCCCTGGTTTTTAGTCTTCCTGAGTCAATTCTATTATTGAACCAACTACAAAGTGTTCACCAACATTTTCACCCTTTTATCTTCCTCAGGTGGACTTCGAGGATATCATTGCCGAGCCTGGAGGGACCTACAGCTTTGACAGTGTGTGGAAAACCAGCTTCACCACCTTCACCGTTACCAAGTACTGGGTCTATCGGCTGCTGACGGCGCTGGTCGGCATCCCTCTGGCAGTGATGTGGGGAATCTTCTTCGCCATCCTGTCCTTCCTGCACATCTGGACCGTGGTGCCATGCATCAAAAGCTACCTGATCGTGATCCACTGCATCAGTCGTGTGTACTCCATCTTTGTGCATACCTTCTGCGACCCATTTTTCGAGGCCGTGGGCAGATGCTTCAGCAACATCCGTTTCCGCATGACCAAGGAGGTGTAGCGTCAGATGACAGGAGGAGAATTAAAAGAAAATTGGGAAGGAGGGTTGGAGCAACGTAAATGGAGGGAAAAGTTGGAGAACGAAAAAAAATAGATCTCTTGAAATAAAAAAAGGGGAGACTTTTCCAGAGTGGGCTGGGGATGTTTGGAGGGGATGGCGCCTGATCCCACCTTTCTCACCAGCTGTTTCTTTCTTTTTGCTGTCAGAGTTGATTAGTTTTTTTTTATTATTATTTCTCACTGTAACTTTTACCAAGCAGGCAATCAGTCTTCATATCTTCTTGATTTTACCACATCATGTAGATTCCTTCCATTTGTGCTGCTTCTGTGGAAACGTAACTGTTGATTGATCCATGTGAAGAGGGGATGTCAGGCTCAACTACATTTAGCTCTTGTGCTTGTTTGTTTTTCTGTTTTTTTTGGGGGGGGGATTGTAGCATGCATTGCTGGGTGGGATGGTCAGGTGTCAGGGTCATGACGGTTAAACCGGAGACAAAAAGCGAATGCAGCCCTGTTCTGTCCGACTCAGCAAAAAGAAAAAAAAGCGACAGTACCTCTCTCTCTGCCCCTTCATGACCCCTTCCACCCATACAAAATGCAGCCTCTCCCCCTCCCCCTGCTTTCCAGCAGTCTGACACACTGAACCTGCCCTCTCACCTGCATGCACCTGCATCCCCTGTGCCGTCCACCACACCCGCCACGCTGCAGAAACACATCTCCTCAGATCACTCCCGCTCCACGCAGCCTTTCTTACTGCACCTATGCTTTTCTCACCTTCACCATCATCAACTACAGGATTGTGTGACAGGGAATGTTAATATTTCAATTTAACAAAAATCTCTTCATTTTCTTTTTTTCAAAAATTCCATCCTGAGTTTTTCAGACAAACATCAAGCTTTTTATTCTTCACATCAGAATTCCATCGTTGACTGTTTTTCTACTCTATGAATATGAAGAACTTTGAGGAGTTGATTTTAATACCATTGTTTTTGATACCTTGTATGTACTGTGTGGGTGTTTATGCAGAAAGCAATGACCTCATTCCAGTGCACTAATCTATGAGGAAGTATTGTTAGTGAATTACAAAATTAAGATCTCCTTCTATATATATATATATATATATTTGCAAAGGCAGCAGGGTTCTAGCAGTTACTTTGCAGACTTTGCACTGTTTGTGCAGTTATGAGCTTGTGTGGGGATTTTGTGCACTGTGGTACTTACACAGGTTAATGCATTGGAATTAATTCAATGTGAGGTGGAATATGTTATTTTTGGATTCATTTTTCTTTGTTGCCTGGACATAATATTGCACCCTCACTGTGTTGTTGTTTTTTCAAGTTTTGCTTTGCCCTGCTTTTTGACTGTGGATGTGATGCGAGGAAGCATCAAACCGACATCTCCCGCCCCCAAGATTTTGGGTGAATCCAGGGTTGGATGGAGTTATGTTTTTACTGAGACACGAAGCTCGCTTTGACTGTCCTGCCACCTTCCGTCTACCTGCTGTCTTCTCACAGGAATGATGATATCGCAGCACTTTTTTTTTTCTTGAAATAAGGATTTAGCTCTGGAGGTGATTTTTTTGTAAGAAATTATATATTTTTTCCTTTCTTGCTTTTACTTTAAAATATCTCGCTGTGCACATTAAAATTTAATATAATCCATTGTGCATTTATTTCTTTTTTACTCTACACTTTAACCGCCACTATGAATAAAGTGATCACTAGCATGCGCCTCTCCGAGAATGCTGAAACTTAACAGTGGAGTTTCTGTTCTTTTACTTGTGATATTGAGTCATAGCAAATCTAATTATATAATGATTCACAGTAGATACATGTGGTGACTGATTTCATTCATGTGCACTGCAGCAACCAGCCAGATGAAGCTGCTTTATGGAAAAAAAGAAAAGAAAAAATTACACAAGTATGATGCTGAAGCAACTGAAAAATGATTTCCAGCAACAGTGGCCTCCAGCCCTCAGCAGTAGTTGTATCTGATTCTGTTTCACTAAGCCCTGCAGTCCTGCTCATACAGTACAAAGGCTTTTATTTTTCCAAGCCTGGCACAGGGTTTTCATGGTTACTCAAGAAACAAAGAAAAGTGCTCAGCAATGCTCATGACGGTGGCAGGCATTTAACTGTACTTGGGTTGATTTACACCAAAAGCAGAAACACAATTATTTAGCTCAAGGCCAAACCTTGATTCTGATGTTAACCTGTATATATTTCAACAGTAACATATCAAGAATCTATTCA
Organism: Leptatherina wallacei; assembly: GCA_028567055.1. Classification (NCBI taxonomy): domain Eukaryota; kingdom Metazoa; phylum Chordata; class Actinopteri; order Atheriniformes; family Atherinidae; genus Leptatherina; species Leptatherina wallacei. Next base: position 10,458,523 of record JAOXYM010000010.1, on the reverse strand, counting down.
GGACTGTTTATTGCATCCATCAGGATTGTTTTTCAGTTTGTGGATCACTCATTTTAGGTATTAGCCTAGCCTGATGGCTACATGTAGACAGAAACCAGCCATATGAGACCAAACTGAGTTCATCCATTGCTTTGAGGGCATACACTCCTACTAATTGGATCTCACTCTATTAATGAAGTCCAAAACTGGCTCCTGTTCTACTTTATAAAGTCTGGGCTGGTTTTGTAGGTCATTCAGTGTCTTCTACACCAAACTGAGGAGTCCTTTCTTTAGGAGGCCTAGCTTCTTCTTTTTTCACATAAGTAATAGCTTTCCCAAAGAAACATCACAAAACTGGTAGTTATTTGTATAAACAGCAATAAGGAATTAAATGGAAGAAGCCATCTTGAAACCATAAAAGCTAACCACAAATATAACTTTTTTCTTAACTTTTACAAAGTTTTGTCTAATTTAAAACATTTTTAAAAAATTACATATATCTATGTATAATCTGCAGTTTTATAAAATCCAATTTAGGGTCTTGAGGGGGGTGGGGTCAAGGGTACTGGTGCCTATTTCAGCTGACATCAGGCAAGAGCCAGGTCACTTGTGTGTACAGATTAACAACGGTCACAAAATGGGATAGAAGTGGGCTGTTATCATGTTATCAGGATATTTTATTGCTGAGCAGATTATTCTGGAAACACTGTCAGAATGCCTATAATTAATTCAGTCTAAGGATAAGACAAGGATTAGACAAGGGTGAGCTTCATTCCCAGTAATATAGATAAAATGTACAAACAGAAATACTTTGGGGGGGGGTCTTGTTAATATAGTTACTTCATTACAGGAAATGTAGTCTGGCATGACAGAGACCAGGATGTCACCATATTTCCTGGCAAGCAGAAAACTGCTCATTGTTGCTCCAAAAGAAACATTTCCATGGCTCGCAGTCCAGGATTTGAAGCTGACTGAAGGACAGAAGCTGAAAAAAAACATAAACATAGCTCTGTTACCTCTGACATGATGACATGATAGTGTCTTGGGGGTTGGGATTTGGTTTTCTGAGTCTTAGGTTGGAGACTGCTTTTATGCTTCTCTACATCCTACCCAGTGCATGCTGGGAGAGATTACCTCATAAAAATCTAATATATGTTTCACTTGATGCTAATTTTCATAGTTTTATCTTATTTCTCATGTCTCTCTCTTTGAGTTTCTTAACTCTGCTTTTACAACACAAGATCACACTCTAGTGGCATACACTGAGAAGTACAACTGTATTATGTGGTCAAAAGTAGGAGATGTATTATTTTGTTATAGTTTAAGAATTATACAGCACTATGCAAAAGTAAATTCTTTATATATGGTACAATTGTTTTCTTGTGGGTTCAGACTGATCTGTATGTGTGCGTGTATGTGTGTGTATATGAATGTATGTATGTGTATATATGTGCATGTATTGTTTTTATACTGGAATGATCAATAAGTTGCTTGACAAACAAAAACTCATTTTTGAAAAAGATTGGGTAAAAGAACTGAACTGTAAATAAGTGATGGTCTGTAGAAAGACTGAAAGAGATTCGGAAAGTCTGGGGGACTAATTGCAGACCACTTTAAAAGATGAAAAGGAAGCCTGGCTGATTGGAAACTAAAGTATATAAAGAAATTAGGGATTGTTCAAGTTAAGCCTCTAGGTGCTAAAAAATGCATGTTTAACTGGTGTGGGCTGAGATTAGATGGATGGATGGATGGATCGGGGATGAAAGAATGGAGGAAATAGTCACGCTTTGATCAAAATCCTATGTTTTCTTTAGTATTTGTCATGTGAAATGGCATAAATCAGTCTCACAATCTATTCTTTTATAACCCTCACTTGTAACCAAAATACTCTATATTGCTAATGACAATGAAAGATGCAGTGAGAAATAAAAACTGATGGACCAAATGTGAATGAACAAGGCTTGTCTCACAGTCGTCACTGCCAATGCTGCATGGTGTTTGCTGTAGTGCACTCAAACCGAGAGAAGACCAGACTTCTACCACAGCAATAGACTATATTTGTCTGCCTACAATTTCTCAGGTTAGAAAGCCCCACATTCAGGCTACAAAATACTTTTGGTAATATCTATTATTTCTTTTCATAGATGTGGTTTTGATGTACTTTCACAGATAGGCTGTAGGGGAAGCCTGTTTAATTTAAGATAACATCAAACCAAAAACTAATATTTTGTTTTGTTTTCCAGCTGCATAAGCAAGCTGTGGTCAAAGAGGGAGGAGGCAGCCACGATAACAGATGTATCAAACATGAGGTAGACATTATGTTCAGTCTGATCTCCACACCTGAGCTCATAATGACTAAGTCAGTGTCAGAGGTGTTTGTCAGTGGAAAGGCTGAGGCCAGGTGACATAAATATTACACCTTTCAACACCTGTGAAAGGAGGGCTGTGGGATCAGCAGCTGTTTCCTCTCTGAGCAGAAAACATCCTCCGAGATCCTGTGTGATTTATCACTGTCAAAATAGATCAAGAAGACATTTCCTTTCCCTGAAGTTGATATTTAAGAGTTTACTTTCACATTTACTGCACTTCAGCTCTGTAGACTTTGTTTAGGTAAAAATCTTTCCAGACCTGGCTAGAATCAGCTCTGAGTTTTTTTTAAAGATACATTTCAGCTTTCTGCCCAATCTGTTTGCTTTACTCATCCATACTGCAGGTTATTCAATCAAGAGGCAGATGTAAAGATAATTTTTTTCTGTCTTTTTGTTTTTTTGGCTTGTATTTATCATTTATTCAGGTTAATGTATTTTTCAGCTGTTTCACATGCAACTCAACCTCCAAGCAGAAGATGAAGGTAAATGTTAAATCATTTCTAACAGGGAAATTTGACTATTTACAAATATCACAAATTTGTATTCCTACCAACAGTCATTACCCTGCAGAAGAAGAACTTAAACTAAAATACATAATATTCGTTGAACTAATTATATTTCTAATTACAATAAATCAAAAATCTTCTGTTAATTTAAGCTTCAGTTTTTCCAACATCTAAAATGTATAATACTGAAAATAGATTCAGGAGTCTAAGTGATAAAAAACAAAGTCATGAAGGGATACACTGACCTTTGAACCCTCAAGCATTACACGAGAAACTATCATATCATCATGATAACCAAAGCTGCATGGGCTCAGGAGTTCCTTTGAAACCAATTTGTCCTCAACACAGAAACTGTATAAGACAAGAGGATGTCACAGTTTGTGGTCTGGTGAGAATCCAAGTCCGACTAAGATGTAGGTGTTGAAAGATGCATAACTAACAAACAAAATAACAAATAGAAGGTGATGCAAGGCAGAAAGTTTACAAGACCAAATGTAATTCTAAATAAAAAAAATCCAATAACAGAGAAGCAAACACATTACATAACAGCCAGAAGCCACATTAACAGGATATCAACAGAGGATCTGGAAGAGAACCATAAAGTCAAGGAGTAAATACTGTATACTGGGATGGGTTACAAGATGAGCGACTGCAGGTAAGTAAACAAGGAATAGATAACAGGTGGTACTCTGGAGAAGGAAAGGGTAACTGAAAACAATAGAGACAGGTAACAGAAAAAAACATAATTCCTAAACAGACCAGAAAATACAACATGGAAAACCAAAGAAGAAGATGAGGGTTTTCCTAAGGGTACTCTTAGTTACTGTTTCTATATTCCCATTAAACCATTTGTTTAATACCTATGTCTAGTTTGACAGATATCTTTCAAGTATGAGCATCTGTCTTTCAGCCCTCCACTTTTCATCAGCTGACTAATCAGGGCGGACTGAAGGTCTTAAGGGGACAGGATCTAAAACTGAACATTCTGGACCAGGGATATGCAATTTGGATCCTGCAGGTT
>JAOXYM010000010.1:10425686-10441266 GCA_028567055.1 Leptatherina wallacei | reverse complement strand
AACCTGCAGGATCCAAATTGCATATCCCTGGTCCAGAATGTTCAGTTTTAGATCCTGTCCCCTTAAGACCTTCAGTCTGCCCTGATTAGTCAGCTGATGAAAAGTGGAGGGCTGAAAGACAGATGCTCATACTTAAAAGATATCTGTCAAACTAGATACTACATAGGTATTAAACAAATGGTTTAATGGGAATATAGAAACAGCAACTAATAGTAGAAAAACATGGACTTAAAAGTTTGTCTGTTCAGGGGCATTGACTTATATATAAGATATAACTTTTGTGTGGACTTTGAGCTGTGTTGCGTATTGTCTAATACATCAAATTAGTTTAAAGAAGAGGGTGCTCTAACAGTAAAGGTACTGGAGGTACTTGGTCCTGAAACATTGTTGCCAACTGAGAAATTAGGTTGTTCAATTTGCAAAATAAATATCAACAAACCAGGCCAGTTGCTGTTCATCAGGATAGTAACTTTAGTTTTCTGGATTTATTTATCTCCTTTTATGTTCTATTCATAAATCACCATGGTTATCATACAAGAGAGTTTTGAGGATCTACAAAATTCAGTTCAATTCTACTATACTTGTACGGCACTACTTCACAACAAAGTCGTCTCATTGTTCATAGACACAGTCCAATTGAATCCAATTCATTGTAGTCCAACTATATTTATTAATTCATTTCATGTACCGCTTAGTCCAATGCAGGGTCGGGGGGAAGCTGGAGCCTATCCCAGCGAGAGGCAGGGTCCACCCTGGACAGGTCGCCAGTCTATCACAGGGCCAACACAGAAAGACAAACAACCATTCACACTCAAACGCACTTTAGGGATGTTTAGAGTGACCAAACAACCTTACATGCAATTCTTTTGGATTGTGGGAAGAAGCCGGTCCAACTAGTTCAACTATAATCCAATTAAAACAAATTTGTTAAATGATTCTTAGTAGTCCAATTTATAATTACTGTATTTATATAAGCCAGTTCATTCAAAGTCTTATTCAAATCTTCCCTTTGATTCAGTCCTCTATCCCAAGCTTCATGAGGAGACGGTGGAAATGAAAACCTCCATCAGAATCAGAACCAAGAAGTCTGGACTGTTTAACGGTTGGGGGTGGAAAGGACAGGAAAGAGGAGACAACAAACACCAGGGATACCTACTCAGAGACAAAAAGAGAAAAACAAGCTAATTACCCTAATAACGTCAGTATTACTACATGAGAGTAAAGAGCAAAGACAGAAAAGTGAAGAGACGTGCTCATTGCATCACGGGACATCGCTCTGCAGCCATGGCAACCTATTGCAAATATAACAATAACACCAAAAAACAGGTGATAAAAAAAGTAATATTTTTGATTCATGAATAATAAAATGTGTAAAACATTTTCTAACCTTACCATCAGTTTTTTTTTAACTCTCAAGAGTGAGCTACATTGACATCTGCAGATGAGCACCTCATTCTTTCCTTACACCACCAAGTGTTTGTACATTTTAGATCTTCCACAACTTATATACAAAATAAATAACAAGATGTGGGAAGTGGACATGATGAAAATAAACTATGTAGCAATGTATTTGGAGACTCTAAACACTGGCACAAAAACATATCAAGACCAAAACTGCATCTCTGTTGGGAAATTAGTGAAGAAATCATAATGATTGCAACATTTTAGATGCTCTGTTTTTAAATTACAACCTTTTGGGCTGTGGACCCAGAAATTTCAGGATTTCTTTCACAAGATTGGATTGACTCATAAAAAAAAAAACATGTTGTCTTTACAGGGCCTAACTATGTTATCAGACTGCAGCAAGATCACATTGATCACCATCAAACATTCAATCAGGTTGAGTGAGAAAAACATTATTCTAAAAGATGGTTTGACTGCTGCTTGGATTTGTTGTTTTCCTCTATAGATGAACTGATATTAGTAGCTTTTCTTAATTCAAAGACTCCCGAATAAACTTCGAGAGCACCTCTTATGCAAGCAACCAAACACAAAACCTATTTCCCAAAAAAGGGGAAAGAAAGTAAGCTCAAATACATGGAAGGACCAAATGTAAATTATATGCATTATATACCTTTAATGTTGCACTGCTATTTCACTTGTTCACTAGTCAAAGCTTCCGACTGGGACGGGAGAGTTTTAAAGGAACTGAAGGCATTTCCATAAACAGTTTAACAAGACCGACATAGCAGAAGGTTGAAGAGTCCTGACTTTTACATTTAGCCACTCAGTTTCATGGAATTATTTCAAAATAAAAACTTCTTATGCAGAATAAAGAAAAGGATTATTTTCTCTTTAATGAACAAAGAAGAGATTTTATTAAATGTGCAAATTTATGCATCATTAATATTGAGACATGTAGATGTTTAAGTCTGTAAAACTGCAACACTGTTAGACTGAGACGTACATAAAATATGATGTGCCTCCTCCGGAACTGAGACCATCTTTTCTTTATCAGGTTTATACCACCTCTGATGGCCCACAGTGTTGTTACATTCAGGACCGAACATCAGATACTGATGCAGTGCGGTTTTGTCGTCCTCGTCTCCTGCAGTAGCCATTTCCTGTGATGAATCAGATTTGAGTCTCTTGATTTCCTTTTTCATCAGGAGTTCTTGTGTCTAAGAAACAGGTAGTGAAAGATGAGAACACTGATCCGTCTCGTTTTTATATGAAAACCTGCCGTCTGTCTCAACGTGCCTGGTGAGGTCACACAGTAACCAGTGAACGAGACGTGCAGTTATTGGGGAATAACAATGGTAAAGGATATCCTCTATTTCCAGTGACATTCAGTAAAATGAGGTTTTAAAGGCTAAAAAAGAGGATGCATTTTGTACATTTAATTATTTATCCATTCTAAAGCTTTTTTAAAGGTTTATCTAAAAGTAGAGACATTAAGACTGAAGAAACAAAAAATAAAACGAGTTTCTGTGTTACAGACAATGATTAAGAGGTACTGCTGTCTACTTTAGTAAAGCCAAGATCTTCCAGTGACTGTTCTTTCTCGACTCCACTGTTTTCATACAACCTTTTATTAACCGCTCTGTCGTTCTCTGTCATGATTCTTCAGAAGAAGCCTGTATCTGAGGCTGCATGTGACCCACTAAATCACCACTCAGTCCACAGACTAAAGGAACTACCAGAGTTCATCTGTAGGATGGAGGAACCGGGGCCTTTGGTGGGTCAACAGCATTAATCAGAGTTTACTGTCCTGGTCAGAGGAGATGCAGGGCTCGTATTGACCTGGGCAGGTGATAAATAACCTCCACAAGACCACACTGAAGGTGCACAAGCATGGTCATTAGAAACAGTTAAATCAAGACTGAGTGCAGCCCTGCATCTCCCTGATAATGCCTCACTTTTGTCTGTGAGATTACTCTTTTCACTTTCCATTCATTAAGTTGTAAATGAGCCTGACCAAAGGCACCCTCTGTGTTGTCTCAAAGGACTAATAAAGGCTCTTTACCTCAACCACCAGCAGATGGCGCCATAATTAATCACATATACAGTAAAGGTCATTGGAGTAGGTTTTATTTAAAGAGAAATTTTCTCGTTTTGTTTGGATAGATCAGCTCCTGTGGAGTAATTTACGTATCCATTAGCTTCTTTGTTCAGGTTTAAGGATTTAAGGATATAGTTTCAGATGAGTAAAAATCTAAACATCACAGCCATGTAAGAATACTGATGAGATTGAATGTTGTTAAACTACTGACTATTAAATGTTACTTTTTAGATTTTAGCGAATTTCAGCAATAAAAAACCTAAGAAGAAGCAAATAGAAGGAAAAAAGTCTGGTTTTGTGTACCAGATAACTCTATTATTAATAGGTGTGCACATTATTGCTATTTAATATAATTAGCTAAAAGTATTAAAAATCCAGCTGCATCATTTACTTCTTTCAACAACTGACCATTCTATTAAATTCAGCACTCAAAAAGAAGCAGATTTCCTCCCTTTTCAATCTTTATTGATATTTCACTCATTTAGCAGAAACTTTAATACAAAATAATTGTGCGTAAAATGCACAGGGAGCAATGTGAATTGAGGAGGATGAGGATCAAACCAGCACCCAACCCTTGCTGAGTAACCAGTCTACGTGCAAGCTACAGCCGCCTGCCAGTTAGCTCATTTGCAGCGCAGTCTCCATACGCTGAAGAGAAGTAAAGACACAACAAACAAAATATAGTTGTTGTGTTGCAGGTGTTGTGGTTGTGGGATGCAAATCATTCCTGCAGCATGTGTCATACTTTGAGGTTACCACCACTCTGTGGTGAACCTGTGTGAGTTTCACCACAGCATTAATAGTTTCCATTTTTTTCCCTTCCTTCCTCCTCCTCTCCTGCCACTCCTGCTCCCCAACAAGTCAAAAGCCTGTGCCAAAACTGAGTTCACCACCACAGGAGCCACACAGACACACCCCACGGGTATACACTCACTCACTCACTCACATACACCCTGTGTCTTCGACACACCCCTTGGCAAATGCATCAGATATGCCCTGAAGCATGGCGAAACACAGTTCCTTTTGAGAAAAAGTAGTGAGCACACAGAGCGAGGGAGGCTGTTGTGAAACCTTTTTCATTGTTGTCTTGCAGCCACACGTCAACATCATCCAGTAAAACAGCTAGATTTCTGAGCTTATTTGATGCTAATCATGATTAAAGTTAGTGGATCTCTGCTACTATAAGTCAAAGGTAATAGACTGCTCTTTTTATGATGTTTTCTGAACAGATTTCTCTTATTTTTCCATTTTTTCCTTCTTTATTAGTTTATTTACTATTCTTTTTACCTATACATCATTCTAAGGGAGGGTTATTCCTCAGTGCTCCTCTGAGGTGAAATAAAGTTTAATGATGCGCACAGTGACAGGTTGATGGCTCTCTGGTGTAATGTCAGTGATAACAGAGGTGGTCCACTGGGAGATCAGGGAATTGGAAAGCCTCTGAGGATGAATGTATCAGACATTTTACCACCAGTGGATCCATCCAATTGTTAAAATTTGGAAAAGGAGGAGGAGAGAGGGCAGTATGACACTGTAATGACACTCTACATGAACATGACGTTAAGACCATCAAATTACTCATCTTCTCATTGAAACACACTCATCCTCCCTCTGTCTGCCTTTCTGAACCCTCACATGTCACTATATCTGTCAGAGGGCGAGCACAAACTGCCACCACGCCGCTCCTCCATTATTCCTGCATCCACACTCAGTTATCAGGCCTAGCAGTCCTCACTCCAAGTGCCCTCTTTTCAGGAAGTGGGACAAAGGAATTTTTTGTGCTGCCCGCTGTGATTCATTGCTGACACACAAATATACATGCACACACAGAGAGAGAGAGAGAGAGTTGGTTTAGCCTTTATAACTTAGCTCATTATTTCTGGCTGAGTGAAATGCTTTAACATGAGGAGCAGCAGTCTGACTCAGGAAGAAGCTGGAGGAGAAAAGACCTTCCTCATCAAAAGGTCTGCTTGACCTCATCTTTGTTTCACTTTTTTTGCAACTTTGAAACATTTATCTTTTTCTTTTTTTTTGCCCCAACAGGATCTCCACTAATATAAATCATGGTGTGATGAAGTTCCAAAACTTTAAATAAACTGATTAAACAAGTGTCTCTCTCTGTCCTCACAAGCCCAGGAGCCTCTGCTGCACCTGGACGCGTCACGGGTGCGCTCCTGGAGACGGAGAGGCGGGGCTTCGCGTGCCACGGGAGAAGCAGAGATGTGAGAGCAGCAGCGGGTCTCTAGTGGATGCAGTCACTCAGTTAGAGTGGAGTCCCACGCGTTTCTGAGCGAGAGCCGCTGCAGTCTGTGACTACTGGAAAACTGAAGAATCATTTACAGAAAAAGCTCTTTTTTGGGACTAAAAAAATAAAAATAAAAAAAAGTTTATTTTTACTCCCTGGGGAGCCAGAAGAAGCGATCTCTTTGGATTGTATGAGAAAATCAAGAAGTCCCGTTGTTTGGAGGACAGATCAGCGGGACATGATTTGAATCAGAGACAGACAGCAGTTGCGCTCTAACAGGTGAGTTTATCTCCAGTTCTTTTAAAATCCTTCTCCTCCTTTATTTGACCCAAACTTTATTTTTATGCGCAAAAACGTAGAGATGGTCACTGACCTTGTAACTCCAGACCTTTCTCTCCCCCTCCTCCTCCTCTGGATATCACACGCCGTTTTTAAATGTTTTTTCTGGCTCGGGTCTCCATGCCACTAACATCCCTTTAGTGTTTTCTGAAACCTTTACGTCGTGAGTCACTTTCCTTTCAAACTGAAAACATTTGAACTGTTTTCCCTCTTGCCTTTTGTCTGTTGACAAAAAAACAAACATACGACGAGGGTGACGTGTGTGTGTGTTTTCGGTGCAGGTGCGCAGTAATGTGCCCCCTATTACTCATGACTTTAGAACAAAACAATTTACGTCCTAACACACCCTCCCCCTTAATAACAAAGAAAAAGCCTCTTTCTCCCTTTTTTTAAAGTATTTATTTTCTTTGATGCCATCCATCCTCCCCAAATTTTATTCCAGGTATTTTGACAACTTTGTGCCTGTTTTTTTATTTCCTCTGTTGGTTTTAAAGTCTAATTAAAACAATGCATTTTGTAGCTTTGTGAAAAACTGAGATGTCTCCCTCACTTTTGCTGTGAAAAAGGAAGAGCTGCTAACAGTGAGACATCAAGCATAAATCAAAAAAAAATGTGCACACTGGGAATCCCAATAAATTCATGCATAGCTGTGGGTATGAATATAAAACCTAAACTTACTGTGCTGGATATTATTGCCCTGTTTTGGGTTACATCTTGGAATCCTGTTAAAACCGCATCCACATAGGCAGCATGCAAATGTACATTTTGCAAATTCTCTGTTGTGGCTCTTCCACCCCCCTTCACCCCTGCTCCCTTCACTTGAAAGCATCTCCCAGTGGATTACCATTTAGTCAGTGGCGTTATTTATCATTTGGCTGGACTGTCCTTCATGCTTTCTCCCTCCCGCCTCTTTTGTTTAATTGAGTTTATTTCCCCTCCCTTGGGCTCTTGCTGTCTAAACTTAGGCCCGTGGTTGCTTTGCCTTGCGGAGCGGGCTCCTCTCTGTTGATTCACTGCTCTGCCTTGCGCTGTGGTCACTTAGGAACGGAGCTGAGAACCACAGAGGTGCTCACCCAATTCCTGCTGCTCTGTCTGGGGTCAGTGCTGTCACACGTGGAAGTTGCCATGATAAGGAGGCTGATACAAAAGCTCTGTGTGGCCATTAAAGTCTCCAGTCACTCGAGCATGTGCATATTAACTGATTGCGGGAAAGTGAGTAAACCCCGGCTTTGCTCCCTGACACAGTTCTATTTCTGAGTCTGAAAGGGGATTTCAGTGTTCCACTTGTTTCTCCTCAGGAGCTCATAATCAGCACAGTTTGTGGCTTTTTCCAAAAGTTCACACTTCAGACAATTGAGACCAGCTTTTCAGAGAAGTCTGTGATGAATGCTGGGATGTTTGACTAACTCATCTCTCTTCGTTTCTCAAACAGGATGAATCTGCGTTTGCTTCACGTCCTCCTCTTGTTGTGGGCCTCATGCCCCAGTGTGCACAGCCTGTGTGATAAATCATCAGAGACGACCAAACTCAATCTCTCGGTCACCTACGAGCTTCCAAGCTTCACTGCAGACTTTCCGGTCCAGAACATGGTGGTGCTGGATGGGATCATCTACGTCGGGGCTGTAAACAGAATCTATGCTTTGGCCCCAAACCTTACCAAGCTGTCGGTGTACCACACAGGGCCGCTGCTCGCCAACGAGACCTGCAGCCAGTCGCAGATGGGAACAGCCAGTGGCAGACGGGTTGACAACCACAACATCGCTTTAGTGGTGGAGAACATTTATGACAAGGGGTTGTACAGCTGTGGTTCAGCAGATAATGGCGTCTGCCGCCGTCATGTCCTGGATGAAGACTCTGGGCTAAAAACAGTTGATGAAGATGTCTACTGCTTTGCTAGCAAGGTGAGGCCAGGCAAAGGTCAACCCAGTGATGCAGATGTCGTTGTGAGCCCACATGGTTCTCAGGTGCTCAACGTGGAGAGCAACATCATCAAGTTTTTTGTTGGAAACTCAGAGATTCCAGGCGCAGGAAACGTACCAGGACGCACAACTCATCCCCACACCATCTCTCAGAGGAAGATGAAGGCAAGCCAAGATGGCTTCACTTTCTTTTCCAACTTAGCTTACATGGACCTGATTCCGTCTTTTCGTGGAAACTACTACCTGCGCTACCTTTACTCCTTCCACAGTGGACCCTTCACCTACTTCCTCACTGTGCAGCAGGTGAGCAGGGACTCTCAGACCTACCACAGCCGCATAGTCCGTATGTGCTCCTCGGACCTCATTATCCGCCGCTACGTAGAAATGCCCCTCGAATGCATCAGCACTGACAAGAGGCGTCGACGCTCCTCCACCCAAGCAGTGAAGGTGTTTAACATCCTCCAGGCTGCCCACGTCACCAAGGTGGGCAATGATGTGGAGCTGCAGAAGCTGCTGAGGTTGGACGAGGACGACGACGTGCTGTATGCCGCCTTTGCTCGAGGAAAGCCCAACTCTCCAGAGCCGACGCCTCACTCGGCCGTCTGCATCATGTCCCTGAAACACATCAACTACATGTTCAAAATGTACATGGAGAAGTGCAACACGACGGACCCGTTTCACTTCACGGGATCAAACAAGATGTCCTGCTATAACGTGGTAAGAACTGGGAGGGGACGGGGTTTACTATGAGAGGGCAGAGCCTTTGTAAAACTCCCAACAAATAAGGAGATGCAAATATTCCTCTTTTTTAATCTGTTAACAAAACAAAAAAACACAAGCATGTGGCAGGACAATAACATTTGTCTTGGAAATCGAGCTTCAGTTTCATCCATTTTAAAATATTTTAGGTGTAGATGTTTTATAGATTAGATAAATGTCAATGTCCTGCAGTTTGGACTTGTGCAGTGGTTCCTGCTGTTCTCACATGCACTTTTATAGCTCTTTAAAGAGATTTCTCCTAGAGTTGCCAAGTTTGAATATCACTGCGATGCAGTTTTACGATGTACTTTTAGACACATGAATTAAGCCTCTATCAGTCATCTGTTGTGTGTGCATGACTTAGTTTTTGTCGTTTGGAGTTATAGACCTTGGCTGTCTATCTGATTCAGGCAGTCGGGTTCATTGGCTGGAGAAATTGTCTCAGAAACTGGGTGGTCTCAGGTGCATGGTTTATGCTATATCTACATTGTCCCAGTCTAAGTCCCCTTGAGCAACAGGCTAAAGCATGACCTCCTTCTGACTATGACCTCTAACCCCTGCGGTTATCGATATACATGCATATCAGCCACTCAAGCAGACGTACAGAAGATTTACAGCATAAAAATCGGTGTTGGTTCTGTATTCACCTTACAGTTTGGTTACTTTACAGCTAAATCCGTTAGTCAGTGGCTCTTTTTTCATTGTGCACAATGAATGAGAGGACGACGGCGAGGTGAACATGCTGAGCTTCAGCTCTAAGCTGAGATTCTTCTTGTCCATATTTGGTGAACAGAGTGTGACTTGTTTCCTTTTTTAAACGCTGTCCTCCAGTTTTGGGACAAAGTGTCAGGGTGAGGATTCTAAATATACACAGAGGACAACCAAAAAGTTTTTTTTATGGCCAAATAGTGGAATGTTCATGTCCAGGCAAGTAAGTTACCTGACCTGAGTCCAACTGATCATGTGCTTCAGTTGCTGAGCTACAGACTGATGCCCCAAAACCAAGAAAGGAAAAAATGTTGGATGACTGGTCAGGTCTTGCATACCAACACAAGACACCTCACACAGTCAAAGACTAGATTTGATTGCTTTCTCCCAGTTTTATTTGATTCTTCAAAAATATTTTGACCTTTTGAAAACTGAAGCTGAAATTCAGCACCTTACCTTTGTAGTTATGGTTTAATCTTTTAATCTAATGTGCTTATAAGTTTCTGTCCCCCACTCATGCTGCTGCAAAACAGTTTGGACTCTTCTGGACTTTTCTGCCTGCCTCTTTCCACCAATCTATCAGTCAATGGCTCTGTCAATGGGCTGAATCATCTGATCAATAATGACATGAAGTTAACTGTCGATCCACCAAAGGGTCTGCCAATATATGCACTGGAGCCTCCTCCCCCCTCCTGTGATTTCATCTTCACTTAACCTCAGTGTCAGTCTCAGCTCTACAGTAAATCATCGGTCAGGCATAAGATTACCTCGGCCTCCACGATATATTATAGAGTGAATGGGTTGTCTGAGGGCAAGCACATACAAGAGTCGTGTGGAAACACCCAGCGCACTTCTTTAGGAAAACTCCTGTCAAAACATTTGCTCTGTGTGTGTGTGTTACTAGGGAGGCCTTTTTTCATTTTTCTTTTGTATTATGAACCAATTGTAGCTGTGGCTGCAAATTTACCACATTTATATGAATTCTTACAAACTGTGCACCCTTTGTAATAATCCATTGCATCCTAATGAGGACACTTGTTTAGAAATTTCAGTTAATACTGTATTTAATATTTTTCTCAGACTTGGCAAACATTTTGATTTCTAATCAATTTTTTTTAATAAATAGTTGAGTGGGATGACATCACTTGTCTACTCATCTGGATAATGTACAACTAGAGCAACAATTACAAAATAGAAAATAAGGCTCTGTTCAACAACGTATTGCTCCATAGTGCCTCTAGTGGTTAGATATCATTAAGAAGCACCTTTAGAATTTAAAGACACGCTACAGAACTTTAGACATTTTCTCAGCTCTCAACGGCTAATTCAGCTTACATCTTGCATCCTACTTGTTCTGTTAGCTCTCTCTATCTAGTAAAAGACAGTCTTTTCTTGCTGAATCTGCTACGGTGCGTGTTCAAAACAGCCGGTCTGTTTAAATCCACGTGCTAGCATATGACGCATGCAAAACTCGACTGCAATGTCACACAGCATACTGGATGAAAAAGTTGTATTGCGCGGTTTCGCAGTCACGGGACGCTGCTGGGCAGTGACGGCTTTAGAAATGCACTCAATAAATGTCACTGCCATCAAAGAATCCAGAATGCAGAGTTTTAAGGTAAAAAAGTAACGAGTGCATCTTTAAGTTTCAAAGGTGTTGCTTAAAGGTACATTGTGTAAGATTTACTGACATCTAGTGGTGAAAATGGGCATAGAAATTACTTCAAATGCCAAGCACAGTTGTGAATGGATGGTGGCCATCAGTGGTCAAAATTCTTCCAAACATAAACATTTTTTCATCTGTGAGTGGATCTAGTGGCCTCAGGTGCAGCTATGACTACTCTACAGGTAACTATTTCAAAATAGTGTACACGTGTACTCTCTTCTTCTATGATCCTGTTTACTTTTCCCAAACAGTGCTCTAGCACCTACCAAACAAAGCTGATACTACCGTTTTTAAGCTCAGAAAGTTCTCCCTTCACACACAGAAGTTATTTGTCGATTCAGAGACACTGTAGTAAAAATTATGGCACAAATGTGGCAGCTTCGATCTATGTGGACCCACAGCAAGTGGATACGAATGGCTGACACGGGGGACACGGGTCTGCTACCTGTGGCACAGGTGATTGATTTAGCTCTAGCAAACTCAATCATCTGTGATGAGTGGAGCGATGATGGCTATATTAGACAGCCAGCACTGTTGTGTAGATTGCAACCCTGATGGTGTGCAGGTATGGCATTTACTTTTGTTGATTGCAAGTTACTTTTATTATTTTTATTGCAAGTCAAATAGGTTTATTTGGTGGGAAAGGTTGTAAAAATATCTGTTTTATTAGTAAATGTTGCAGACACTTGTTCTGAGAGAATAAAAAGAAAGTAATTAGATACCAATAGAAGCACAGTTTTTAATCATGTATTACATTTTCTGTCATTAACCTTTGATTTCATTTCCACTGAACCTTTATGATTTTCATGCTATTTTAGAAAAAAAACCTGATACTGTTATGATCATGAATTGCACTCAACTCCTTAAAAAATACTAAAAATAATGGAAATAAATACCAACATGAAAATAAGATGTAAATCTGTAACTGTCTAAGATTCCTTCTTTGCATTAAGTAGAGTTAAGGAGTTATAATTCACAAAAACGGTTCCCAAGTCATGTTATGTTTTGTGGCTAAGCTTTTACAAATGACCAAACCAGCTTTGCAAATACATGCAAAAACACGACATGGCGCTTGTTTGGATCCATCAGTGTTGTCTTGATAGATATCAGCAGCGGAGATCCACAGGGGGAAAGTGAGGAATGCTGGGAGCTGGAGCGGGGTTGACGGCAGTGCATATCTGACTCTCAGCGAGCCGTGATGAATGACTCTGGGATAACAGGGCATCAGCAGCTGGGCGGAAGATGATCTTCCTGACCCGCCGTGGCAGCCGGCCACTCTGGCGAGGCCTCTGGACCCCGCTCCCCTGGACCTCCACCTGTTACCAGCACCTGTGGAAAAGTTGAGGTGGCTTCGACGTAGAGCCTTTTAATCTTGGTTGATGCTACAATTCATTATTGTGTTTTAAGGATTTCTGCAGGATCATGTGGGGTTTTTTTTCTTTTTGGTTGAAGAGATGTGTAAATGTTGCTTAACTGAACAAATTTAGAAGTGCAGAAGTCTGAAGGAAGTGCACAGGATCAAAGCAAAATCCATCCTTTAACAAATCAGACAAATCATGCCTCACACTACTTTTGGTCCAAACTATTCAACAAGAGCTGTAATGTAGCATGTGATACACGGCCAGTAAACCTGAAGCCCCAAACAGTAATTGTCTGTCTCCACTTCTTGACAGTGATTGCTTGCATAAAAACTGCTGTTTTGATCACTCAGAGTGAGAGTTCACAGTTTCATTATTAGACATTCTTTCCTCTTGACTCACTTGATTATGGGGTGACATCAGTTTTGCTGGAGCATCCTGTACCGTATAATTATCAGCAGAGTCCTTGTAGTTTGGATTTATCTGCAAAGAACATGATAAAGTTTATTGTTATGCGGCTGTGACAAGTATGCTTGGTGGTCCCAGTTTGGTGTTTTGACAACATGTCCTTTGCATGGTTTGAAACTGCACATGTGCAGTTTCATCTGGTCAAATGCTGAATCTTTCTGAATCTGTTTTCCAATTTATCTTTTATTGCTGCAAGTCTTGTTTGTAGCCTCTTGTCCTCAGCTGTAAAGGCAAAAAAGCACACTCCATCACAAAAGACCATTGAACAACTGGCCACCTAATGCTCGTGCTGTAAGCGTGGAGTGGAATGATCTAATCATAGCACCACCTAATACATTTATGACTTGCATCCAGTGGCATATGGCAGGTAGACATTCTGTTTTTGTGCAGTTTTGGAGGACATAAGCACAGTTGTAAATTCATAAAAGTTGTAAATGCTTGGAGTATACATACTTAGGCACATGGGAGGCTATTTTTGTTATTCGTCTCCACCAAACTGCGTGTTTCCGATGGAAAACTCCCACTAGGGATCTGGATGGAGTTGAAAGCTCAGTGTAAGAGCATGTTTGATGTTTTTAAGTGGTGGCTGTCAGCTCAGACGTGCCTCTTAACTCTAGTTTAGGCAGTAAGATTTGATAAATGTTGTAATGATGAGTGGCTCTCTTTTCAGCTGTCTATGTGACAGAACAAGTCTGCGTTTCTTGTAGTTTCTTTGGGGCCGTCTTGTCTCTGCCTTCAGGCTTGAGACTGAGAAAACGACTGCTCACCTTCACCAGAAGATATTTGGCAGCTATTTGTAGAAATTCAATCTCATTTTATTTCCTAAATGAGCTAGCCTCTCCATGTACGTATGCCAGAATTAAACTTAAAGTGACTGAAGGCATAAACCCCAATTTTTCAGGAGCTTGCAACCTCTCACAGAAATTCACAGATATCAAAAGTATGTTTTATGTAATCGATCCAAGCCGCAGGAAGCGCTTGGGCCTGGCAGTATTGCTTTCAAAACAGATGTGTAAAACCATTTTCTTGGCCAGTGTAGTGTGCAGAGCCATGGCTGGGATCTAGAGCTGTCTCAACCTGCTTAGCACCCATTCCCATCACTCCTTTGGGGGAGCACAAGCACTTGAGAGCAGAAATAAAGAACAGCCACGCCTGGGGGTCAAAATTATCATCCGATTACCATTGATTGGAGAAAACCCACCAAACGCTGATTGCTTTTAAATTGAATCTTCAGCCTGATTGATTATAGTGTGTGTAATGTAATTCAAGTGGGAGATGCTTTTGACAGACAGTCATTTTAATCATGCTGCTTGTTTTAATGAACAAGTTTCAAATACTGGCTTGGGAAAAAAAGCCAAACAAACCACCACAGAGATGCATAGATTTTATGTTATGTCTGTGATTATGAAATACGTAAAGATATCGATGTATGCAAATTCAAGGATGGGGCTACCTTTGCCAGCTAGACATGTGGTGGTCATGGATTCATAAACAAGACATTTGCATACAGCACTGAGACAGAGAGCTAGGAAATTTATACAACCTTCTGCTTTTATTCTGTTTGAACTGAATGTCTCCATGTTACAATGGTTGGAGACCACTGCTGCCTTCTGTGCTGCCTCTTATTATGTCTCTTTGCGACAATGTACATTACTATGATCTCCCCCTCCGTCATCATGTTTGCTATTGTCTAAAACGGACGTCGGAGGTGAACTCTATACTCTGTATTGCCCTCTAGTGGACGCATTGTCTCACAACAAGGACATATAGAAGTATGAGGGCAGCGATGTTTGATAACGTTTGAAATGCCTATTTTCACACTTAAATGGAGCATAAATGGCCCTTTGGACTGCATGCACACACAGTCAGATACACAATGTTATAAAACGTGCAGAATGAGTTCTCACATTGTCCTGCTGAAATATCCTAAGACTTCATGTCAAAAGATGTTACTTTATGGAAGCGCATATCTGTCCCAATATTCCAATATATGCCACCGCATTCGTGGTATCTTCACACATATGCAGGTCTTCCACGTCATGGATACTGACCCATCCCCCATACCATCACCAACACTGACAATTGAAAACAGCCTCAATGGTCTTTGTCATCATCACCTACTCAGATTTTTTTCTTCCAAAAGGAGATAAAATATGGACAAATCTGACACCTGAGCACATCTCTTCACTGTCCATCTGAGATGAGCTCCTGCAGCATTTTTGCCCAAAGTTAGGTTGCATTTCTGGATCCAGCCGCAAACGGTGTTTAGTGATGGTGGTTTTCTAAGGCACTCCTGCGCCTCTGTGGCTATATTGATCATCATGTTTTGATGGTTTCTGCATGCACCAAACCAAGATCTACTGTTATTTAGCTCTTTTCCATTCAGAAATATTCTTTGGAACTGATCTGTGGTTTTCTTACAAATTTTTGATCACCTTTTCTGCTTTGCATTGCCTTTTCCCCAGCTTTTGTGGCATCAAACCCATTATTAGTTTATATTTTCCAAATATAATGAGCATGGAAACTATTTCTATTGTACTTGTATGAGCCACTCTGTTTTTAAATGATGTATTTGTCCACAAGGTGCCAGTGTCACATTTTGGGGGTGTAGCCTTC
>JAOXYM010000010.1:10401357-10413061 GCA_028567055.1 Leptatherina wallacei | reverse complement strand
CAGCCTACGGAGCACACTCGTAGCCTTCGTAGGCTACGCACTTCGTAGTGCGCAGACCCTTAAATGAGACACACCCTTAGTGCCCACACAGACCACTATCATCTACTCTACTGCGCTTTCCATGTTTCCTTGTGAGAATATGGATCAACATGATCTCCTGCACCACTGCCATGTTTGCTATATCGCTATTGAAACTGACGTCAGAACTCAGAAGGGAAATCGGGACTCTGCACTGACCTCGAGTGGATGAACTACCAACCATGCCAAAATAAATTATGTATCTGATTATGTGGGCATGTTTGAAACTAACATACTTTATATCGTACATAAACGCAACTTAAATTTAACGTGCAGGAAAAATAGTCGGATTCAGAACTTTAAAGATCTTTCAGCAGCCCAGGGTGTGAAACTAGTTATATAACTGGGCTTCTAAATGAAAAACCACCAGCATCTCTCACAAGGCTCGCTAGCATTTCATCCTCACAGCAGATGTCCTAAATATCGATGTGGCCTCAGTATTTAAACAAATAAAAGTCAAGGAGAAAAGAATGAGTCCAGCAGGGGTGTTTTACTGTATTTCTCACGTGGAAAATGCAAGCCGCGCATGACAAGTCCAGGTTTATATGGAGAAATGTGTCTCATATGTCTGAAGCTTTTATGAAACACCTAGGATAGAAGCTGCATGGATGTTACCTCAGGTCAAACAACTGAGAAATCCCCCATCAGAAAGAAGACTGATCATTATTTTGGAAACTTAAAAACGTTAAAAATTTTTGTTTTTATATCTCTTCTCTGACTGTAATTTGCAAGAATGAATAAGGGAGTTGACCCAGCTAATTCCCTTTGATCTGTAGACAGTAACTTAAGCTGCTGTGTCAGTCTGACCGAAAGGTATATTAGTAGGACAACTCGTCTGAGGAATGTGCTGCTACTTTTTAAAAGAAGTGGAATCAAAGAGAGTCTGAGAGAGCAGCTGCGGTGTCTTTTGGCCTCCATCATCAAACTCAGCAGTCCATCATTTTTTACCTTGTTTTGAATCACGTAAATCCCCCATTTCTGAGGAGAAGATTTAAAAAATATGTTGATTCATCCACGACCAGAAGTTGCTATGTCAAGCTGAGGTGAAATATCATCCCCAAATGTGTTCTCAGAGATTATCTTTTAATGTTTTAATGGAGGTGGAGGAGACAGAGGATTCAGGATCAGCACTCACTTCGCCAAGTCCTCATACCGTTAAGGTGATTAAGTAATGCTGAGAGGCTGGACACTGTATTGTTCCTTTGTGACAGGAGCCTGCTAAACTCACACACAAACACTCGTGGATTATTCAGAATGGAGCATGCATGCTTTTGTGTGGAGGGGGGTAAAGGAAATTGAAAAAAAGAGGGGAAGGTGCTTCATAAAGAGAAGAATGAAAGAGGATGAAGGGTAAAATTCAACTCAGGCCTGACAGGAGGAAATAGAGAAAGACAAACGGGCTTTAAGACCCTTTAACATTTTAATGAAACAATGACATTTTATTTTCACTATCTGGACTGAACAAGGAAATATTGTTCTTTAGGTGTTGTGTGAGTGAGAATGTTTGGTTTGGTCAGGAAGAGCCTTGTATGGGAAGCTATTTGTTTGAAAAATAATAGAAAATAATTGTGCCATCCTTCTCACTTATTCCCTACTGGAAAACAGCTCCAAAGACATGCAGGATATATCATTTCAATGTAAACACTGTAGTTATTGTCTTTTGTTGGACGGTCAGCTAACTGTGTAGCTTCAAAGTCTTAGACTGAAGGAATACTCCAGATATGCGCAGTCTGCTGACTTTATTTAAGGACAGAAAGGACCTTCTATCCTGAGAACAGGGAGCATGGGATGGATTACAAGGTTTAAGGAGATCAGACAGGTATGAGTCGGCATACCACTCTACATTTGTGGGACAGACATCAGATAAAGGAAACTAAAATTGGCGTAAAACTATGCTTGAATATTGATTTTTTTTTATTTTTATTCAAGATCTGCCAAGGTATGCTCAAAATCAGAAAATCCTGCCTCGAATTAGGTTCTTTGCATCATCAATGGACAGAAAAGACAGGCTATTAAATGTGTTATTTGAAAGAGAAGAGCAGTTTCTGTATTTTTATATGCTTATCAAAGGAGTTACAAGATAATCATTTCTTGATGGGGTCCCATTTCTTAAGGAAAATTTTCAATCAGTTCTCCCAGTAAATGACTTTTATGAGGAAAATCCTTGCTAAATCATAAAGGATTCTACTAAGACTAAAACTAAAATGGACTGAGCCTTAGTGACTAGAATAGTATTGTTAATAATCCAAAAAGAAACTAGATACATTAGCAAATTCTAGGTGGACAAAAGGAAGGTGATTCATTCCACAACATGCAGTGGATTTTTGTACATTAGCAGGACATAGATTTGTTGATAGTGAGGCATCTCTGTGCTACATGCTTCTTCTGCCTTGTATGATGAACGCTGTTTTGGCAGGTAATTGTCATCAAGTTTGCTAAATTCTTTGGGTTTAAATAGCATTTGTTCTGCATTTATGCATGTTTATCTTACTCTTCATTGTAAGAGCAAAGACTCAAAGAAGAGCTGCTACTCACTACCCCAGCGGCTGGTTAATGACAGTGGTGGAATTCTGTATGAAGGACGCCTTTTGGAAACAGGGATTTAAAAAAAAACATCCTGTTCTTTATCCCGCATCTAGTTTCTTATATCCAGCATTAGTGATAGTCTTTTCCAGACATCTACCTGAGGAAAAGCTAAAGCTAACTTTTTCTTTTTTTAGGAGAATATTCAGTCAGATATGTCAGCTGAATTGAAATAGTGTTTCCATGATTTATACTATGTCTAAAACTCGTCCAGTCTTATCTCGTCTTTATCTTCTAGAATAAGCACTTCACATGAAAACTCTGACTGTGAACTGTGATAACTGCGTTAGTAGTACTAAATAATCAGAAGTTTTTAGACATTTCTCAGATTTCATACAATCAAAATAATGTCCTCACCGTCTTTTCAGGTTATGTTCTCACATTAATAATAAAATGAAAATGAATAAACTTTACTACATTCATCTCAACTTCTGTCGGATCTGTTTATGTGTGAAACCATTTTCTGCCCACGGCTGTGACCACTTCGGGCATCCTGGGCGCCATGCTGCAAGGCGAGGCCAGCTGCACCGTTAGCACCAGGATATGTCCTCACCTTATTGTTACCATTTCACACTCCCAACAACCCTGACAGTCCTCTATGACACACACGCGCACCAACAACACACATTAACACATGGCAGCACGCACTTGTTGTCACCAGCCACCTGTGTATTTAGAAATACACACACACATGCTGTGGTTAATACAGCTACAGAGTCAGGTTGCACAGTACTGTACGCCCTGAGTCCAGGTGGTGTGCGTGTTCCAGCATTACAGCAGTAACCCCCTTCCCCCAACACATACAAGCATTTGTGCATTTCACATTCTTGCGCATTTCACTTTCTCTCAAAAATGCATTTCCACACACCCCAATGACAACCAAACCTCTCTGCTGCCAGGAGTGCACCATTACACAAACAGTCCACAGGTCAAAGGTCTGTTATTCCAGTGAGAGCCAGCTGAGCAGCCTACAATGAGACAGACTGGGTTTGTGCATGTGTTCAACTCGAGGCAAAAAAGAAATCCACAATATGCAGTGGATTTTTGTACATTAGCGTGTCTACCTTTACTCTACTTAAGCACTGCAGAAACAGCGTTTGTATCCACATATATTTTGGCCAGTAACCTATTAGATAGTTTATAATTCAGGCATTAGTGTGTTTATTCCCACATGACCCAGGGGCCACAGCTAGAGTAAGAAAATGGCATTAAGCTACAAGGATCACCTTTCACCCCTCTTTTGGCTTCCCAAGTAGTGCTGCCGGCTTCGGTGGCTCCACGACACCGAAATCCTATCGCAGTGCTGTTGTTCTGAGGACAATGGCTTCTGGTTAAGTATGGGGCAAAAGGTGTACAGTATCTCCCACATGTGCCCCACGGTGCTTGTTCTATGGCTGAAAGACACATTTACAAAATGGCCTGAAAGATGTAAAACATCACAAGCACTCGCAAACTCCGTAAATCTTCCAAAAGAGGAGCGTAAGAGAAAATTTTGGAATTTTTGCAACCAAAATCTGGTGATAACTGGCTTGTTTGCATGCATTTTTCGATGCAGATTAGTCAGTTAAAAATGATTAAAACAATAGTCAACTCTACCCCTGAGCATTTCACTCTTTGTAAACATTCTTACTACAAATGCTTACACACTACTGTGAGTAGCACAAAACAGGGTCAGATGGATAAAACTGTTTAGAAATGATTTTCGCCCGATTTACAAAGTTGTGCATACATATGGTTCGACTATGAATATCAATCATCTTGAAACTCAAGCACTGACTGACAAACCACCAAACCCATGAGCCAGTTGCTTAAACACACACATCAGGTCTGCAAACACATGATTTATTTATTCTAGACACACCAATCAGGTTTGAGCACTACAAAAAAGTAGCAGGAAGCAGGAGGGAGAATGAGGGGAAGAGGGGAATCTGAATTGACATCACAGCTGTGCAAGGATGGATCCATCATTCAAGATTATTCTTGCTATGCTATCTTGCCAATCAGAATGTTGCTTTAAGGGTGTCCCATAATATCGAGGGGGAAGATCCACCGTTGTTGTTGGTCTCACAAAAGAAGGTAATTGATTCGGAGATGTACTTAAAGAAACTGGCATCTGAGAGAAGAAGGGGGTTTAGCTTCCAATGTCTTAAGTGTTTAGGCTTTGTGTTAAAGTGGAGATCCATAATTACTGTTGCATGATCTGACACTGTTATAGGTAGGTATTGAGTGGAGCAATCATCGGAATAAGGTTCTTGTCTATTAGGAAATAATCTATATGAGAAAATAAATGATGTGGGTGTGAGAAAAAAGAATATTGCCTCGCTGATAGATGCAGGAATCTCCAAGGGTCAACAAATCCATATTTATCCATGCAAGCAGAGAGAGCCTGGGACATTTTCATAGGAGGGGTCGATCGTGAGGTAGACCTGTCCAAGGCCGGGTCAATCACACAATTCATGTCCCCTGCCATTATCAAAAGGTGAGTTTAATTTGGAATTGAAGCTATTAAAGTACCTATAAAGTTTTGATCATCCCAATTGGGAGCGTAGACAGATACAAGAATTACAGGTTTATCATACAATGTACCTGTAACAATGACACAGCGTCCGGTCAGCGACTTTCCTCTCTGGATTGAAATTTTTTCGAACTGGGACCGCTGTGCCTTTTGTTGTAGCTTTGAATTGGGAATGGAAAATGTGGCCAATCCAAGGTCTGCTCAGTTTTTGATGATCAGAATGACATAGATGTGTCTCCTGGAGAAACATTACATCTGCATTTAGGTTTTTGATGTATGCCATAATTTTTGTGCATTTAATCGCAGCATTTAGCCCACCAGTATTAAGTGAAATGAACTTTACTACTACCCCAACTTTACTACTTATACCGGCCATTGCAGAATTGTTGGGTCAGACTTTGTAAGCAAGTAGCCAAACACCAAAATAGTCCTGTGCACCAAGATAACATAATAAAAAGCACATAACATATAGAGGAATGTTAGCAAAGTAAGGCCAAGAGGTTCTACCCCCTCCCCCAATCCCACTTATCAAACCCAAAAACAAATACAATACAAAATACTTCCCTTTTCGCCTCAGCTTCTTCTGCTCTTTGTCTGTCTTAGCTCTTGCAGCTTAAATACTTGTTAGACCCCTTTTTGTGAAAGTCAAAATCTTGAACATGTACCTCTTAATTGTTAAACATTTTATGATATGAACCGATACAAGTTACAAAATTGAATACCAGTATAGAACAATTATCACGCATATTATCATATTTTAGGTCTCTTCAGAACATTTAGTGGCAACTGTCACTCAGGTTTCCAATACTCTGCCCCATTGTTCAGGCTTAGCAAAATTGACTGCCAGCATAAGGGGTAGCCCTATACCATGTATTTTGGCATCTGACATAGTCAGGCTAGGATCAGTTCAAACGTTTCATATCAGCCACAGGTGAGTTTGCAGGTTGAGCTGTTCATGTTTCTGGTCGTTGGTAGTTGGCTGCGAAGGTTGCTGCTTCCTCAGGAGATGTGAGTCTCTTCTTCATCCCATTCTCCAGGGTGACCTGGAGTCGGGCCGGGAAGAGAAGGGCCGGTTAGAGATTAGTTTGTAGAAGCCGGCCATCACTGATCGATATGTACCTCGTTCCTCGGCGACCTCTGGTGTGTTGTCCTCGATAATCTGGACCGAAGATCCACGGTATTGGAGTGTCCCCCGTCTCTTGCGGCTTTCCCGAATAATCATCTCTTTGGTTTGGTAGTGGTGGAGGCTCTAGCAGTCTAGTTATGGTCGTTAGCGATGTGCTGTTATCCTGAGCTGGAGAGATGTCTGGCTCAGGCTTTTTTGATTTCTTTGCTGATTTAGACACTCTGCCAAGATTTCAAACGTCCTGTTTCTCGTAGTAGTCGGAGTCGTACAGAAAAGTAACCTTTTTCAGATAATGTTGCCGCCCAAACTGGAAGTCCTTACAGTACCTTTAACCCGTACTGGTAGTGCTTAAGCAATCATAAAAAACTGTATTAGAAATTAAAAATATTTTCTATTTTCATCGTGTAACAGAGTCAAATTTGTCTAAGAACATGTGAACACATAGTCTGAAGAATTTCTTTATAAATCCCAGTTTTTATGGGGGAAAAGGCATAAAAAATTTTCATGTTTTTGGTCCCTAGTACTCTGGCATAAGCTGAACATGATATTGTACATGTATCTGCATGAATTAAGTCAGTGGTCAAGTCCTCATGGTCACATGAGTACACTGATAGTGAGCCTACAATATTATTATTATTAGAATTATTAGTTGGACGGCATATTATAAAAAATTTGCTTTGTCCAATGTAAGCTGCTTTTTAAATCTAATTGGTGGCTCTTCTTTCTTCTTTTTTCTTCTTTAATTAAGAGTATATGTATTTCGGTTTTCAACAAGCTTGCAGTGAGAATTGACCCTTTTGTGGAACCTGTTTTCCTCAGCGGCATGCAGCAGTGTGGCGCCCTCCAAAATTCTGTCTCCATGCCAAGAAACAGCCTAGAAAAACAGCAGCCGAGTTTCAAACAAGGCTTGTCCAAACAGCCTTTCCACTGTCCAATTTCATTGCCTTGATCCTCAGGAATACTTCAACAGAGTCGGAGGAATGCCTCTCCACTGTTCAGGTCTTTAGCCCATCGCCTTGATCTGCTTCAGCAAACTCACCGAAGACCTGTCTGTTTGCTCAGAAAATAATCAGCCTGAGGCCAGTCTTTTCTACCCTTTTTTTTTTATCAGCGTGGCATAATCTTTGCTGCTATGATCTCTTTGTGCTGTAATTTATGAGAAGTCAGAAGAGTTTTGGCTGATACTCATGTTTCTCTTATGTGCTCAGTGTATATGAAAAGCGCAAACAGGTGTTGCAGTGTATCACATTTTCAGCAGAATGTCCTGGGAAAGGTGGACTCTGTAAAGGTTTGTTGGGTTTTTTTCAAAGAACAAACATCCTGCTTTTATGTGCAATGAAGCAATGCCTCTGCCTTTTCTCTCAAACTTTTGCAACGTGTCCATATCAGCATCCAATTCTTAATCAGCCGCAGTCATAAACTGCCATTTCTTATCAAGTTGGGACTAATACATACTAATTCAGTACAGATCAGCTGGCTTTACCCCTACCCAGCTGTGCATTTGGCATCAAAACATCCAATATTTCTGCCAGTTTTCAATTTCCCCCACATTTTTCCCTGGATTTGACTGAGCTATTGTCTGTCCAACTGCTGCCACTGGCCTTGAGGACATTTAATTTAACCAAGGCTCGTAGCTGCATCTTTGTCAGTAACGCCAGGTTTCTCTGCCTTCTCAGCCTTTCCTCTTCATGAGGTCCTGTTTGTCTCGTCGCCAAGAAAAAAAAAAGCTGGCCACGATTTATCACACTACCATTGTTCCCCTCTACTTCAAAGCTTTCCTAAACAAATGATGCTGCAAGGTTCACACAAATCACATATAAGTGCCTTTTGACCCTGGGCAACATTTCAGTGGAGACAGAAAGAATTCATAAAGGTTTCTGGGAGATCAGTTTTTGTCCTTTAGTACAGCACAAACATCATTCCACCTGTACTCACTCCCCCTGGCTCCAGTGAAGAGGTCATCATCCACTGAAGCAGAGAAAACAACAAAAAGTTGAGGATTGGTCAAGCGGTCAGGTCAAGGACCTTAAGAGCCATCAGAGGTCTGCCACCCTCCTGGTCATTAATAATTAATGAAACCTGAGGCTGGAAAAGGAGGCCATGACTAAACACAGAAAGAGCCAGAGCAGTGAGAAACAGGGCTGGGCAGTAAGGGAAGGGGTAGCAGAGAGGAAGGGGGCTTATTGATAAAGAGAAAAATGCTCTAGATCCAACTTTTGCCACAGTCTGTGCTTTCACTGTATGCTCCAGAGGCTCCAGACACAACAATCTCCATGACTCAATGACATTTGAAAACTGAAGATGCAAACTTTGGGTCCAAATTTTTTATGAGAAAGCAGATGTACAGAAAGAGAAGGGTGGGGGAAAAAAAGAGAAAATATATGTCTCCCCATTTAGTGAGAGAAAAGGCTGTTCATGGAATGAAAAGTAGCATGAAAGTCTTCTCGCTGTTTCACATGAAATCTCACAGTCCTCAACCCACTTTCCACAGACCATGTTTTTGCCCTAGAGGTACCATCATGCCGAGACCTCCATTACGAGCTCAGCCTGATGAAAGAGTAGCAAAGGGGGGCTTAGCAGGTTTGGCTTTTAACCCTCCCCCATTGAGTCAGATATGAAAGTAGATAGTTCAACATGATATTATCAAACGAGTGGGTTTTAGTAGTCTCTCTGGATGAAGGAGTCCAATCTCAGTCTCAAGTTTGGAGATTTCAAGTACACATATCCTAAAGGATGTTTTTACTGTCAAACATAACCACAGTGATGTTTCTGACATTTCTTGGCTGCATCTTTATCATGCTTGTAACCACAACAGAAAGCCCTCTCACTGGTGCCTGTGGTTTCTCTGCAGAGTTCCTCAGATGACTGCAACCCCCACGAAGGAATCCACGAAGGGAAAGAGGGCATGTACCGCCTGCAGGTGACCCAGTTTGTCCAGAGGTTGGAGTATTGGCACAAAGACTTGTCGAACACCTTGGTTACCTCAATTACTGCAACTCCGGTCCACGGTCGCACTGTAGTCCACATCGGAACAGCAGATGGACGCTACATGCAGGTAGGGCTTGATGTTTCTCTGCACCAGGGTAATTTATTTTATTTCTTTGGTTTAAATTATATGACTCCTCAACCATGATCTACACCCACAAGTTTAGACCGTAATTAAAAGTTTGTTTTTATCCCACTGCACCTGCAGTTCACATGAAGATTTGGCCTGTTGGTGGTCCGTTAATTGCATTAGGATAAAATGTTGTTTGGTATCCAGCTTAATGAATCCAACATGACAAGGCTGTGTAGCTGCTCCACAGACTGCAAGTCCCTGCAGCTACTTTGCCTTTTTATGTGGCATTTGAGTTATTTCATCCATCTACTCTAACAATGAAGCACTATGCATGCGAAGGCTGCAGCTGCAGAAAGAAACGCTGCGAGTCGTGATGCATTGGTGCATCAGTAAGAAACGATGGCGAATGGAATGAAACACATAAAGTAAAAAGCTGAATTACCTCACGTGTTTTTGAAACACAAGAATGAAAAGACATGCATGGAAAAAAAGCAGCTAGGGAGACTTGGAAAAAACAAAAAGGACCCTGACAGCTGCACGGAAAGGCAGGGAGGGTAGAGACGGTGGTAGTGGGGTACGAGGGGGCTTACAAGCTGAACGGCACGTTAATGGTGAACGGCGGACACGTTCCCTCGCACGGCATTTTTTACTCAGTGAGAGTCCCGTGCAGCTGTTGCTGTGTGTTTCTCTAACATCAGCCAACACCCTTCTCCACTCATAGACTGTCTTTCAGAATATTGAACTTTTTTTTTTGTTCATGGATATGCTGCAAAACTCTCCATTTTTAAAATCTAATTTCTGAAAACAATCTTTCTTTCTTTTTGTGATAGCATGAATAAAACAAAACTTTTATAAATTTTTAGATAAAATGTTGCAAACTGGCAACGTTTCTAGGATGTATCCCACTCCTTCCATCATATATGCTGGAAGAGCGATTTTTTTCCCTAAAGCTAAATGTGTGTGTCTACACAAAACCCCTAAAAACACACTTGTGTATCTACCAAGCTTGAAAGTGGTGCAGTAACACTGCCACAGAAATGCACCAAAAACAGAGAATAAGATATGGATAAACTCATGTGATGTAAAAAAAAAAACAAGACAAAAAAAACAAAGAAAATAGATAATGGTGGAGCTAAAAAATAGACATTTGGAGAAGATTTTGTTGTAAAAGTCAAGTCATGTTCAGTAACTTTTGCAGCATGAACACAACACTGCATTCCTCCATTGTTGTAGCTGCTGGTGGGTTTTGTGGATGCAGGTTAAAGTGGAGGTGAGGCTGTGGCTCAGGAAAGATGTTTATGGGTTGTAAACACAGAAACAAAACATTTTCAAATTTATTCATTTTGGGACCTTGCTTTAAAAAATGTGCATTTCCAGGCTACCAGAACACCTGTTCTTTGTGGACATGGCCTAAAACTCAGCATCTGGCTTTTGAGTGCAATGGGAATTTGTTTATAGTCCTGTGTCAATGTGGTTGTCATAGCTATTTTGAAGCCCTGTCTCTGATTAGCATTGATTGAGACATAATACTCAGGTGCACACCTGACATTTTGATGAGGGTGCTGCACTCAGGGCTGAAAGAAGGGGCATAACTCAGAAACACACAATTACAGCTGTAATGTTTAACACAGAGGCCTCTACATTGAAAGTCAACAAGATATGAACAAATGACACAAAACCAGTTTTACCTGGACAACAGCTCCTTCCTCCTGCTGTGTGGTTCTGATAGCCTTATCTAGAAAGAATAATTTATTCTAATGACCTCAGACAGTCCCAATCATTAGAAACTATGATTGTTAATGAAACTTTATGTTTTAGCAGAGGGATGCATTTGTGTTTTATAAGCTTCTTTAAACACTTTTTTAAAATACTGCTACATGGGATTATTTTGAGCCAACTTCTCAGTAGAGGTAGCACCTTGAATTTGGGAATCCCAGTCCTTTTTCTTTCTTTTTTTTGACCTTTAGTTATAGAGACTTTATTCATCCCAATTGGGAAATTAGCCTTTGCATTTACCCATTTCAAGATTTACAACAGAGCAGTGGGCTGCCATATTTGGGCACCCAGGGAGCATTTAGAGGTTAAGGCCTTGGTCACTTTTGCCCCTTTCACACTAGCACCTACTCAGCCCAGCACCACACCGCCCGATTTGTTTGTGTTCCCATTTTCCCGGGGCGAATCGATACACTTTTAGCACCTACTCCATCAAGGTTCTGAAGGGGCCGAGTGGGGCCAAAAATGGTGAGGTGTGCAGATTGCAGGCCGCGATTGGCCAGAATCTGACTTCATGGGATGACTCATTAGTGCGACTCCAGACCGCGCCAAAAACAAAACCCAAAGCCGA
>JAOXYM010000010.1:10381990-10401257 GCA_028567055.1 Leptatherina wallacei | reverse complement strand
CTATACTATACTATACTATACTATACTATACTATACTATACTATACTATACTATACTATACTATACTATACTATACAATACTATACCGTCATTTAGCATACACTTATATCCAAAGTGACTTATAATTGAATACACCAGTGATGCCAAAACTGGAGGCAAGGAGGGTAAAGTGTCGTGTCCAAGGACACAATGATAGTTGACTGGGGCAGGAGCAGGATTCAAACCGCCAACCTTCTGGACGACCTGCTTTATCACCTGAGCCACTCTCCAAAGAAAGTAATTTACTATAGACATTTTCATGAAGTTAAGATGGAAACGATCTGCCCTGTTCCCAGATTATTATGCAATGCCTTTTTGTTACCAAATGTAACCAAATGTGCAGCATTTTATTCACTATTCCAGCTAGACATTTGAAAGGCATGTATTTGAACCCATGACCCTCTGGCCACCTGCTGACTCAGTCCAGATGTAAGCAGCAACAACAAAAATCTGAAAGAACTACTCGTCTTTGTCACTGCAGCTCATTTCATTGTTAATACAGTAAAAAGAACCTGTCAACTTTTCATGCATTTAAGTTTCCGTGTCAGTCCCAGTGGACGAAGCAAGAGGGGACATGGAGTAGGAGCAGTGATAGAAACAGAACTTTGCCAACCCCCACCCCTAGTGGACTTCATTCAGGCTCAGGAAGTGTTTCCCTCGACTTCAGTTAGGCCACTGTGGGAACACTGGGTCCGTGTTTATAGGCCAAACTTCCCCCCAGCCTGCTTAATACAATAAGCTGTAATTTACACCGCTATTACCTCCAGAGAGATGCCTGTTGTGACGTTCTATCCTCAGCGGAAAGCCACCTATTATACTTGCTGTTACAAAGCTAATGTTGATCATGAGGCTCAAGCAGTTGGAGGAATGATGCTGGGAAACAAGACATTTTTTAAGGGTGATAGTGAGGGCAAACAGCATATCAGCTAACTGCCAAAATCACATTGAATTTTAAACAAAGCTGAGTATTTCAGGTATTTACTAGATGCTCAGATGCATAGTAACTTACAATAAGAGGATAAAGCAGTCATCAGTTTTAGTGCGTTGTGTCGCGTTTTGCCCAGTGCAATAAATCACATGCATACCACAACTCTCATCTCTGCAGCACCTTCACAGTGTGCAGCAAGCAGCCAGGTATGTGTTATACTGTGCTCTGCAGGCAACGGCTTTTTTTTCCACTGAAGAATTGTACTGAAGTTCCATCTTGACATTGAAAAAAAAATGTGAGTGAGTGCTTTTGGGTGTGTGTATAATTTAGAAGGTTTCATGTAACTGAAGTAACTACACACCCCATTAGAGACCCTTTTTGTTCTGTTTGCTCCAAGGCCTGTAATTGCAACGTAACCACAAGTGATAAATACAGTTCCAGGTGGGGTGAATGCATGTGTGTGTGGGTGTTTGGGAAATTCTGTGCATTTGCCAGAATCTGAGTTTGTGTATGTGTGTGTTTGCAAGCAGCAAACCGGACAACTAGATCCCAAAAGGGACAGATGCATGAAATGTGGTATGAATTATTAAAAAAGAAATTGTGTTTAAGCCTAAAGAGAATATGTCAGTACCATGTAGCATTTGAATAAGACAGAATAGACATATGAATGCTAAACTAAACTAACTGCTCAGCACTGTAACAATTAGACAGGGATCAAGCTTTGTAGGATACATGGGTAATTTCCAGCAGGAGAAATTGGGCTCAAGAGACTCTGAATCTGAACAAATTTAAGAATTGTAGAGCATCCATTAGCTTTTGGAAGTCTATATATCCAGCAAGACCATATAGGAAAAAGCACACTGTGTTTTTTCAGAGTATTTAGGATCTATTGAACCCTGAATTAGAATGTTTGAAGTCAGTGCCTTTATAAAAACAAAATCAATCAGACAAATCTAGAAATTAAGATTCCTTCATCAGTTTTAATATATTTATTATTAATCGACAATAATATTAACCAATGTTGTCTTTATGTGCAATGTTGTCATTTATGAATGTTACAAGAACTAAACCCCTTTCATAATCAAGGACTGACACTAGGTAGCTATACATCCAATGACTGGTTATTCTGGAGTTTTGAACTCATCAACTTCATCATGAGATAGAGCTTAATAAAAAAAATGTTATGAAGGTATTCTCAATTTGATTGCCCATGATTTGTGCAGTTAAAAAGATAAAGGTGGAAACTAGCTTCCTAATCTTTTAATTGTTTTCTATTTTGGGTTATTTCTGTTATTTTCCTTGTCCTATCCAGCATCATCGCAAGCAGAATGATGGTCTGGCTGCCATGTTGCGCCACACAAATTTACTTTTACTGAGGGGGAAGTGTAAACAAAAGGGAGATAAGAAGGGAATGAAGCTTTATTGATGGAAGGTTCCCCTTGACACTTGAGTATTGTTCTTTTTTTTTATTTGACCTGAGAGGAACAAAATAATGAGTGTGAAAAGAAGAAGGGGACAAGTTATAGAAGATAGAAAACAACAGCAACAACTGCACAACCAAAACAGAAAAAACAGACAAGCAGCTGCTACACTTGTGAAGAAACTTAACAGAAAACATCCCACAACCTAAAGAAAACAAAGCAGAGAATCATAAGGAGCACCTATAACAACAACACTAGCAACAAGTATATGAAAACATGATTTTGTTGTATTATCAGGACAGCTTAAAAGTTATTTGAAGACAATTTTGACAGAGATGTAGCTAGCTAGCCATTTCTGCTTCTACTGTTTGTTAAATTAAGCTAAACAGGGGCTAAACAATTTCTTCAAAATGTAGTTCTTCTTCATTTTAGATGTTGAATGTATATCATTTTAAGACTTGAATCACTGTTAATCAGCTGTCCCTTTCCTATGGCCTTTAGTGTTGTCTCTCAGACTGACTTCATCTCCTGTGTCCTACAATAGTCAAGGACAATGAGGGATAGTAGAAGGGCCAGTCATCAGCTGCATGCATGCAGTATATACATTTATGCAAGGACAGGAGACCTTGTTTTGCAATCCTAACAGTCCAACGGTTCTTCATCAAGTTATTTATGTAGGCTGAGACACAGTAGACACAGGCACCAAGATAAATCATTGTGTCACAATGACACAACTCTCCTTTAACATCTTTTTCACTTCTATTTCTAACTACTGACTGTTATTAAAAAACTGGTCCTGTATCACAATAAACCCACCTTCCTCAAGTCTTTTTATCCTCATCAGTGCACCTACAGAGCTAAACGGTCCACTGAAGATGCTTTAACACTGACACACTTCCATCACTGGTATTGCATGTGTGAGGATTCTGTTCATAGACTGTGCTTTTAATACCATCATCCCAGACATTTGGACTAGTACACTACTACAGTTGGGGGCTGACTTAAGTATCTGCACCTTGATTAAGGACTTTTTTTGACAAATTGTTCCCAACATGTCAAACTTGGCTCCCAAATACCCTCATCTGTTACTCCTTAAGCTCCTCAAGGTTGTCTGTTAAGTCCACTTCTTTACACACTTTATATCTGACCTGTCCACTCATCCAATATCATTAAATTCACTGATGACACAACTTTTATTGAGCTCATCTCAGGTGGAGATGAATCAACATACATAGATGAGATGCAGTAACTGTCAGTCTGGTGCTCAACAAACAACACAAACAAACTGATGCTGGACTACAGGAAGAAGTGCGACTCAGACCCAGCTCCACCTGTACGATGTGTGGAGATTCTACTTTCTAAGGCTTTCCCAGGATGACAACACGGAGAAGAGATTGCTCCTTTCTTTCTACCCAGCAGCACAGATGCAGGCTACACAGAAGCAGATGAAAAGGTTGCTTCTGCTCATCAGCTGCCAGCTGCCACCCCTGGAGGGCATCTCCAAGTTAGGCTATCTAAAAAGAGCATTAAACATCAACAAGGACTGCTCCAACTCTGCTCACCATTTGTTTGAGCTGGTAGATGATACAGATCAGCAAATACACACAGCTGGAGATCCAGAGACAGTTTCTTTCTAAAATCCATTTGTGTTCTTTCACATGCACTGACAATGACAAATTGGCTCGTTCTTCTTTTCTTCTTGCACTTTATTTATTTACTTTATCAGACACAATTTTGGTGTTTACTGTTGGTTGAACTGGATCATTCATACCTTTTTTAATCCTTATTTTAGTGTTTATATTGAATTCTAAACACCATACGGACTTACTTTTCACTTTCATTGTTTGCTTCACTCACAGTATTTTATATAAACTACAAACTACAGGTTTAGCAGAGGGAAAGATGACACATTCTGGATCATTTTTCTGTATCAACTCCCAATGAAAGAGTCCTGGAACTATGCCACAGTAACTTATTGATCTCTTCCAGCTTCTCCATTGTTGTATTTTCCAGACTTCATATAATTTTTCACTCTTATTTAGTTCTTTGATTTTTATCAGCATACCAGAGTAACAATAAAGTAAACCAAACTCCACCTCCTAACCAGCTGTCTTGATCTCACCTCCTTTTTTTTTTAACCAATTGACAAATTTTGGCTTCATGCACAAACATATACCAGAATTGTCATAAGATATCACATTGAATCAATGACATCTGTTTAGGGTTTAAGTATCTCTTCTTTGGGCTTATTGATCTATTTGAACAAATCCATCTTGTTTTCCGGTCTCTTTCAGAATCAAACTTTTCTTTTTAGTCCCTTCAATATGATTATAACATCCTGTTCTTCTTCCAGGTGCTGGTCTCCCGATTTAAATCACCCCATGTGAACATCCGCCTGGACCCGAGACCGATCTCTGCCAGTGTAGCACTGCTGGATAATGCCCACTCAGATGGAGCCCTGCTAGTGGCCACAGGGAACAAGGTGGGCTCTAAGCTAGCAAACATGGACAGAAATGTAATCGCTTCTTCTGGATATTTACTTTCAAAATATGAAGAGTAGAAATCGGAGCATGCTGAGAACATATTAATAAACAAAGAGGTTTGACAGATTTAGTCCTCCAGAATATAACCCTTGCAGATTTCTTGCATTAGTGAGATGATGACAAAAACGTATGCAAACAGGCAACAATGAGCTTGCAGCTGACTTGGCAGAGAAAGGACGATTAATGGACTAAGATGCTTTTTCCTTCATCCAAAAAATTTTTGTTTCTTCCTTTCCTGCCTGACTTGAAATCATTTCTGGTCCAGATAGAAATAAATAAAAAATAAAAAAAACACTGCATGCCTCTCCTGTGCCTAACGTGTCTTAATGAAGTTTCTGTCCTAAATTCTGTCAACCTCCCAGATCACAAAGATCCCTCTGATTGGCCCCGGCTGTGATCAGCTGACCACCTGTACGTCCTGTTTGCTGTCATCGAGGGTGACTGAATGTGGCTGGTGTGACGGGCGCTGCTCCAGAAAGAATCAGTGTCCTTCCTCCTCTGAATGGACTCAGGACTACTGCACACCTGTCATCACTAAGGTATCTATCTCCATGGCAATGAGATGAGGATAAGGGCTAATATGTCTCACTACTGTCTAAACACTGCAAATAATTTGGGTCTTAAAGCAAACTTTGGTTAGTTTTAGCTTCCTCCTGATTCAGTCTGCTAGGTTACTTCTCATATGATCACACCCTGCTGGACTCAGACATTATTCTCACTCCTCCTGTTTGCCAAAAACAGCTCCCATGTTTTGTTATGGTTCTTCCTGAAAGGCAGACTTTTTACAGCTGTAATTCCTACTTAACACTGCTCTGATAATGTCTGCCTTTACGAAGACAATGTGGCTGGTTTTCATTTTGTCAAACTTTATTGCTCCACCTCATGCTGCTTCACTGTCTCCATATAACAAAAAAAACAAAAAAAAAACACCAACCGCCATGGTGCCTAATACAGCAAAAAGTGTTAGCAAGACACAAGAACTTGTAAAAACACTGCTTTGTCTTGTGATGTTTTACAGGCAGAAGGGTTTTTTTGTTTCAGTTTTTTTTTTTTTTTTTTTACAATATTTTTACTAAACTTTAGGTACATAACAGGCCAATAGACCAAACAGTGTCAGACAGGAGAGCTACATCAAATACATCTGGGAAGATGATATCTTTCTCAGTGTAACATGTTGCCCTTCCCATACAGTACAGCAGTGGTTCCCAACCTACTTTCCTTGAGGTTCCTTTTCATCCAACTACCAAAAAGCCATGGACCCCCAAAACTATGATCGACCTTATGCTTCCATTAGCTAGATTCTCGCCACAAATGATGCATTCTGGCTGAGTCCTTTCCTGTCCTTTGAGAAAACCTAAGTTAATGTAACTATTCATATAGCCTTTTTTTTTTAATAGGGACGATCATCTGTACTATGGTATTTCTCACACATGCTTCATTAATGAAATAGTGCAGGAAAAATCAAGGTTACCAAGGACAGACATGAACTACTCTACTACTATAGCTCCACCAGCTCACTGACCTCACCAAACCACACAGCACAGAGAATTGATTGGATGCACAAGATGTGAGCTGCTAGGTAACGTTTTTATTTCTGACAAAGGATATATGTTTTAAAACATTGTTGTAAAAGCAGATTTTGGTGACTCCCATGTATTCACTTTGGGACATTGGCTTTAATTTTAACAATTGCACAGGCTCTGTTCAGTCAAAACCTTGTGGACCCGCTATGCTCTTTGGGACCCCCTTGGGGAGTCAGGACCCCAGCTTGGGAACCACTGTAGTATAGTCTTATCCATACCTAAACAAGTTAATACACACCAATACAAAAACAAACTATTAACACTGAGACGGGAAAAAGAAGGCCATATCGCATATTAAGAGTAAGCCAAAGACCTTGAATTAAACAATAAAGATAAAATTAAAGGCGAAAAAGAAAAACAGACAGGGAGATTACCCTAATTAGAGACAACAGCCACATCCTGCATTCCTGTGCAGTTTAGCATCAATGACCTAATATCTTTGTATTGTAACTCAAGCGAATCTTTATCAAATAAATCTTGCACTAGCACTTCATGCAGTCTCCTAGCTGTGATCCACAACACAATGGCTGCCAGTCTAGTGCCTAAATAAATAAAAAAAAGCTGACCAAATTTATATAAAATCGCAATCTTAAATTTAGACCTGTGTGTCACATATTCCACTATTATGTCAAAAATAATGGAGGTTTGTAATCTATCCTTGTCAATAGTTTATTTCTCCAGGCAGTTTTGAAAAGATTCGATCGATGTTTCTTGATGTTTCCAAGAGTTTTTCTACCTCAAATACTTAAATGATTGAGTTGCTAAATGCTGAATGTTGTATATTAAAAAAGGTCTAAAATGTTTTTCAGAAACAGTGTCAGTTTAATTCCTTGTGTGTTCATTAGGTTTTTCCAACCTCTGGACCGGTGCGAGGCTCCACAACTGTGACAGTTTGCGGACACAACTTTGGCTTCGACAAGACAGAGACCTTCAAGGCCTCAATGGTTTCTGTAAAAGTAGCAGGAGCTCCATGCAAAATGCCCAGACAAGAACAGATCAACACGTATGTGCTTGAGTGTTTTTTTCTTAAGCTTTTACAAATTAACTGGTTGCATGTTTTGGAAAAAGTGCAAGTCTTTTTTTTGGTATTTTGTTGTGAGGCAAAAAGAAAAAAAAGTTGCAGTTGTGCACAATATCTGAAAAAATGGCAGAGGTGTATGATTTAAGAGGTGGGTGTTTAAAGACATAAAGGTCCCTACACTGGTGTCCTATAGTGAAGCAGCTTTAATAGGGTTATTGTGTTTAAGGAATCTCTTCTTTGCTGCAGCCTGCCACATTCAACACATGACCGCCTTAACTGAAAAATTGCTGGGAAAAATCGCTGAATCCAAACTTTCTACTCCCCTAAATCCACTGGGGCCAAGTTCTATTCAAGAGCCCTTTTTTTTGCTACAAACAACCTTATTACAAATTGGAGGAAAAAAATAAAAAACACTGCCCACACAATCCCAGATGAAGATTGTGTCTTTGTGCATTCCTGCAGGGCACTGCGGGATCATTGAATTAGACTAAATGCTGGGAGCTGCAACGGGGTATAATGCCTGGTTTGTGTGTTGTTTGGGGGGGTCGGGTGTAGATGGACTGAGATGCAGTGTTCCCCGGTGTTCAGTGGGAACTTCACCCCGTCAGGAAACATAGTGAAGGTCACCAGTGGACACAAGGAAGCCGAGAAGGAAGGTTTCGTGTTTGTGGTAAGAAGTGTGTTTGATTCCTTCATAAATTTTTTTTATTTTTTAAAGCAGTTGAAAATTGTATTCATTCTCACAACAACAAAAAATACCACACCTATGATGGACAGTGATCAAACCTTCTCCATGTTTTTTCACATTTTGTTATGTTTTAGGCAAACTGGATTTGATTCAACTTTTTCCAAAACAACAAAAAGAAAAGTCACATTTTTTCTGTTGCATCTGACTTGAATGTCTATAAGTATTCTCATCTTTTCTGTGCTTCTACACCCAAATTGTTCACCCTCTTGCCCACCTTCGTCCACCTTTGTCTCCTTGACTTTATTGGACATAATAAGAAAATGGGGACAGTTGTCTATAAACCTGTCAAACAGGATTGTGTCAAATGCACAAATCTCTGGAAGCATTACTAATCATTTCTCCAGCATTGAAAGACCTCAAATCTACATTAGCCTGCAAGTTTCTAAAAAAGGGGGAAGTCTGGAACCGTCAGCAGACTTCCTGTATCTGAATGCCAAGTCGAACTAAATAATTCATGAGAAAGTTTGCTGTTTATGTATCACACTAAAAATCTAACGGCCATAATAAATGAAGCACCTGGTAATCATGACAACCACCTGGGAATTTACCTAAAGGCAGCCAAATAACTTTCAGACCATTAGAAGCTAAATCGTACATATAATGAAACCAAGACTGAATGCAGGTTTTATTCCATGTGTGAAGGAAACCAGGTACAGTGTCATACTTCCATCTGGTGATGTTGTATTGTACAGATGACAGAAGACTTACAATAATAATAGATTGGATTTATATAGCGCTTTTTTAAGGTACCAAAAGTACTTTACATTGAGTCCATCATTCATCCACTCCTTATTCATACTCGGTGATGGTAAGCTACTCGCGTAGCCACAGGTTCGCTGTGGCAGACTGACGGAAACGCGGCAGCCAATCCGCACCAGCCGGGCTCTCCGACCACCACTAAACACATTCTTACACATCAGCGTTGCCAACACTGGATGCAAGGAGGGTGAAGTGTCTTGCCCAAGGACACAACAACAGATTGACTGGGATTTGAACCACCAACCTTCCGGTCACTGGACGACCTGCTCTACCACCCGAGCTTCTAGTGATTCTAGTGAGGATAGAGAGAAAGATGGATGATGAACGTTCTTAAGATCTCAGGCTGGGGTGAAGGTTTAGGTCTCAACAAGATGATGACCCAATGCTAGAGTGACCTAGCCAGAGTGTCGACCAACCAGGTTAAAGTTGACCATTTGATGCCAAGAAGAATGTGAGAAGTCTTCAGCAGAAAGGTGTGCCAAGGTCATAGGGTCATTCCCAGGGAGACTTTTTTTGCTATTGATTCAAAGGCAAGTGGGATATCATTTCATTTCTCCTTTATTTAACCAGATAAAACTTCATTGAGATTAAAAATTTAATTTCCAAGAGTCATCTGGCCAAAAAGGCAACACAACCAAAGTTTAAAAGATACAAAAAAAACAAACAGACATAAACTATCAAACACAAAAAGTAAACAACAAGCAGCAAACATTAAGTACATGACCTACAGTACACCGTGGGATAAATTATGCAAAGAAGTTTAGAAGCAGTCACACTAACTAAGGAGCTCCCCCCAGAGATTATTACAAGTGGAAGGAGATGCATATTTAAAAGCTTTTTTTCAATCTCTGTTGTCACTCTCGGGCCCATCATCTCTAGACCAGAATCGATGCTGTTTTCTAGACATGTAGGTAGAGAGAAATAGAGGAATAGAGGCCAACAATAGTTTTAGATATAAAAATCAGCCAATACGAAAGCCTGCGTATACAGATGGTCGGCCATTTGTCAGTAGCATACAAAATGCAGTGATGCGTGTGATTTCCACAGCTTGTAATGAAACGCAAAGCACAGTATTTAGTTTCTGAAGATACTGATCAGGGATTCAAAAATAACAGATCACCATAATACAGCAGAGGTAAGAATGTCAAATACTAGAAACTGGATTTGTTCCCAAAAACATAAACCCAATTTTACTTGCATCATGGATACAAGACTGTAAATGACAAATTCTGATCAATGGTAAAAGCTCTCTAAGAACAAAAATACACATAGTAATGTGAATGCCTCCAGGTCCCTAATGGAGTGATTTTTTTGTCATCTATAAACTTCTGAATCTTACTTTCTACTAATTTACACTATTAAAAGCATTCAAATGTCAAACATACATGAGACGGGTGCTATTACTTTGCGTATGTTTAACTTTTAGAGTTTTTTTTTTTTTTACTTAAAAGCTTGAAGGAGTCCTTATTTGTGAGTGTAGTTGCAAAGAGCCCAAGTTGCACAGTGAGTGAAGGTGCATGTATGTTTATTAACTTTAACAGTAAGCAAAATCTATAGTCAAGGCTTTTAAAAGAACATTTGATCTGTAAGGGGTCATTTATTGGTTTATCTTGATTGATCCTGCTTCATATTCTTCTGCCCGTTACATTAGACCTAAGAAACTTAATGATGGGCTTCAGTGAGCACAGCCATGAGCCATATGCATATTTTTTGTTACAAAAATTTAATCTTACCATATTTCGAGCTTGTTTTAATATCATTGCTTGTTTTTAGGCCTTCTGAAATGACTGCTTGATATTTCAGCTCCTTCTAGTTTGCCTTTCCACTTAAAAGCTACTTCTATTACAACTTCAGCATCAGGTTTTTAAGTAAAACTTCCACGTCTTTTGCACAGCGGATGACATTCACACAGCAGTTGTGCATGAACAATTAGTTTTCATTAAGTGGTGGATTTGCAGTGTGTGAAGATGAGTTTTGAATAACAAAATGTTGAGAAGGGTCTGAAAAGAGTCTTATTGTGTTTGCCTGCAGGATGCTGCTGCACAAACCGGATGATCAGAACTTTGTTTTGAAATTGGAAAAGTGGCACTTTAATAGACACTGCATTGCTCACAGCCTTTTGTTGTCTCTGCATCCAGGATCCCACAATCAAAGAAATCTTTCCCACTTTTGGCCCAAAGTCTGGAAATACCATGTTGACCATCAGAGGAGCCTTCCTGGACACTGGAAACAAGCAAGAGGTGACTGTGGGGAAGTCCATCTGTAAGATCCAGAGGTTAGTATAAGCTTTGTCTATCTTCCTGATACAGCTGTGCACTTATTTGGGAGAGAAAATATTTTTATTGTAGATACTTAAATATTGTCTTTATTGTGTAACTTTTCCTACTCGAGCATGAGAAATCATCTGCAGGACTTAACCAAACAGAACTGCATGAACAGTGACATAGTCTAGATCTAAAATATCCTAAACAAAAAGATTCTCTGTGTTTTCAACGTCTATCCTCATATCCACCATCAGCTTGTCATCTACCATGCTGACCTGTAAGACACCTCCGAATGCTGCCCACTCGGAGCAGCCTGTGAAGCTTAAAGTGGATTCTGTTGAATGCCTCGCTCCCATGCCATTCACGTACAACGAAGACCCCGTCATCAGCAGGATCCAGCCCTTACGTTCCTTTGTGAGGTGAGGATAACGTTCACTCAGAATTGGTTTCACTTTGATTCGAAGTTTGCGTCTTTGCAGTCTGACGACCTGCATGAAGAGCTTGCACACTTGTATTTTTGGGAATGGTTTTGATATCACTCTTTGTAAATGTCACCTCAGCTAATCTCCTCCGAATTTGAGCTTTTGCATGTTTCTTCACCTCACAGGAGGTACGTTGGGGAGCCCGTTCGAGACAGATTGATGCTGTAGTTTTTCAGCAGTAGGAAACGAGTGGGAGGTGACGAGTGACTAAGCTGCTAACGCTAACAGCAGGTCCCTCCCAGTGGGAATCTCCTCTGTCTGTGTGTGATGCTAACGCTGATATCCATTGCCATCCCCCTCACTGTAGTGGAGGCTGTACAGTGTCCGCTCACGGCTCCCATCTCCAGTCTGGCCTCCAGCCCCAGATGGTTCTCACCACCGGTCAGGATGCTGCAGTTTTCCATGTGGTGAGTACAAGGGATACCGGGGACTCTGAAACTACAGCATTGAGCTGTAGAAAAGATGCTGATGTCACTGAGTGTGCTTTCTTTAGAGAGAAAGAATAAAAAATAATCTCATAATCAAATAATTGGTGCTTTGGAAAGAAACTTTCTCTCTTTGTCTCCTGCTGACCTGTCGGTCTCGTTGCTGTTCAAACATCACATTGCATCACAATTGGAGCCATTGTTTTAATCGTTGTGGTGTTTGAAATGCAAACATCAATGTGCCAAATTTACTTTTCATTCTTAACTCATTACCTGATTCAGCTGAGATCTTTCATATCCTGACTCTGATTAAAAATGAAAGAAAAAACCCATTTGTGATATCACATGTTATATGGCAGGCAAACATGGAAAATAAACATTTCATTGCTTCAAACTCACATTGATGGTATTCTCATTATAAACACTTACACCCTCTAGAAAACCAACCAGAAGAAAAAAAATCCCTGACAATTGAAAAGAGCTACAGTTTCAGACAGACAGGAGAGAAAAGGAAATGGAAAATCCACAGTCTGATGTGCAGGATCCAGCTGTCACCTCCGACTCACGCACAGTAGCAGCAGTGAAGCCTTTAGGATGCTCTGGCTCTCCTCACCTCCGTCAGGCTGTATTTTATTTATAGCAGGAAAACTACACACTCACATATGCACGCCTGAAGGACGTCATTTCTGTCTCAAACCGACCGAGCTTTACGGCAACAGCCCGGAGCTGTTTTAAATTATACAACCTGAGACGCACCATGCTCTCACCGCGCTGTCCGCAGTCCTTTGAAAATCTTTGAAATTGATGTAGCTCAATTACAAAAGCATTGAAAAAGGTGTTTAAATGCATATAAAATGTCACCTAGGTCATAAGTCAAAGGCAACAGGGCTTGGTTGGACTCATTATAGCTGACTTGTACATACAGTATTATATTACCTGAGTAAAATCGAGCTTGGATAGAGTGAGCGGCTGCACAATGTCGTCTTTGAGTTCTTGTTCCTACACGCCTGAATGTATCAGACTTTAAATGTGTCCTTCATTATAGCTGTTCTTTTTCAATTCAATTCAGTTCTTTATTTTGAACATATTAAAAATAGACAAAGAAAAAG
Source organism: Leptatherina wallacei (assembly GCA_028567055.1). NCBI lineage: Eukaryota > Metazoa > Chordata > Actinopteri > Atheriniformes > Atherinidae > Leptatherina > Leptatherina wallacei. The sequence goes on along the minus strand of JAOXYM010000010.1, from coordinate 10,387,935 downwards.
AAATAGAAATAATATACTTAGTATGCTTTTCTTTATGTTTTGGAGCTTTGCTTAAAAAAAGATATGAAACTTTATCGGAAGATAAAGACCTCTGATTCATAACACAGACACAACATGCGGGAGTAGAAGGGGGGGCATAAAAGAACAACAGGGTTGTCAGATGAACCCTGTTAACGTCTTGATGAGTCTTGCGCCAGAAGAGGTGAGAGGATGAGAGGAGGCCTCGCTCCGTTCTCGGCCTGTTATGACCGAAAGTTTCAACCTTTTCGAAGCTGGGCCATATTTTATATTCAGGTAAGACTCAGCACTGCCCATAGTAATAATACTGATCACAAAACTACCCATCAACATGGGCTGGGCAATATAATAAGATATAATAAGATCTTCAACTATTATTTACTATTTAGCCCTCAAGGCTGTAAATAAGAACTGTCTCTTTGGTTACTTGACAAAAAAGTTTATAATAAGAAATGTATCGTATATCTTGATTCATGTAAAAAAAAAAAAAACATCTATATATGAAATTTGGTCTATATCGCCCAGCCCCATCAGCCTAGCATTCCTCAGATCCACCATCGCAGGGGCTGAACAAGAAAAATGAAGCATCTGTGGCTCCTCTCTCACTGGAGTTACAGGTTTCTTTAGATCCTGTTCTTTTCAAGTAAAAGTGACAAACTTCCTGGTGAGTCATAAACAAGCAGGTCTTTACACACACAGAGAAGGTATGCCGTTGTTTGTTTGATGTTTCGCCTCGGGGAAGTAGTTTGAGGACAAGCCGTAATGATGGTATCTGTCATGCTGAGGCACACTCTGCTGCAGGTTCAGTTAGGAGATAATAATACACTCAGTAAACACACAGTTTCAGGACACATTCTCATGGATAAGACTTCCATGTCAAATCTTAGTGAGGGAATGTCCCTTTAACTGTAATCCGTCTTTCACAACACACACACACACACACACACTAAGAACACCCCCTGCAGTGTCTCATCTTTCAGTTTCCCTTTCCCTGGTCATTGACCTGTGTTCAGGTCAGTTGTTGATGGGACTCAAGGGAGCTCAGGCTTCTTTACACACAAACAGAAAGAGCAGACGGAGGTTTAAGGCTCTGAAATCAGGTTTACGGTCCAAAGAAACCAGTTTTATCCCCGTCCAGGTGGTTTTATCAATGCATCTTTAAACGATTCATTTCTAAACTTTTCCAACGGAGCCATTTAGAGAGATGCTTGCACTTGTTGCACTTGGAAGTGTCCACATGGGAACGTCTGCATCTGTGTGGGGTAAAGCAGTGTGTTTGAGCAGCTCTCTTGAGACAAGTTTTAACAAAAACAGTTACACTTGACTAAAAATAGATGAAGCAAAGTACAGATTTTTAAAGACTGTTTACATTATAATCAATGTACCATAAGAGCAGGCTGTCCTAACATGGAGTAATGTTTACATTTTTTAACAAAATTCCTTCAACTGAACTCATGATTTGGTCCGTTTTACTACTGAAAGTTAATGGGTAACTTGGAGGGAGCACAGGCATTGTTGCTATGGCTACCTACCATTATGTATACAGTTGAATAGTCAGAAATTACTTCAGAATTTCACAAACAGTACCAATCAGCACTACTTAACTTTTTCCATTTCCCTTATTGATGGCTAATTCAGCATCCATCTTGCATCTTTTCTGTACTGCTGGACCTCTACCATAATAAGACACTTTTATCTTACACAATCATTCAGCGGACACTTTTATCCAAAGCAACTTACAATTGAGTTTTGCTAGTGATGCCAACACTGGAGGCAAGGAGGGTAAAGTGTCTTGGCCAAGGACACAATGACAGTTTGCTGGGGTGGGATTTGAACTGCCAACCTTCGGATTATTGGACGTCTTGCCCTTCCACCTGAGCCACTGTCGCCTACTCCCCAGACAGTAAAAACAGTCTAAACCTGACTCTTGTCTTATCTCTTGCTCTGTCTCTGGCTCTCTTTTGTTTCCTCCCTTCCTCTGAAAATGTCTTCTAACGTTTCTTAGCTGAATCTGCCAATGCACGTTTCAAACTGCCAGTTTGTTTACATTCGTTTGCTAGCATACAACGCATATGCAAAGCGAAACTCAGCATGCACATGTCCCGGATGAGAAAGTAGTATAGTGTGGTTTCTCAGCCTTGGGGCGCTACTGGGCCGCGATGGCTCCAGAAATGCACATAATAGATGTCACTGTGCCATAAAACGAGTCCAGAAAGCGAGGTTTTAAGGTCAAAAAGTTAAGGAATGGTCCTCTAACTCAAAGTTTACAGAAATAACAGAAAAAGGGAAGAAAAAAACTAAAAGTGTCTTTATGACACTCTTTCTCTCCCGCTTGCTTCCTCTGACTCACACACACACAGAAATCTTCTGTTTTCAGCCCACAGTACGAAACTGTAAAACTAACCTTTGCCCTAATGCTTCCTTGATTTGGTTTGTTTGCCTCTTTGTTAGCAGGATTAGTTTTTAAATTATGGATGGATCAGCATAAAGATTTCTATTAGTCATTGGGCACGGCTCAGTCATCAAATGTTGGTGCAGAAAGTGGATTCGCTCCAGGAACTACACAGTACCTGACCCCTCTCTCTTAAAGTTCCATGCTGCTCTTAATCTGATCTGTACATGAAGGTTACAATGAAATATACTGGGAGTAATTTCATCTGTTATTTTAGATTAACAGTGTCAATCAACAGTTCTAAAAAGAAGGGCTCCAGCACTGGAGGTTTACAACACAGATGTCAGGGTTGAGTTCACCTTCAAGTCAGCAGCACATGTTATTGTGAGTGTAAGTTGATTTTTACCCTAAGAGTTTTTTTTTATTTATTCAAATGTGACCAAGAGACTGGTCTTTGAGAGAGGGTATGAAGTAAAAGGCTTGTGTAAAATAAGTCCATCATTACTAATGATTTAGGAAGGGATCATGTCCTGTAGGGCCCCAGCTGTCGCTTGTTAAATTCCTTCCAGTAAACGGGATGAGTTAAGGCTCAGCCTGGGAAGGGACAGCATAAGTGTCTTATTGTCTTAACCCTTCCAAACAGAGGCAAGGATCTCTCACAAACACACATCCCAGAGGTTTCCATCCCTAGAAAACTGGGCAGCATAAGCCAGCCTGACATCTCTCCAGAGGGGTGTTCATGAACCAGTTTCAGAATGATGTTTCTGTGCCCTGGAATCAGCCGAGAAATGATGAAATCTTTACACCAAAGCAGGTTGCAGAGCGAAGAAAAAAACAAGAACCGCTGAAAAACACCAGCAGAGGTTCAGGGGTCTCAGCTGGAGTAGAGCATAAAAAAACAGCCAGTGTTGACTTGATATCTGCCCCTTAGATCTCCAGTAAAGCCTGGTCTCAGCCAATCTCAGCTTTCCCACAAACATGAAAGAGATTTTTGTTACGATCCGTCGTGAAAAGCTGGCATGGTCACAGAAGCCAAAGGAGCCTATATATATACACAAAAAGCAAGGGGGAAAAATGTGATCTGTGAATTTTCACATTGCTGCAGAGCAGTCCTGTTCTGACACAAAGCTCGTGGAGTAGATTTCATGATGCCAGCTTTGCTTTGCAGGGCAGAACCATTCCAGATATTTAAGTTTAACAAGAAACTTCACCGCAGCCAGACACCTGTCGCCTGAATTCACAATTTGGTCTGTTTCGTGTCAGTCTCCTCTTCCTATGTCCTCCCAGCAGACTAAATCCTTCCAGCTGACACCTGAATGCCTCATGAAGCTTCTTTCCTTTCCCATGCCCCCCACAGCTGGGGGGGTTGCCCGAGAACAGGAAGTGAATGAAGGTGAATGAGTAACATTTTTCCATGGGTCAGTAGTCAAGGTGTTTCAAAGTTCTGAATGCATCCCGTGAAGCTGTTTGTTGATTGACTGTGGTTGGAGATTTGCAGGGTGAAAGTAACTAATTTCATCAATGTAAAACAGGACATTTCCTTTAAGGGAAGATAGTGCTGTTAAGACATATTAACTAGGAGGAATTTTAAGGTTAGGCTTTAGTTTAATGGTCACCATCATTTATTGGGTTAAGAGTGACTTAACAGGTTTGTAAACTCATTTGCAAACTGTTTGAATTAACTGCCCATTTTTACAAGAAATAGGAAATACAATTGCAAAATCATGATTAGGAGAGTTTTAAGTTGGCATTAATGGCAACAAGTTCAGACCAGTTAGTACTGTATACTGGTAGTTACAGAATCTGATCAAACTTATAATAAAGTGAGCAGCTATGAAATGAATGAATGAAATGAAATGAAATATACTTTATTTATCCCTCTTAGATGGAAATTATTGTTGTAGCAGGGTATTATTCTTTCTTTTTTTTCTTTCTTTTTTTAAATAATAATAATGATACAAAAAAATTGATTCAAAGATGAAGATAGGGCCTTGTTCCGGAGGGTGATGGCTGCTGGCAGGAATGATCTCCTGTATCTTTCCATCTTACAACGGACTTGAAGAAGCCTCCCACTGAACACACTCTGTTGTTTCTTCACTGTGGTGTGTAGAGGATGTGAAGAATTGTCCATTATTTTGAGCAGCTTGTCCAGCATTCTTCTCTGGACAATCAGCTCCAGGTAAATGCTTTAAAATCCCCTTTGGCATAGAAAATTATGGACCATCAGAAAGGAAAGGAGACAAAACCATTCCCAAAGTTCCTTCCAATTCTCCAGCAATGCTCAAATATTTTCATACAGTTATACCAGCCCAGCAGGGATTCAATTATAGTGGCACTAATGAACTTTGGCATATTTTCACACTCTGACACCCCCACTCTGTGTAATTCAGCAATCCGTCTTGCATCCTGTCTCTGAGCTCTCTCCAGTCAGTAAAAGTCAGTCCAATGTTTATTTTGTCATCTTTTGCTCTGTCCCTTGATCTTTTTCTTTTCTTAGTTTACTTCAATAATGTCCTGTTGCATTCCTATGCTGAATCAGCCATGGTTTTCATTCAAAACAGCCAGTGTGTTGATATCCAGTTGCTAGTGCGATGCTAATGATGAGCTGTGATGTGATGCTCCAGGCTGGAAAAAGAAGTTGGGAAGTGGGCATTCTCTACCTCAGGATGCTGGGCAATAATGGCTCCAGGAATGTACATGATGAATTTCAAGATGTCATCAAAATGAGTCGTAAGCACACAGTTTTAAGGTCAGAAACTTGTGTTGTGATGCTTTAAATTTTGATGGGATGGTGAGGCTGAGCTGCGAGTGACAATATCTTTCAAGTTTGTGCTTTTTTTCCTTTCCATTTTCAAATAACCAGCCTTGCAAAAAAATAAGTGACATTTTATATTATGTCTTATTACCCTAATATTATATATGTAATAGCCTTCTTTAAACTTTTTTTTTAGAAAATTAGTTGAACATCTTTAGATTTAGTAATGCAGGCTCACATCACAGCTTTGATTCTCTAAATTGGTCCATACCATTTTTTCTTTTTTGTTATTTATCATATCCACAGGCTTTGGTCTCTTGTAGCTCATCTGATAGACAATGCTAACAGACAGATGGTTCATTCAGTCAGATTCAGGATGATTTCAAGTACCTACTTCTTTCCAAAAACAGACAACCTCTCGTTTATTTCTTTATAACAAACCATCAGATGTATCAGGTGTCTTTACAACTTTGCTTGAGTAATACTTACACTACACGTTCAGTTGGAATCTCATGATCACAAACCAGCCTACAAGCTGTTTGATTGTTGCAAATGATCCATTGTTTGGACAACAGGCAGGCTTTTCTCTGAGGAAAAGATGTTTTCACCTGGTTTCCAAATTGTTTTTTCTTAAAATAGTTCAATGATGTGATTGGTTGAAGTTTCTTTTTGGTGGCAGGTGGTTCATTGAATTAGCTCCAAGTATTTTAAAGGGGACATATTATGCAAAAATCACTTTTATAAGTCCTTGGAATAGTCTCTTACAATGTTCTAAGTCAC
>JAOXYM010000010.1:10319005-10329375 GCA_028567055.1 Leptatherina wallacei | reverse complement strand
TGCATTCAGACAAACGTTCCGCTCTTTTACCTCGGAGCTGTAGCGGACATTTACCGGCTAGCCCCCATGTCATAAGAACGGAAATGTTGCGGCACGTCGTTTTGAGTGAATGCAAAGGAAATGTTCCGGACAAATCGCAACACAAAGACGTCCTAACCTGTTTCGATAACAGACTTATCCGGAACATTTCCCTATGTGTAAATGTAGCTGCGACGTTAAAAGTCCGCAAGGAAGCGATATGTTTGAAAAGACAACTCCGGTTAAAGACATTTTGGACATTCCGTAATGCAAGTCTGAAAGAGGCTAGTCATGTTTGTCTTGGTGGGCTTTCCCTCTTCTGTTTTTGAACCAAAATGTTCCCACGCTTTAGCTTATTTTAAAACTGAACTGCAGTTTTTATTGTACACCATTCAGTCTAAATATAGTCTGAATTGTCCAGTTGTAGTCATGGGGAGAGTTTATCTTGATGTCAGATATTTTAGCTAATTGAGTTGCTCTTAGTTTGTCTTTTTTTTAAATGACTTTGGTAGAAACAAAATTAAAGTAATGTAGTGGTTCTTCTAGTCTCTTCTTAAACCGTAACACAGTTTAAAAAATAGCAGCCTGTGTATTGGGTATAAGGATCAGCTTAGAGCTTAATTAATGCAACATGTTTATCCATCTTGTGGGTGGAGAAGAAGACAACTTTACAGCATGGTAGATAGTGAAAGCTACATGTGAAAAACACAGTTATAAATGGGAATGGGTCAGATAAGGCTGGATATTGCGACAGATTTCCTGAATCCTCAAGGTCATGATATGATTTCCAATTTGATCCAATTTAGTATCTATTAGATAAAGTATATTTCAGTTACAGTATCGGTTTGGCTTCATTGTAAAATAGTAAAATTTGTTTATTTGAATGAATCATTACATCCTTTGCACTGTATTTTCATAAACTGTGAAGTAGTAAATCTTTCTCGGCTACCTTTTCCCCATCCGACCTCCAATAGGTGTGGTTGGATGGGGAAATTCTTTTACAACACCGCTACTGTGCAACTGCCGCCCTCATCAGATCCACATTGTGGGTCTCGTTAGCATTTTTATAACAGTGGCCCGGTCTTAGTAAACTCCCACTCTGAAGCTTGAGACGCCGGTCATTGTTAATCTGTCGAGCAGTAAATGTCAGGTATGAATTCTTTGTTCTGATTTTGACTGTCTTAAGTTGGGGCAGCTATTTCTGCCCTCCTGCAGCGATGCATTAAATCATAACTTCATCTCCAATTCTGATAGCATATCTGGATCATGTCACATTAAATCAGGGATCTCAAACTCCAGTCCTCAAGGGGCACAGTCCTACAGGTTTTCAGTGTTTCCCTGCTACAACACACCTGATTCAAATTAAATGGATCCAACATCTTGTCAAGTTTCGCACAATGATCCATTAGGTTGAATCAGGTGTGTTGATGCAGAGAAATACCTAAAACCTGCAGAGCTGTAGTCCTGGAAGACCCGAGTTTGAGATCCCTAAATGAAATGTTTTTGGCTGTTAGTGATATTACCACAGTATTTTACCTCCATGTTTGATAACCAATGTTTGGCTTTGTTTTTGTGCAACCCACAGCTTTCCTGCAACTATTTAGTTTCAAAATGGATCTTTTTAAATTTGGCAATCCAGTCAGCGGTGAAGATGCCACCATGTTGATTTAATTGCAGCCTGTTTTCACATGCGTGTTCAGATAATTTCTCCTTTACATTTAGTTTTCATGTAGTTATTAATATCATACTATTGTAATGATAATAATAATAATTATTATTATTATTGTTATTATTATTATTATTATTGATATTGTTGTTATTATTTTTATTAGTTATTGTTATTATCAATATATGTGCACATTGCTGGCTCTCGCCTGATAATTGCTGGGATAGGCTCCAGCCCACCCGCGACCCTGAATTGGATTAAGCGGTTCAGAAAATGAATGAATGTGCTAATTAATTTTTCAGCATTATATTTTACTAGTCACAAGATTAGAGGTGATTATTCTGGCTAAAAGTTTATTCTATGCCTATCGCGATAGCGGCACTATTTCAGTAAAACCCATATCATTGTTGAACTTTGCAATCAATCTTAATATAATTTACGCAGTATAAAAAAATGATTTAATTAATGCTAATTTCATGTGTATTTATTAAGGCTGCTCACCAGTTTTGTCCCTGTGAATGCTAGTTAGTTAATATGCATAAAGCGGAACTTCCTCTCATTTGAACACATTCATAAATGTTTGGTATTTTTTCAGCATTATCTATCCTGTCATCTTACCTCCATGATAGAGATCCACCTTACAAATTTCATCCGTAGATTTAGTCTACAGTCGGCAGTAAAAGAACCAGGTGATGATGATAAAACAGGTCTTGCAGCGGAGCAGATGTGTAAATTGCATATTAGTACTATATCAAATAATATCAGGGAAAACCACTGAGCCAGGATGGTAGGACTGGAATGTATCATGAAATATCTGAGGGATTCCTATAAAGAAAAACATGCAGATGATATTCTAAATTAAAATCTACAAATGTATATTATAGTTTGTTAATGTGAACTGAACTAACAAAGACTTTTACCAATAAGTGACCTGTAGTTTAATAGAAAGGATTGCATGTCTGAAAGAGGCTCAGACCACAACTGTGAACAAAAGCTTATTGCAGAGTCTGTTTAAGTTGCTATCAAATGTAATGAGAGAGACTCAATGCAAAGGACTTTTCCCACCGGGGTTTCATGTCAAACACAAACAGTTTTCCACCAGCTGTTTAGTAAAATGTAGACGTCATGCACTCAAGCACACACACACCTTTTGTTTTATTTTGAGTTCAAATTGCTCACCAAAAGTGGGTCATGATGATTTCATGACAAGGGATTACACTAATGCTAATAAACTTTGATACACACACACACACACACACACACACACACACACACACACACATACAGACACAGTATGAGCATGAACTCCTTGGTGAGCTTCTTCTCTCTTAGCATTGCTCATTAGCAGGAATCAATCTGCGTCTCTGTGGAGTGCCAGAGCACATGTATATACACACCGCTAATAAGGGCCCATGGGACAGACACACACACACACACACACACACACACACACACACACACACACACACACACACACACACACGTGTATATATACAAACACCTGCCCTGAAACAACAGCTCGTCAGAGCAGACGGACTAGAGCTGAGCTATAGCACCCTGCCAATGATACTGAGAGGTAGGGCATGAGAGCGTACTTGGGTCCACAGCACATTTTTATGTCCTTATATGGTTGTAAACTGAGCAGGGAGGGGGGCGCTGTTGTGTTGCTGTCAATTTAACATGTGACCTGGAAACAGGAAGTGCTGTGCGGTGCAGCAGAAGAGAAGTAAAGACGGGGAAAAAATGACAGCTCGTTTGTGCTTCAGGCCGAAACATTGAAAAGCTTTACTCCACCCTCCAGAGCACGAACACAGTCCCATCACCCCCTCTATTGGCTGCCCTGTGTACATAGACTTACTTAGAGTTAAAAAGTAATAAACTTCATTTCATGGAGTTGTTCTTAACTTTAGTAAATCAATGAGCATTAATTAATAAGTATTAAAATTTGCTGTTGTTTATATTTTCATCAGAACCCTTAATTTGAAAGCTGCCTCGAGAAGCATTCAATTTCTGAACATACAGCGCCTGATCAGCCCGTCAGGCTACCCAGTGCCTCAAACTCAGTGGATGTTGTCATCACTCCTGTTTTAATGTTACACTAGTGTTGTCTTCCATGTGAACCCTGAACGTATCCTGTATCTGGGGTGTTTACAGGTACGCATAGCAGCTAACTTCGTTATTCATGCCCCGCCAGGAGAGTTCAACGAAGTTTTCAATGGTGAGTACTCAAAATGATAATTGTTTTTATAAAATGTGTTAGAAATGTTTTATAAGTGGTGTAATTAGCTGTATTTGGTCTAATATAGGATTCAGCAACTACATGATCAGTTAAGACAGGAGAAACTAAACTACGTACCTACGTAACTACAACCTTATCGACATATTATTGCCCAATTTTTCTAAGTTGTCAATAACAATGTCATAGCCCCCTTTCAGAGAAGGTATTTGACCAGTCTACACATGTATGAATTATGGATGATTAAAAAAACTGCTGAGTAGCTATAAGCCTGATTAGAACAATTCAGTTCAGCGATAAATTGCAAAATTACGTAATTGTAACATTCCTAATTAGAATTTGACTCTACTGGTTTTAATAGCAAACTTGTATTGGGGAATAATTTTGTTTAACTCAGCAAAGGGGTAGGTGGGTGGGTGTCACTGTCCTGCTGGTTTTAGATGTTTCCTGCTTCAAGACACCTGACTCAGATTGATGGGTCTTCAGAAGACTTGGGTAGAACTTGTCAACAAGCTGTGGAACAGATCCATTTAATTTGAATCAAGTGTGTTGGATCAGGGAAACCTCTAAAACCTGCAGAACAGCGATCCTCAAGGACCAACACTGGACACCTTGGTTAACTGAATCCACTGTATGCCAAATGAATAACGGCTCCATCAGAGGTTGGGATAGACTTTCCCTCTGTTGGTCCAAATGACAACAGCAAAAAGGCCTGTTTTCATGCTAAATTTATGTTTTTGTTGTTTATTATTTAAGCCTTTTAATCATCAGGAAGTGTTCCATCACAACAGCTGTTACAGGACAAGTGAAGATGTTATGCACTCACAAGAGAAAGCAGATTGCTCTTAATTGGTCATGTCAAGCTAGCAAAAAGTAAGCTAAGACCAACCCAGCTGATCTTGTATAACCTTAGCTGAACTCAAACCTCCTAGCCTGTCTCTGTGGATGTAAAGTAGCTGTTTTTTGCCTGATCAAACACATCAAGAGAGACTCCAGTGGAAGTGATTGTCATTAGGTTTAGTCTGAGTCTTTGCTTTGCTGTCATAACGGTGACTGGAGTTTCCAACATGTTTTTAAGTTGAAGAATGGAGTCAACGGGACTTTTCGAACGTGGGATTCTGCAAGTACTCACTCCACCGGGGGGATATCCCTGTAGTGTGTGCTCCCTCTGCATAAAGAGCTGCCACTGCACCCTCTTGTGGCTATAAGCTCAACCTGTTTGGATTTAAAAATGTATGAAAATAATCAGTTTACTTCATAATTTTGACACATAGTATGGCTCAGACTGTACTCAAATAAAATGAATCCATAAGAACGAATACTTCTTGCCATTTCAGAGAATTTTGCTTACATTTTAGTCCTTTGACTACAGTTGCCTTTAAAAAGCAAAACAAGACTATGATGCTTTGGCCAAGTTCTGATAACACACCGTCAAAGCAGTGCCCCTCAGGAGACTTTACATAGAAGTGTTTTGGCTTCTTTGAATCCTTGCCCTGCCTCTATACATGCGTACACCTCCGAGGAACGCTGGGGGGGAAGTCTGTCTGCCGCTTATCATTGCCTGACAGACACACACACATTAAAACACAGTCCCTCCTGCCACTTCATCCCCCTTCATCTCTTTGTGATTTGCAGCCTTTTCCACTGAGCTAATTTACCATGTCTGCTTCTCTCCCCTGGCATTAATGTCGCACAAATTGACTGCAGGCAACTTTGTTTTGTTTTGATTTTTTTATTTTGTGTGTGTGTTATGGTGGAAATCTCTTGTGCCTTTACTTTCTTCCCTCTCTTTCTGACTCCTGTTTTTTTTTCTAATAATCCTTTCTTTTTTTTCTCTCCTCAGATGTGCGATTGCTGCTCAACAATGACAATCTTCTCAGGGAGGGTGCAGCACAGTAAGTGTCCCCTCATGCTGTCCTGAGATCATGAGTTTTACAGCATTCGCTTGTGGCTTAAACACTGCCAACAGACACTGATAAACCTCCTGCCGAGTCAATAAAGTTTGAACAGTGAAACTGTCCGTCAAAAGAGTTTGAGACTTTTTCAGTTTGTCTCTCCATGACATTAAGTGAACATTGCTTAAAGGGCCATTTACGCACCCTTTACGTACATAATTAGGTACATCTGTTTAAAACGTCACTATCCACACACTGCCATACATCCTCTACGTTGGCATTGTTGTTAGCCAATACATCCACCAGAGGGCAGAGTTTAGAGTTCACCTCTAAGTTTCAATGTCAGTTTCAGACAATAGAGAAATCATGATAACGCACATTCTCCAAACGATTCATAAAAGGAGGCAGCACAGTAGACGGTGGTGGGCTACGTGGTTATTGAAAATATCGCATTTTCTTATTGTTCTTTTTCTTTGCTCCTTCTGTGGAACGCATGTTAGCTAGTACTGCTCCGTTTGCTCTGTCTGGGTACGCATCCACAAGATGCGTACAAACGTAAAGGACAGAGAAGACGGGCGAAATGCTCCGTATCCATCTGTAGCTTAGAGCATAAACAGGCCTCATGGTGTTGGGTGCTGTAAGTCCAACCAGAGTCATATACAATCACAAAACTGTAAATGACATAACATTTCATTTTAATATTACATTAAATTAACATTATTATAATTTAACCCTGCTACTGTACTTTTACCTTTATTTTGTCATACAAAGTTGGGGATTTTCCTGAAGGTGGTGAAACATATGATGTATTTTTTTCTTTCCACTGCAACTTCTTTACAGCTGCTTTACAGATTTCTGAGTAGAATGACTCCATTAGTTTTTTTTGGGAGAGAACAACTAATTCCTCTGGTGTACTTTCCTGCTCGGGCACAGGACAAAAACAAAGCAACACAAGCGGCAAAGACAGATGTTGTGTAACTTTATTTTTGCTCCATGTGCGAGTTGCACTGATCTGCTGATATGGCTCAGACATAATCTTTTCTGGAAAGTGACGATATTGAGGGATTTTTATGATGAATTCATTGTGGCATTTAATACAGCCAGTAATTGTGAAATCAAGTAATGGTGACATCCCTATTCAGACCAAAGTAGAGTTAAACTGTTGATGTGTATGTAGTAACTCAGTCTCTCTCTCTGCAGTGCATTTGCACAGTACAATTTGGACCAGTTTACCCCCGTGAAAATCGAAGGCTATGAAGAACAGGTGAGCTCATGTTTCACTCGTTCAAACACACATGAGTATTGAGTCTCAACATTAGGGAGAGAATGACGACATGAGTCTGAATGTGTCCATTTATTCCAGTCTCACCCAGTTTTCACAGCAGTGGTTATTATACTGACCAACATGGCATTCCATTTGAAGGGTATTCCTGTTGTTGCTACATGTGACAAACAGCAGAAGAAATTAAAATAAATATCCCGTTATCCAATACGTATGTATAAAACAATCACATACATCCCATTAATTAAAATAACATTCATATTATGCCATTAAAGTCTTCATCATCCAGTATGAGGGACATAAAATCTTGGCTTTTCTTACTGAAATTGGATTAAATGTGCGAGCAAAAACATAAATATGGTGTTATTGTTTATTTGCTGTGTGTGAGTGTGTGAGAAGGTTGAACATAGTGGGTAATGAACATCTCTGTGTTAGTCTCGGTAATGATTGCAGAATGTTATGTGAAGATGTCATCATGTCCCTCTGTTCCTATATTCCCCAGTCTGACACCCAGCAGGCTTAACTGAGCGCTGAGCTGGTAGACGGAAAGTTCAGGCTGTTGTGCTTTCTCTCCTTGTTTGGTCCTTTTGTTTTTTTACATCCTTTATTTATTTCTCTTTCTTTTCATACTTCTCCTGTCTTCCTACTCTTCATAACAGGTCTTAATCACAGAGCATGGTGACCTTGGGAACGGCCGGGTGTTGGACCCCAAGAATAAGATCTCCTTCAAGTTCGACCACCTGAGGAAGGAGGCCAGCGACCCGCGGCCCCATGATGTTGACAGCTCCCTGGAAGGCTGGAGGAGTGCAGTGGACTCGGCCGTGAGGGCATACGTCAAGGAGCACTATCCCAGCGGAGTCTGCACTGTATGCTCAAGCATGCTGGTTTCCTTTCAGCTACTTTTAATGTTCTTTGACCTGTTAGTTGTTTAAAACTAGATTTTATGTCCTCACTTCCACCCTAACCCTCTTTCTAACAAAGAAGAAATTAGAAAACCCTTTCAGTTTTGTTGCATTGTTGGAAAACTGAGGCTGGTGTGTGATGTTAAATATGTTTTTAGTGACATTTAGTTTTCAAAAAGACACCCCTTTTTATTTGCCCACACATATTATACACTGTTGAAAAGCTAAAGCTCTTGAGATTTGAATGATCCACACCATTTCAGAAAACAGTAATTCCTGATGACTCTGTGAACACTTGTCAGGGCATTTGGAAACACAAAATTCTATGCAATTCACCCATTGAGCTTCACTGCATTCCAAGAGCACATAAAACAGAAAATTCCTGTCAGATTTTTCACATATTATTGACGTAACTTTAGTTAGCCTGCATGTATTAGCCACACTGTTATACCAAAACAGCTCTGACATCTGATCTTTTGATCGACACCTCACTTGCCCCAATACATTTACCCTGTCTGCAGTGGCACAATAGCCAATGAACAGCTGATGCACAAAGAAGTACCCTCCCCTGTTCTTATGTATGACGCTTGAGCCTTTTGCAGCTCATTTTCTTGCGGTATTACAATTTCTTTCTCTGTTTTTACGTCTGAAGTAAACACAATGAAATATTTCCTGATGGCACACTGCTAGCATGCCTGGTCTAAGAAAAACCTGTTTGAAATACTCATTTTCTGTTGTATTATAGTCAAATTCGAAGTGGGCATAGGTCATGTTTTTGAGAGTGATTAATCAGAAACCAAAAAAAAACCAGCTTTTTCAGATTATTCAAGCTCCTTTTAATCTGTGAGTTGCATTTAGATATTTTCTGACTCTTAGGGGGAAATTTATTGTGTGACCTTTCAAAAGAGACCACGACCATGGCTATACTCCACATGGTTCAAGATAACTTTAAATTTACTTTGGATACCTTTTTTTTCCTTATGAAAAGGCATTTTTGGCAAAAAATCTTTTAATGCTATTGTTCCTGTTGTCAATAAATGTGTTTGTCTGTAGTTTGTATGACCGTCTCCTAGTGACTGGTCAGCATGAGGTAATTATTGAAACTGTCAACCCGGAGCTGTTGTCCTGTTCCCACATGTGCAACAGTGAAGATGATCACATTTCTTAACCGCAGTTTCTCTTCTCCCTTCAGATTTACGGGAAAACCATTGACGGACATCAAACTATCATCGTGTGCATCGAGTGCCATCAGTTTCAACCCAAAAACTTCTGGTACGTTGGACACATTGAATATTTAACGTGGTCCACATGAAACATCGGAAGCAAACCTTAATAAGTCACAACTATCTGATATGTTGAAGGTGTATAAAATACCTGGCATTACTATGACTGATTGAAATCTGGAGGGGCACATTGTGGGCCTTCAGAAATGCTGCTGAGCTGTTTCTGATCGGGTTAATCTAACTGGATAAGAGCCGCTCCAATCCTCTTTGCTGCTGGGTTTTATTTGGCTTAGTAGTTGTTGTGTGTAATGATCCCACAACTCCTGTATGCAGCTGCTAACATCCACCGCTGTCTTTTCAGTAATGAGGAAGCTGTTGGGGGATTTTGTGTGATTATGAAAATGAAATCAAGTTTTCCATCTGCTTTGAGAGTCTTTGAACAATAGCTGTGTTATTCGGAATGAAAATGATACCTTAATGCCTTAACGTAGAAACGAGTAAAAGGGGAAGTTGTGCTCATAGATGTTGTTCTTCATTTATGGTTTTGAAGATTGTGGTGATGTTTGTCTGAAATCTCCCATGATTATCAGGTTGTCCTGTTTGGAGACCATTTTTCTGTCTTTAACTTGTCCCTGAAGATTTGAGCATAACTGAACTAGGCATATTTACTGGGACCATCACATGATATCAGTTTATATTTAATCAGTTGTGATAAGTGACACAGTACGATATGGAGCAGCTTAAATACAAACGCTCTGCAAAGCTTCACATCTATGATCCCAACAAATTTCCAGATGAATCTTCATTTCATATAAACTGGCAAATATCTTGTAAGGTTTGTTTCTATTTGTCAATTACTACTGAAATGGGTAATTTATTTCTTAAAATTGGAAATAAACACATTAAATAGATAAATGTTACTATTGACAACTACTTATATGTACCTATTTCAAATACTAATTATACATTTATGATTAATCAAGGTTTGGGCTCAGGAGGGGTTTGAAACAGTGGCCTTTCTGTGTGGAGTTTGCATGTTCTCCCCGTGTATGAGTGGGTTCTCACCGGGTTCTCTGGCTTCCTCCCACTGTCCAAAGACATGCCTGATAGGTTAATTGGTCACTCTAAATTCTCCCTAGGAATGAGTG
>JAOXYM010000010.1:10307876-10318905 GCA_028567055.1 Leptatherina wallacei | reverse complement strand
CCTGATAATTGCTGGGATAGGCTCCAGCCCACCCGCGACCCTGCATGGATTAAGCGGTACAGAAAATGGATGGATGATTAATCAAATATATGGCTGATTAATTAGATATGTCAGTGGTTAATAAAAATTGACAATGAATTTCTAAATTTATTAAGTTCATTATTTTTGAAGTTATTTAAATTAATTAAATTCATGTAAAAACATCTAGTTTTACTATTGAATTATTTCAATGTTTTCTCATCAACAGATTGTGACATCTGGTTGGTTATCCGACTCTGCAAGTCATTGCAAATTGGTCCTAAATAAAAGATCCCTCCAGAGCCAGTCGTAATACTCTGACACACGAGGTGGCAGGATTTATTTATGTTCGATGGCTATACCTATTAGTTACCGTCCTTTAAAAAAAAATTCAAGAAGAAGAAAGTAATTTCAGCAAAAGCTTTTACTTCAGACCAAAGATATCAAAGGCATGGTTAACGCTTTAAACTAGAGCTATTCATCTGTCAGTTTGGACCGGCCCATAGCTCATCTACCCTTGAATAGTGAATTAATAGTTTAATAGCTGCAACTAAACTGTAAGCGTGCTACTTTGAGACATTTAGTAACGTAGCACTGTTCTTCACACTGTTGATGAAAGACTAAAGACTCTCCAGCTTCTTATGAAAACATGTCACATTCAAAAGAGAGGAGGTTGACAAAAATGTTTTATTTAACAACAACTGGACCGATTATTATGCACGCATCAAAAACGCCGAGGGAAAGGGCACTTCTAGACGACCCAGGCCAGAACATTTCCATAAAACTAACCGCAAAGATCTTTTTACACTTAACACAAAACAGGCCAGTGTGTGTTTTTGATTGATCTTAGTCAGACAACTTGACTACTAGAAAATATTGATAGTTGCAGAGAATTTTCTAAACCAGAACTGGATGTTTACTTTTCTTATTTGCACTAAAAGTCAGAAGTTACTGTTACTATGTGTTCATGTGACTGTGAAATCAGTATGTAGTGGCTGTTTGTGTTATGTTAGAGCAACAGTACAAGGGAATGTGTGGCTCTCTGGCCACAGCCTTCTGAAAGTATGGTCCATGGGAAACTTAGAAAAATAGCCCTGCCTAAAATGTTAGCCCCGCCAGGCAAGTTTGATGGGAAAGGCTGACAGATCAAATTAATTGAAATGAAATAATTAAACTGTGAAAAAAAAATTACATATTTTTTCATGTAAAATGAAAATATATTTTAATTAGATTTAATAACATTTTTAATAGTTATTACCTCTGCCGAGGGGTGGGGGTTATGTTGCAACATAACTGAAAAAGTTATGGACAGATTTTGATAAAATTTTCAGGAAATGTCATAAATGGAATAAAGAAACAAGTGATTACATTTTGGGGGTGATTTGGATCACTGTCTGGACCCAGGAATGCTTTTAAGGATTCTTTGCTATGGGAAGATGGGGATCATTTTACCATTACAGTTTCTAACTCAACAGATAACGCCCAGAATCATTGGATAAAAAATTAAAAAATACGATTACAAGATGACATCATGGTAGATGTTATAATCCAACATTGTTTGACCTGGCTCACGTAGATATTCTGGATCTGGTGATCCAGGAGGTTCAAAATATAGGGGGTACTGGGTGGGCTGTTGGGCCTTTTTCACAGGTGACAGACCCTATGGCTTGGCGGAGGTATGCCCACTCTGAGTGCTTCTAGTTTCTTCATGTATTTCCAATTTTGATAAATGACACATTTAGTTAATTCTTCAATGCTTTATGTATTTAATTGAGGCACCAGGGTGCATTTCCAGGTTCAGTACGGTCTTGTTTGATGAAAAGCCAGGAGATTTATTGTCCCATCCTAAAAGGAAGAGGTGTAACAAGGGATTTCTGTCTGTTTTCTTTCTGAAACTGTTCAGGAACGGACGCTGGAGGTCAGAATGGAAATTCACCATCTCCCCCTCCACCACTCAAGTGGCAGGAATCATGAAAATCCAGGTATTCTGTTTGGATCTTTCATTCTGTGAGGATACCCATGCCAGTTTGGGTGTGTGCAACAAACAAATTCAGTATCCAAGCAAACTGAGTCGGTACTGAAAGACCACTAGACTCATCATTTCTGTGTGACAAGGTCTCTGCAGTCATTCCTGCACTCATCTACAGAAGTTACTCTTACAGTTGTTCATGATGTTTTATGATGTGGACAACATGGTAGACTGAGTGGTAGGACTTGGTAGACTCATTTAAAACCAAATGACTCAAGCTGAACCGTACCAAGCAGTGGAAATTACTCTTTATTTTTATTTATTAATGATTGGGACTTTGATCTTTGCAGGTTCATTACTATGAGGATGGAAATGTTCAGCTGGTGAGCCACAAAGAGGTTCAGGAGTCCATGTCGATTTCTGTGAGTATGACTGAGTGGCCTTTTCTGCACTTATTTTTCATAGATGAGCTATGGGGATATATTATTTTTCAATTAATTGTCACTTTGTTTTACATAGTGAAGATGGTGCCTTTGTAATCTAGTCGCACCTTGCATCAATTTCAGATCCATTTAAAAGGGCAAAAAAGAGACAAATCCATTAGGATTTAAAAGAAGTGAGATATTTTATAAAGAACTAGATTCAGAACTAAAGTGCTAGAGCAATGTGTTTCTGTGTATGGAGCCAGTTTACAGCACAATCTAGATAAACAAACTAAGGCGGCAAAATCAAATATTGTGTTTTAAAAAGTTATTGAAGCTGTTATGATAAGAAAATATGATGAGAGGTTAATTAATTTAGCTCTGTGACGATGTGTAGATGGTAAATGAAGTAAAAAATGAAGTATGTGTTGGAAATCAGTAGCATGTTGACCTGGAGCTGTTTTTTTAATTAAATGTTTGGTTAATTAATGATTTATGTAAGATTTTTCTCTTTTTTTTGGGGGGGGGGGGATTTATGATTTATATTGATTGTTTTGTTTGGAAAAGAGTTTATACAATTTTTGTTTTAAAAAAAATCCAAATATAGATAAATAAAATTCTGCTGTACACAGTTAAGGCCATCCATAACCTCTCTCCTCCATATTTGTCTGAACCTTGTCCATAATTTTTTGTCTATAACATCTTGTCCCTTGTTGTTCTAAAGTGATTATTATGTGTTATCATCTTCCAGAACGAAGGTTCGACTGCTAAGGAGTTTGTTAAGATCATGGAGGCTGCAGAGAACGACTATCAGGTCTGTCATCAAGTGCAGTGGATGTAGTGGAAAACCGAGCTTTCACCAAGAAAATAAATGAAAAAACATATTTCGTCTGGGTTGTAGTTTTTACTAAGGGATTAATAGATAATTAATAAGCTGAAGTTAGGAAATGGTGCTGAGAAATCTGCTCAGTCAAGCTTGCAAAAACCCCTGATATGAATGTGTCATTTTTTATCTTGACTTTTTTAAAATGATTTAAATTTTAAATGATTATCACAATCATGTTTCTGTCATCATACAACACTGACTATATACAAGTTTTTATCAATTTTAACATCTTCTTCTGTCCTCTCTTGGTCTCCCCCCATTTGTTTTTTTCAGACCGCCATCAGCGAGAATTACCAGACCATGTCGGACACTACCTTTAAAGCCTTACGCCGCCAGCTTCCTGTGACACGCACCAAGATTGACTGGAACAAGATCCTGAGCTACAAGATTGGGAAAGAGATGCAGAATGCTTAAAAACAACAAAGATAACAGACAGATTCCCCCTTCCCCCCCAGACCCCTATCCCCTCCCAAACAATGTTGCATGACTGGATAGTAGTATCGTCTTTGTACAAAAATTAGAGAAAAAAAGGGCAAAGGAAGGTTTGGTCTCACAGCCAGGGGTCACAGTACACATTGGATGACTACTTTTCTTCACACAGAAACTGTCAACCCCTCTGTATATTAGATCTATGATGATAAATGTTATTGTATTTGGGAAAATGTAACTTGAGGAAACATTGGAAGACATAGGAAAAGAGGGGAACACTTGTATGCAAAAAACACCCGATATAAAGTACAGTATCATGTGTGCAATATTTATTGTCGGTGAGACCACGCCTTTAGTTTATCCTGATGAAAAACGGTTTAAATTTGGAAATTATGGAGAAAAATCTTTTTTGTTTGGGAGAGTCTTATTTTCATTTATAAAAACTCAGATATTATGACTAAAACGAATGACTCCCTCCACTCCACGGTTAATGTCCCTTACAGTCAATTATAAAAAGAAAAAAAACCAAACACATAAAGAAGGTTTTGTGTTCATTGACTGGTATGTTTGGCACAAATAGCCACCACTGTCAGCCACTCAATGTTCTTGTTCCCTCATTTTTTTGGTACTTCCCTCACCGTCTGTCATGTATGTGAGATCTCAAGATTGCAGTGCTCCTGGCTAAAATTGCCTTTTTTTGACTTGACTTTGTCTGAATTCTCCTTCAGCGCGGTGAGTTCTGTGACCACGTAACAAGCTTGATTAACAAGTCATGAGTCGCTAAATAATGTGCATAATGTCCAATTTACAATAAAATCAAGAAGTATCACTTTCTCCTCCAGTGCTTATTTTTATTAAAAATAAAACAGAACCTGACTGTATTATATAACAAGGCACATTGTAATATATACCTGTATGAAACATCCTGTCTGTCAGTTTGGTGATTTATTTCCATGAGATTAATTGTAATTCAGTCACAATTATGTTGCATTAAATGACAAATTTTCTATTTACTGACTCACTCATAATTTCTGAGAGTTTTTTGTGTAAAGGCTAGACCTTTATAGGCTGACATATGTTTTAGCACTTTGCTTGGCTACACTTTTGTCCTAGACAACATTTCTTTTGTGGGATATATAATTGCAATCTTTAGCACACACTTGAATCTTAGGATGTTATGCAGTCGGTGTGATCACTGAAAAGGCATCAGCAGTGAAACCAAGAGTAATGGGGGAGCCTCTCGAAGTTAAGGAGCTATTTTTGTGGAGTCAGTGAAAATGCCTTCACCCACATTTAATGTCTGCTCAAACTAGTTATTTGATATTTATTGTATAAAATCCATTTATTTATTAAAATGACCCAATATGAATAATTCATTTTATGACTTTATAAACTTAACTCAGATCCCTCTTTGAACCTGTAAACTTAAATTGCGTTTAAAATCAGTGTGAGATATTTTGTAACATTTGAATAAATCAAGCTTATTCTTATTAAACCTAAAATAATTTACTTCATCATGTCTGGCAGAGTCTATAGTTTACAATATCCAAAGTTAGAGAATAGTGTAGTGTGAAATAATTTAGGAATTCCTAAAAGATATTAAATATCTAAAACTGATAAGAAAAATATTCAATGTTTTTTAAATGAATAGCTAGGGGCTTTCATGCTATGATGCAAGAACGTGTAAAATAAAGATTTTTAAAAAGAATAAATTAATCGGACGTTTCCACCGAAGCCTGAACAAAAGTAGCCTGAACAACCTGAGCAGAGATCAGAATATCCGCAGTTAAATGTTACATTTCACTGTTGATCAATAGCTATACCTTGTCTTATCGTGGGATAAAACTGATGCTGTGTACTAATAAATATATTTTTTTAATTTTGTTTTACACAAATCAACACATTTTAATAGGCAGCTGGTCAGTCCTGCCTTAAGATAAAGGTACATTAGCGACATCTCGAGACGGTGGGGGCTAATTAGCCAGTTTAGCGAGTCCGTTGGCTAACTGGCGACTGTTAGCTCGCGTTAGCCGTCTCGCTCAGCTTGCAGACACGTAGACACACAGTCATTGCTACACACACAGTCCAGACACATGTTCAAGTTGCGCTAGAAGAAATGCTAGCTACGAAAAAGGATTTCCTAAGCTTCCCCACATTTATAAATTAAGGTAAGCTCTCACACATGTGTGTGTTAAGGTCTACACTAACGCTGCCGCCCACTGTGACTCCACTCTGGGTTTTTTAAGTTTTGCAAACAGTATCCAGTTCACGTTAGCAGTTAGCTAACCGGGCTACCTCGTAGCCAAGTCTAAGTGGAGAGTCTCGTGCTTGGCAAATGTTAAGCGCATCAATAGGATTTTTCTTGCAACCGTATAATTAGTTTTCCTTGCCAAGCACTTAAAGCCAAGTCGAGGCAGCTGAGCGCACCATTGTGTTTAAATAGTCTCCATCATGAGTCAATGCAGTATTTTTAGTGTGTTCTGTGCCAAAAGTATATTGATGTCATTGAATTTAGGTGCCTTTTTCTCCCAAGGCAAACGCATCTTTTTTTAAGTTAACACATAAGCAACATTTTAGTGGCTTTAAAAGGATATTTAAATTCTGCCTTGAATGTCACATTTACTCCTGCTTGTTAGTGTTGTGGACCCTCCAGTGTTTATCTTAAGTGCTGGTCATTCAACGTCGGCTCAGTGGTCTAGTTGGCATTATTAGCCTCCTTGCTCTCACAGCAGCCAGTGATGAGTCTCCTGTGACTGAGTGCTGAGCAGCAGATGGAAGAATGTGGTCTTTCAGAAAGCCAGCTGGCTGGAGCAAGAGAGGGCAGGAGAGCCTGCAGGCACACATTGGCTGGTTGGGGAAGTTATCCAGTCCCCCTGTATGTGTGTTGTAGCTCAACAGTCATGACTGAAAGCATGGGCACAGGAGGATGCGGTGAAATGTGGTTGTCTGCTGCTGACTCTCAACTAGTCACTTCTAGAGCAGAGATGTGTTGATGTTGCAGACTTTTCAATAGTCTGACAAAGCTCAGTCTTTCTTGAAAAGTCATGGAAGGTTATGAATTATTATAAACCTTTTTTTAATATCAACTGCTACCCTATCTGTTTTGACATTTAGCTATGTAAAAGGATAGTTTTTTGGCTAGAATTGTAAGTGCATTACTTCCAAACCCCTCCATTGTGCTTATATTCCCATGACCCATGCAATCTTAATTTGAAAACAAATAGACCTGCAAAACGTGAGTTTCTCAAAAGGCCTAGCTAACTCCCCATTGTTTACACTGTACACAACAGCTTCACAGTTTAACTGGGAGATATGTTCTTTCTTTCAGTGCTGCTAATGTGCTGAGTTTTTCACTTTCTAAACTGATGTGTAGGTGGGCAAGGGGGGCAACAATAATACAGTATTGGAAGCTTTTTGTATGCAGTCGTGTCATGAATGCAACAGTGCATTTTCAGCCTCTCCTTATCAGGTTTGACTTATGGCAGTCGGTCAGTTCCCATCTACTGCTGATATGATGCTGTTTAGTGGTTTGCTGGTGCCCTGACTTACCTTAATGCAGACCCAATGAAGAAGACAGAAAACATCTGGTGCTTAAAAATAGATGCAAGCTGAAGCCACAGCTTATTTTAACCACTCTATTTACAATACGTGTGAAGTTTGACATCCAGAGATGACCCAAACCAGTGTTGTATTGGTAAAATACTTTCACTTTCTCTTCCTCATTAACATCATAACATACAACAGTTTTTTTTAGTTCCCTTCCCCCTTTTGTGATTAGAAATTTGAGCTTTTGGAATTCAACCCAAAAAAATTTTGTCATCACATTATAGTTTTCATCAAATTGTCTAATCAGATTTTTTTCTTTTTTACGTCTCCCATAATGGTTTATCTCTTACGTGTTAAGCACCATTCACTGAACGTTACATTATACAGGTGAAAAAACAGAAGTAGTTTTGCTGTTCAAACATGATTGACTTGGTGTATGCACGATGCGTTTGTTTTAGTCGTCAATGTGCAATATCATTGGTATTATCCAGTATTATTTATGTCTCACACTGCAGCTATTCTAAAAGGGCAGCTGGAAGTCAAAAATTGACTTTATGTTTTTCCTTGTATTTCTTAATTCTCTACTCGCATTTAAAAGAAATGTTCAAAAACATTTTTATAATGTAGTTTCCAGAAAGAATCTTGCCAAGTCCGGGGAGATGGTCCTGTAGCATTTTCCATCGGTTTTCTCTGAGAGAAATCCAGTTAATATTTAGTATTCATTTATTGTTTACAGAGCAGAGGTTTTATTAGCTTTACTTTGTTATTTAGTCATGTTGGCATAAAGAGTGTTCATGTGATTTTACATAATTATAATGTTGAATTAAATAATGCATAATTATCATGATAATTGCAATATTGTGATTATTTCTCTTTGACAATAATCATATAGAATTTCTATAATAATGACGTCTGTAGTTAGTAGCCATCAGTGACTGTAGGAGCAATGTTGTAACTGAAGATGTGTTTTGTTTTTAATGCTGCCTGCCTGATAGCTTGATAAATGATATCTGTGTTTAGACACATTCATGGACATTTTTCCCAGGCTTCAGACTCTCCAGAGAATAGATCCATGCAACAGAAAAATAAAAACTCAGACATTTTACAGCATGAAAGGTTCCATCTTAGTCAGCCTGTGATGAATGAATTAAACGTCTGGACTTTTGTCAGTAAAATGCACATTTTCATGACGTTTCTCAGTGCGGTGAGGGAATAAATGCCTCCATACATGGCATCAAACACTGACCTGGTTACAGTTCGATGTAAAGCCAACCTGCAGAGCAACAGGCTGGGACTTTGAAAACAGAATAATATGAAGAAGCCTCTGTTGTCAGCTGAGTGACGTGACACATGCAGTCACAGCACACGCTCACCACAAAGCCAGATCAGACTGGTCAGAAAGCTTTTTTTAGAACCTGTGCAATGTGTTGGTAATGTGATCTCAGCCAGAAATGTTTTCTTTACCTTTGATGCAGCAGACCGCCCTGCTCCTGCTCAGTCTCTTTTCTGTGTGCTTTCACTTAGTCATCTCGTTGAGAACACCCAAATCAGTTGGCTTTGATCACCCTTTTAGGCTTCTACACCTTCCAGAGAGGTTATTCAAGGAAAACACTCCAAAGCCGTAACAGCTGTCTCTTTAATATCTGACCCACCATGACTGTGAACGCTTGGCGGAGTGAAGGAAAGGTTATGGTTGCTGTCAAAGCCCCCAGACTGAGCAAAATACCAAAGACTTTCTGCAGGTGAGGTAGTTATGCAAATCCAGGTATAATTCACTATCAAGTATGTATTCACCTCATAAGATCTGAAGCAGCTGTGATGATCAGAATAAGCTTAGGAGCTCCTTTTTGAAGCTGGGGTTAAGTCTGAAACCTATCATGAAAAAGTAATCTGATTGTTTTTATTTTATAGCAAAACTCAAATACTTGTGAAATAAACCCAGAGGTGTTCATTTTTTGCAAGTCCTAGTCGTCTCAAGTAGGGGTGGGCGATATATTGAATTTAACTATGTGCATCAAGCTAGTTTCCAAGTGCTTAGAGATGCAAGCTGAATGTGAGACAGACGACTTGGTACAGAAGAAAAACTGCACTAGATCTATCATTGGCAGTGGTTTTGGTTTTGAAAGGAAGACGTTCAACAAAACACGGTTATCTGGAAAATATGCAGTTTAATCATTGCTGCAAAAAGTTGCCAGATCTACAAATTATTCCCCCCCTGAAATGCTGTCTCTACAACACCAATAATGTCTCAAACTCTGCATGGCCACATCTCCATCTCAATTTTAGATGAGCAAGCTACACAAAAGATTCCCCCCAAAATATCCTGTATTTCTGAGAAATGCATTCTCATGTATGTATTATTACATTATGTGCTGCAGTTACTACATTTTAAGGGATTTTTTTTAAATCTAGATGTCAAACTCCTTTTTACTTCAGAGGCCACATACAGTGCAATCTGATCTCAAGTGGGCTGGACCAGTAATATAATAGCAAAATAAACTAAATAAAAATAACAAAATAAAAAAAGTACAAGTACATTATCATGATGTTTACATTTAATGATATTTTTTGCAAAACACAAGTGCAGTTTCAACAATATTTTGCCTCAGTTTATTATTTACCTGTGCATTACAACTTACAAATCACAATGGATCTACAAAATCAGAATACAATCACAGGTATCTGGAACTGAAAATTACACCATTTCATTTAGAGCAACTTCAAGATCTAGAAGTTATTTTAAATGTACCTTTACATTTCCATATCTGTGTAGTAATCTTGCCCTCCTGAACGGACTCGTAAGGAAAAATATAAAAGATTCAACAAGCTATCCCTGTGACTTGTTTAATATTTAAACATAAAAATGCGACTTCACATGGATAAATTATGAATTGCAGTTACTTTCATTAAATAAAAGATTGTATGTAATGTTTTCTGTTATTTTCACATTTACCAAATTAAGTCTGCAGGCCAGATTGGACCCTCTGGCGGGCCGATTTTGGCCTGCAGTCTGTATTTCTGACACCCCTGGACCAACCTCTTCAGGCGTGTTTTGAGGTGATGGATAAAGTTGGATGTGGTGGATACAGCATCCTGTATTTTTTTATGCTGCAGACGTTGAACTTTGCTGCGCTTTTATTTGTCCCTTGTATGAAGTTTTTATGCCCAAAAGTTATAATGAAAGGCGGGACGGCAACAGGTGGGCTCGCCGAGGCTGTCATGGTTTTGTTTGTGTTACGTTACGTCTGAGGAAATCACATCCAGCTGACAGGTGATCAGACAGAGTAGAGATCAGGAAGAAAACTGGTGGAATTAATTTTTACTAGTCTCAAATCACAAGTCCAAGTAGAGTCTGAAGTCACTGTAATGTGACTCAAGTGCGACTCGAGTCCATGTCCCAAACTCAAGTCCCCATCTCTGAATAAACCGTACATAAAACGTCACCATCAGAAACTTGTCTTAACATTAACAGAAATATTTCTAGTGCTGCAGTAAGCGCTTGTGTGAGGTAGGTAGTTATTTCCCCACCCTGCGTTCCTCATCCTGTATTTCTGCTTTACATACAAACACAGTTTGATGAATGCCATGTCCACTGGCTGTATTTGAATTTAGTTTACATTTGCCTGCACATATTTGAATCTAGGGATCGACCAATTATCGGCCTGGCCGATAATATCGGCCGATATTAGCCAATTTTATGATAATCGGTATCGGCCATTTTTTTCGCCGATAGCCGATAATATAAGTTTATTTTAAAAC
>JAOXYM010000010.1:10236732-10254899 GCA_028567055.1 Leptatherina wallacei | reverse complement strand
CAGTAATCCAGTCTACTGGAGATGAATGCATGGATGAGTTTCTCCTGGTCTTTTTGGGAGACTAAACCTTTTATTCTGCTGATGTTTCTGAGATGGTAAAAATGTGAGAAAAGGTGAGAGAAGTCTTGAAACTGGTGCTCATGTGGATCTTTTGTTCTGCCAGGTGAAAGATGTGATATTTGATGTGTTCTTTACTGTCACTGCTGCTGATCCGCACTCCATCACAATAATAATAATAAGCATAAATAAATACACTTTCTGCACTTTTTATTCATTTTTTTTTCTTTAGGTCCTGTTATCATAGACTGGTAAAAAGATCTACTTGTCATGCTTGTGCAGGTTTATTTTTAGGGGCCAGCACTGAGAAGTAGTGGAAGCACCACACATTACTCTCAACTCGTATCAAGGACGTAGCTAGAGGCTGACATAGAGGAAAGGTTGTTTGATCAACACACTAAGGGGCTGCTTTAACATAAAAGAGGCACAGCTGGTTATTTATGCAGCTGAGACATCATGCTGTGCAGACAAATAAGGATCTCTGTTTTTAGAGTTGGTAAATAAAAAGAAAGACTCTGTATGACACAATGTGAGAGTGATGGTGTTTAATTCCCCGTCTTCCTTCTTTCCTGTCCGTCTCCAGCTGTGCAACAGCATACATCCTTCTGGCAGAGGAGGAGGCCACCACCATCATGGAAGCTGAGCGATTATTTAAACAGGCACTAAAAGCTGGTGAGGGTTGTTACCGCCGCAGCCAGCAGCTCCAGCATCATGGTACACAGTATGAAGCCCAGCACAGTAAGTATGATCCATGTCGTCATGCATCTTCTGAGGCAATGACAGTCATATTTTGAATTCCAGTCTGCAGCTAGAGGATTTTAAGTTATACAAGTAGGTTGTGGTAAACAATGTTTTTGTCCGTGCCCACCAGGAAGAGACACTAATGTATTGGTGTATATAAAGAGGAGACTGGCCATGTGCTCCAGAAAGCTTGGCCGAACACGAGAAGCAGTTAAAATGATGAGAGATGTAAGTACAGATCCTTCCAGCAGAGATGAAAGTCACACAGTTGTTTTCATTTCTGAAAAGGTTTCAGTTTGGCTGCAAGAATCATTAAAAACTGTAGTGTTTTTTCTCTCCTGACTGTGTTGCCCCCTGCCTGGTATTACATGTAACAACAGTTGTGTGTTTTCCAGTTAATGAAGGAGTTCCCTCTCCTCAGTATGTTCAACATCCATGAAAACCTGCTGGAGTCGCTACTAGAGCTCCAGAACTACGCCGACGTTCAGGCTGTTCTGGCCAAGTACGACGGTGAGGGTCACACACAGACATAGATACATACAACACACCCACTAAAGCAGCAGAACTCTTGACCATGTCTACATGACTATATATATTTAGTTGCTGCCGTGTGATTGGCTCATTTTATGCTCCAGTGCTTCAAAGTTGTATATTTGTCACTGCATAAGAAATATTGTCTTTTGTAATCTTATTAACTAGCAAAGTAACAGAAAGTACATTACGCCTTAAAAAGCTACTAAATTTTTTAATGTGTCAGATTGGTGTAAAATATCTAAGTGACCGATGTATACGCTGTGAATGAAGAAAATGACTAGCATGTAGTTGTTGATCAAACCTGTTGAGTAAAAGTGATGCGGTGGATGTGAACACGATGCATTAGATAACTGAAAAATACAACACTCTCAAATCCCTGAAACTTGATCTCTAAATTATCTTTATTGACAGAGACCGCCTAAAGGCTGCCACGTTCTTTAAGCGCAGCCGTCCCCTCTAACTACAACTTGTAATTTCAGACTTTAACTACATTTTATTTTTCACTACCCTCCCTTCTGTCCTGTCTGTCTGCTCTTTGTCTCCTCCACAGATATTAGCTTACCCAAATCCGCAACAATATGCTACACAGCCGCCTTGCTCAAAGCCAGGGCGGTATCGGACAAGTGAGTATCACTTTTCATCGGCTACAATACTGGTTTGGGGATGTGACTGCAGGGAAGTGTTCAGTATGAATGAGAGAACAGGACTGAGCAATGGTTCAGAGTTGACCTTGGGGAGAGATGGCTGTTATTGTGAGAAGTGAGTTTTTCTGTCTCACCTCAAGTCTCTGGTAGATGCAGGATTATTTGAGAATAAATATATTCTGCTGTCACATGGTTGCTGTTTGGATAGGTTGACTATTGATAATAAAAGAAGATGAAAATAAACACGATATTTGCATTTACTGTTTTTATCCCGTTTTGTTCCTGGTTGCAGCTCTTCCAACAAAAACTCAAACAAATTTGCTTAATATATTTGAATTCTCAGCATATCGATTGTCAGACTTTCATTGATCAAAAATCTTAAAAGCAAGCCCCCTGGTACATACATCTCAAAAGTATTTAGCCCACACTACCTTCGTCATTTCTCTATTTTATTACCTTATAAAACGGGGCTTGAAATACCTCGTACATGTGCACATAAAATTGGAACATGTACCGGTGAAGTGTGGAAAAAGCTGGTAACTTGCAGTATAGAGTACTTACTAACTTTTTCACTATAATTATTAAGTATTCAGACTCTTGTAGAAACTACTTTTCAAAGAGTGGCTAGCGAGAATTCTAGCAACTTTCTCTGGTGATATACAAGACTTTTGAAAACTGGCATGAAAGCACATTGTTCTAGATCTTCTCAATGAGCAGAGCCGTTAGCCCTTCTTCTGTCCTTGTAGGTCCTCACACCGCCGTTCCTGCCTGCTACAGTCAGAGCAGATGTTCACCTGCTCCGCAGCCAGACTAGAAATGAATCTTACATATGCAAAGCTGCCATTGGCTGACCCCTCACCCCGGCTTACAGTCTGATATTAATTTCAATCATTCAAGCATTTCAATCAATAAATAAAATCCGCAAATAATAATAATGATTATGATGATGATGGTGTCTCAAGGCCATCTATTATATTTGTAAGTTCACTTAAACAACTCAGGTCTTACTTTAAAGCTGATCATACCTCTGGTAGTTTCAAGAGGGATGTTTATATTGCCATAAAATATTTTTAAAAAGACAGAAGTCCTGACATTGCATTTTTTTATGGGGGTCACAT
Organism: Leptatherina wallacei; assembly: GCA_028567055.1. Lineage (NCBI taxonomy): Eukaryota > Metazoa > Chordata > Actinopteri > Atheriniformes > Atherinidae > Leptatherina > Leptatherina wallacei. The sequence continues at coordinate 10,251,805 of JAOXYM010000010.1, read as the reverse complement.
CATGACTTTCAGGACAAAGGCTTCATCAGTGTGATCAGCCATACAATAACTTATAGATGCTATATAACATTATACCATAGCATAATGTTATCTGTCAGTTACTCAAACTGTTCATGTTTTACACAAGATTTTTTTTGCATATCTAAATGTAAAGATATCATGTTTGAAATTTATAAAAAAAAAACATCTGATGCGAATCAATCCAAACACTCACAGCCACCCATCAGAGATTTATGTGGTAGCATGGTTAGTGATAACTGAGGCGGTCTGGATAAAAATGTACATGGAAATTGGAATTATGAATTATAGGGAGAATTGCAATATATTTAAATCCAGATTTGTCAGCATTGATAATACACGAAACTTCGCCAGTCAGGTCAATATTTACAGTTCTGGCCTCCTTTCATGTCTTTTATAGTAAGTGATTATTTGATTGTTTTTTTAAAATACTGTCTGTGTGACACATGGTCGTATGTTTTAGGCTAATCTACAAATTTGATATTTTGCTGTGTTTTATATGTGCTTTTTATTTCAGGATTCTCTGAGCTTTTATCGGTCAATCGACAACAGATGCAAAATAGTCATTTGGCTTATTATGGCACATTTACTTTTGATGTTCTCAATGTGCATTGTCCATTTTGATAAATAAATAAACTTTTTAATAAATAAATAAATGTGCAGTGACATTATTTATGTGCGTAGGTTCTCTCCAGAAGCAGCGTCCAGGCGAGGGCTGAGCACAGCAGAGATGAACGCAGTAGAAGCCATCCACAGAGCGGTGGAGTTCAACCCTCATGTCCCTAAAGTAAGTCTCATCTGGACTCCACACACTCACAGTTAAAGCTTAGACACATTGACTGAGTCAGTGGGACTAATGCTGTAAACACACCTCCAACATTGTCAGGTTAGTCAAGCATGTGAAACATGACTATGTCATCAGTTGTCAGATGGGTTTTCATTGTTTTATTGATCCTTTATGTGGGACCAGATCAAACCTGCTGGAGAATAAATGTAAAACTGATCAGACGTCTCTTGACGTTCCGCTGAATGACTGAATGAATCTAAACATTATAAAATGTAGCTACAACATCAAAAAGCAGCTGATATCTTACAGCTCATTTATAATTCAGACTTTCAGGAATTAACAGAGGATCTCTCTTGATTCTTGTTTCTCTTCTCCTCCTCCTCATCATCAGTATCTGCTGGAGATGAAGAGTCTAATTCTTCCTCCAGAACACATTCTGAAGAGAGGCGACAGCGAAGCCATCGCTTACGCCTTTTTTCACCTGCAGCACTGGAAAAGGGTGGAAGGGGCGCTCAACCTGCTGCACTGCACTTGGGAGGGCAGTAAGTACACTCTAATACACACACAGTGAGGATAGGCTTGGTTTGGAGGGGTCATTTTCCTGTTGATTCCATAATAATGTGATGGTTACATATGACAGTTTCATCTTTGTCCATGAATCTGTGATGAAAGACAGCTTTTCAACATCCACATAGTGCTTTCACACAGACACCATTCTGGTTCTGGCTCCATTCTCGAGTCTCAGATCTGTGGTGGATTCTGTCAAACTGGCCCATGTTCACACCAGTTTAACCAGAACGAAAGTGGGAGGACTTTACTCTGTGGAAGTAAACAGAAACAGCTTGGAAAGTCATAAGGCTCCATTATAACCTATGGCTTCACAAAAATAAACATGAGCTTCAATAAATCTCCTACCAAAATTAAAACCGGTTGCCAGGCAACATAACAAGTAGCGACATCCAGGCTTTATTCTAAATAAATGATGATTGATCGGCCTTAGTTAGCTGATACAAATTTTATTTTCAGCGGGTGGTCTGTAGTCTACCTTCCATCTTCATCTGTGGAAGACCCAGATGGGGGGAGGCAGTACTCGGTCGGCTTCTTCTTCAGTGGTGGCTAGGGCTGCACGATAGATCATTGAAAAATCGCGATCTCAATTCTCACATACACGTGATCTCATTTCTACACACTGAGATTTTGAAGCATTTTATATGATGAGCTGCATCACAAACAAATGCTCCCATTTTCCTCCTGGATTTTTACAAGCGCCCCCAAACGCAGCACTGCTGCTGTCTCCTCCCTCAACCCTCAGTGGAGGAACTCCGCCTGCAGGTCGGTTGGAAAGAGTCTGCAAGAGTTTGTGGAGGAATGTCTGCTCTCTGCTGTAATGAGGGTTTAATGGATGGAGACTAAAAACCCAAGTGGTGTCGAGTCACCCACCCACTCGAATCACACTCGTGACCCAAAACGCTTGGCATTTGACGGTGTGGAAGTATTTTGGATTTAAGCCAGACGATGTAAACCAATGCTGGTTGTATTGTGAAGGTTGTATTACTCTGGTTGCAGCGCCACAAATCCCTAATCACATTAAACGTCACCATAAAGTCCAGCACGATGACCCGGATAAACACTGTACAACATGAGGGAATATGGAAAATAATAAACACTCGGCAAACGGTAATCCATGTCCCCCGTTACTCATTTACAAATGTAGCGTTCCCCAACATGTTCAATGAGCAGCGCACTGTGGTCGAGGCAGAATTGTGGGAAATCACTGATTTTCCAGCTGCATCTGATTTATGGTCCAGTTGGACCATGGAGCCGTATTTGAGCCTGACGGGTCATTTTATGTTACAGACAGCCCCTTTCAGGTCCTTCAGTTGTAGCTGGAAGCGGAGGAAAGATTTTGTGAGAAAAAAAAATCGTGCCAGAGAATCGTGATCTCAATTCTGGGCAAAAGAATCATGATTAACCTTTTTAGCAGAATGGTGCAGCCCTAGTGGTGGCTGTCCAGTAGCTCTAAAGATGGTAATGTAACACCACAGCCAGCTCTACTTCTGAACAAGAGTTTTTTACTGTCGCAGTGTTCCTCTTTCACTTTCTGAAGTGGATTATTCGGCCTGGCAGGGGGACTTTTTTTTGTTTTTGTTTGTTTTTAACATTTATTGAAACATAGCTTGTAAATGCCAGATTATGTGCTACGCTAAATGTGCACATGCATGTCTCGAAACCTTTTTGTCCATCATCTTCTGTATTTAATGGCCATGCAGAACACCGCTGTCTTCTGCGTTGCCTCTTTTTGTCTTTCTGTGAGTCTACATTATCATGATCTCCACCGTCGCCATGTTTGGACTAAAAATGAATTTGGAACTTGTGAGCTCTGCTCTGCACTGCCCTATAGTGGATGTTCTGTTTTACAACCATGCTAATATAAGGGACACATGGGAATATCAGGGCAGGGTCGTTTGAAACAGACGTACCATTTTACGTACGTAAAGGGAGCATAACTGGGCCTGACTACAACATCGGCAGCCAGTATTGATCTGGGCTTTTGGGTTATTTGTTGTTTTTTTTTTTTACTTTAATGAAACACAAGTAAACGGCTCTCTGGTGTTCAGGTTTATTTTTATTTTTATTTATTTATTTATATGTTTTCATTCGACTTTATTTAAACATAAGTAAAACAGCTGTCTGGTGTTCATGTGATTTCAGCCTTTTGCCGACTGAAGACGTCACATTTCAGAAAAAAACACTCATGTTTTTGGATCCAGTTGAGAACCAATGTTTTAAGCTCTGAACTTGTTTTTTTCAGTGTGAATATGTCTGCAGCTCAGAATTAGATTTAGGAAACAACACCATGCTGGTTCCCTGCAACTATGAGAGCCGGCAGTATCATCACACAGTTTCTCAGGCTCAGCAAATTCTATCAAATATCAAAAACCTTCATCTCCAACAAAATTGATATTTTAGCTATCATCTTTACTTTTCATGTCCAACATGAAAACATCTACCGTCATCTGGTGATAAAGTTGTCACTTACTGCTGGATGTTTCACTCTCAGATCCCTGTTTACAGCCATGATACTAGCTTTACCTGCAGAGGTTGAACTGGACCTAATTTTTGTTTATTTTCTCTCGGGCCTGTCTTGTCTCTGCATGTTTCTTATATTTGTACTCTGTTAGCACCGTATCTCACAACACCACACACTTTGTACCAGAGCCTAGCAACAGTGAAGCTTTCTGATGTTTTTCCACAGTTTGGTAAACTGCTGGTTAAATCAAGACAGTTGCGTATCCCTAGACACACATCAGACCTTTAAAATAAACCAGATTTACTCCAGTGGCAGTTAGATAGCAGTTTTATTCAGATCTGCTTGTAAGTAAAGTGACTTCTGATTGGCTGAAGGAAAACTCAGCATCTGCTTGTTTGTGTGTTTTCAGCATTCAGAATGATCCCATATCCTCTGGAGAAGGGTCACCTGTTTTATCCCTACCCCATCTGTACAGAGACGGCGGACAGAGAGCTGCTACCCAGTAAGAGACGCCCTGACACGTACTAACACACACACACAGACACACAAACACAAGGTGTATTAAAGAAGTGAGCTTTAGGTGCTCCAATATGTGAAGTAAACCAGTAATGTTAGCAGCAGGAGGGTCACTCATTTTCAGATTCAACAGAAGAGCAAGTTGTTGGTTTGTAGAAGTTAAACAATAATCTGGAGACACATTCTCAGTGTGTCGGTGATAGTGAGCTGATGTGGAGTGTGTCGTCCTGCTGCTCAGCAGCTTGTCTGTCCTCATGCATAAGCTTTCATTTGAGCAGCAGCACACTCAGCGTTGTTTCTGACACACAAGACCCACAGCTGTGTTTTTATCTCACTGGAACTGCCTCATAAAGAGAAAGTGACACATAAATGATTAAATCAGTTATGAAGGTATTTACATTTGGATGTGATGTCCTGCTGTGCAGAGATGTTAGTTAGCAGTAACCTGATCAGACAGCAAGTTGTTTCACACTTCTGTCTTCACGAGCTTCCTTTACTCAGCAACCTCATTTTTCCCTTTTTTTTTATAGAGTATAATAAATCATACTATAGCAATCCTCCTAGTTAGTAATTGCTTTCCTAGCTTCAGTCCTCAATATCCCAAACAAGTATTTTTGTTTTATTGTTTCCAGATGTGGACCGTAGAACCCCAAACAAAAGATCTTCCCAATTAATATTTTTTATCCTGAATAGAATTAATACTTCTGTATGAATAGCTCTCTAAAACAGTTGGTGTTTTTGGACCGACCCAGAATAGATAAAAGTTTCACTTGCAGCAAGAAGAATGTGAACAGGAGCAGGGCTCTAAATCAACCTTAAAACTCTAAATGACTATAAATGAAAAACTTCTGGCTAGTTTGGCAGGTGATGAATGAAACCAATGTTTTTCCTGGCATTGCTTTCACTACATGTCCCACAAACACTATTCCATGATATATCATACACCCATTGACTGCCTGCTTACTTAAGGAAGTGACATTTACAAGCTAACTGCCCGAATAAAGTGCAGCTGAACATTAGCAGTTTATCTCAGTGTTGCACCTCTAATGAAGGTTAATTCCACTTCCATCGTTTCTCCTCCTCAGCTCTCTCCAGCCAGTAAAGTCAATGAGATGTCGAATCTTATTTCTTGCTCTGTCCCTTTCTTTCTTCCCTCAATAATGTCCTCTTGTGTTTCTTTGATAAATAACCTACGGTGCACTTTCGAAACATCCAGTGTGTTGATTTCTACTTGCTGGCATATGACGTGCTGTAAAGTGAAACACAGCAATAATAAGCTGTGTCTATGCCATCAAAATGAGTCAAACATAAAGTTTTATGATCAGAAACTTAGCTAGTGTTGTTTTAAAGGAGCACTATGCACTTTTCTGACCTTAGAAATGTCTGTTTCTGATGTTTCTGACTTGATGGTACACTGACATTCATTACGTACATTCACATGCCCTGCAGCATCCCAAGGCTGAGACACCACACTTCACTACTTTTTTCTCAGGACAGTGCTTTACAGCAGCATTTCACTTTATGGCAAAATGTCATATGCCAGCAACTTGATTACAACACACTGGCTGTTTTGAATGCACACCATGACTATTTAAGCATAAAAAAACCACAAAAGTACATTATTGGAAGAAGAGAGGACGTGATCGTACTGACTTTTACTGGCTGCAGAGGGCTCAGAGAAGAGACAGGAAAAAAATGGATGCTGAATTGGCTTTAGAAATTGAAATAAAAATGCATAACTAAAGACATTCAGTTGCACTTAGAATCTGGGTTATTTTCCCTGGGGGAAAAAAAGGCCAGTAGGAACTGTTATTGGCAGGAAACTATCAGCCGAATTGATTGCTGATCAAAACAGTTCATTTAGAGCCCTGAAAGGCGCTTCCAGCTGAATGCTCTGATTTTTCCAACAAATTCACAGTATTTTCTCCTCTGTTATGTATCTGTTAGATTCCTTCTCCCATTCATGCCTTATATAGTATAGATTATGTTTGTTATTTTGGCTTCCTGAAGACTTTTGGACAATCTAGAAATGACTTTAGACCCAGAATCAGCTCTTTAGGAACTCGTGAAATCTTTCTGTAGGTTATATCAGCGGCCTTATTTTCATCTACTTCATTTAAATTCATGTTGTTTGATGCTGTGACATTATGTCGAATAGAGGGAGCTCGTTCACTGTGTGGAGGATTATTTATCATCAAATATAAGAATAAATTAATACATTTATTTGTGCATTTGGGGGCTCTGTGTCTGTCTAATGAGGGAAATTTATAAAAAGAAAAACTTGTGCTCAGAATCATCCTTGACATTGTGTCTGTGTTGAGGTGATGCTGGGAAACGAAGTCGGTAAATCAGACTGATGATGAGTGATGAAGACATTGTGCTATGCACTAACATGGTGTTTTTCTGTGTCCCACGTGGAAGCAGTGTTTCATGAGGTGTCAGTCTACCCGAAGAAGGAGCTGCCCTTCTTCATCCTCTTCACCGCCGGCCTCTGCTCCTTCACCGCCATGCTGGCTCTGCTCACACACCAGTTCCCTGAACTCATGGGAGTGTTTGCTAAAGCTGTAAGTAAACTCCTATTTATTTTTTTGGTTTTGAAAGTTTAAAACATGAATTTCACAGCGGCCAGTAGGAGGTGCTGTTCCTCTTGGACTTCCCTATAAACATGGTGTGTGTCAGCTCATTATTCCTCCCTGGTGTGACACTATCAGCAGATAAATTTACCTTGTGAGGGATGGACTAATGTAAAAACACACACACCTACCCTCCCACAGAGGACTGGGTTCAGACTGGCACCAGTAGAAGAGTCCCTCATCTTTTCAGTTATAACCTTGAGAAAAGTGAGAGATGTAAAACTGTTTACCTGAATATAAAAACTGAACTTTTATCCCAGAGGGAAAGTTTTAATTCTCCTCAGTTCAATTTATTCATCTTGTCCCAATTTGTAAAGTTTTTAAAGAGAAAGTAAACTGGGTCCACTTCAGTCTGAGAGACTAGATTATAATGGATCTGTAACCATATTGTTTGTTTATTCAGATTCAGACTGTGAGGAGAAGAAAAATCATTTTGATTATAAACGGTAGCTTAATGCTCTTTTGCAAGTCCTTGATGTTTAATGACAACACAACTCTCTCGCTGCTACTTGTCATAAACAAATCGAATGCATAAAGGAAAGTTTAATGTCTCAGTGCAGGACAAAGTCCAAAAACAGTTTTCTTTTTGCTGCTGTTACTAAACTACATAAAGCTTTGAAGATGGCTGCAGTCAGCGGTGGTATTAGTTGGTTAATTGGACTAATATAAAAAAAGATCATTATGACAATGTGATAAGTGCAGCTGATAATGTAATAATACATAAATAAGACTTCAGTTCTCAGAATTACAAGTAATTTTTTAGCACTTTGCTCATCAAAAATGGGTCTGATTTAGTTCTGGGTAAGTTATTATGTACCCTTTAACTGCCTGATCTACTGTTTAGTGGAGCAAATTCTTTAGTGACTATAATGAATTTGAATAAAAAATGAAGAAACAAACTTGCCTGAGTCATCTCTACCACTTGGTCTGCGTATGTAATTCTAAAAATGTTTGTTTTGCCATTACTTTTTATAAGTTTTGATCATTTAACTATTATTACTACATTATTAACTGTTATCTCAACCATTAGTTAAAAAGCATTGATTCTTATTATTTTCCAAAGGAAATATAAAAATGCAAAGAAATGTTTTTTTATCATCATGGACTTAGAAAGTGTAAGTTTAAATGCTTTTCGATTACAATATAAAGGTAATGAAAATGTTAAAATGATGAACAGAAGATGATATTGGAGCTGCTTTATTCCCTTTCCATGATGACTGAAAGACCGCTAATCAGCAGTGCAAAGATACTGATCAAATTAATAACAATTCATTTTTAAAAGCATTAATAGGGGTGCAGATTTATAAGCTGTAAGTATCATGTGAAAACTAAGTGAATAGTACTCGGCTAAGATTAGTTCAGTAACTGGAATTTTTTTTTTGAGCCATTACTAACATGGATACAATATCCACAACTATGCTTTTTATTGGGACTACAGATTCCAAGTCCTGTTTCCACCAAGGGGTCCGGGTTGTTATGGGATGGAATGATACATGATGTTTCTATGGATAAATACTAGGAAGAATATCCAAGAATATCCAATCTTAGCCATCCTACTTTTTTTGGGACCCTTCAGCTGCAGTTCCCATTTTACTAATCTGACCCAAAAAAGTGGAGCTTGACACACAGCAATCCTTTGATTGGTTGAAAGAATCATCACTTCCAGTGCAACTTGGCAATAAGAACAAAGCACCAACATATTTAAGATATGTCATGGATTATTGTTGTTTAAAGCCACGTGCCAAGAAAAAAGAACAAAATGTTGGATGTCCTCCATTGTCCTCTTTTGTTTCTGTGTCCTGTTCTTCACTTTAATTGAAGGAAGGTGTTGTGCTGCTATGGCGTCATTTATTACGTAGCTAACGCATCTATTACTATCTGGCTTATCTACTAGGTAAGGGTACAGTTGGCTGTGGAAACAAGAGATCAGGGTCGGCTGACCCTAACCGTCCTGTCCTAAGCCGGACTCATTGGTGGAATAGGGCTTAATGGACCAGTAACTCTTTATTCTGGAGGCAAACTGCTGGAACGATTGACCGCTGTTGTGACCTTAATCTTTAGTTTCATGGGGGATTAACAGGGCGAATTTGAGAATAACTTGTAAACAGTTATTGGATAAATAAAGGTTGTAAATAAGGGAAGAGGAGGGTCCCATGGCAGGATTTGCCTTTGGCCTCAAAATGTCTAAATCCACCCCTGGCTGTATTTTTCACATTGACATTTATTTAATTATTCATTCAAGTCTATAATTTGGTTCACTTGATGGTGGACATCATTATCTTTCTGGCTGCGAAGCAGATAAAGTAACCTGAGATGAACTCTGCTGTCAGAAGTTCCCTCATTCTGTATTTATTCATGATGGTGGTGGAGGTACTGTCAGACATGTGGCTGCAGATCAGCTGAGGTGTCGGGTTGGGACTGGTTCCTGAGGGCCACAGCAGATCAGTCACACCATTTTCACAGCTGTCGATCTACTCATTCATGCCTTCTGCTCTGTTTACCGGTTACTCTCAGTGTTTCCTCACTATGTGAATCCAGCTTTCCCTCGGATTCAAACTGAGTTGCACCATTTTAAGGCCTGAGGACAACTACCAGTGTCCAAAATGATGTCTCTGGTACATTTACAACAGATGAAACAAATATTTACATCCGAACAACTGGTGGGATCTGGCTACATGACTATCTGCTGGTATTTCTCTGACTCTGTATGGTACATACACTCACTTTATCAGCTTGTTTATTCCGACTGACTGCTGGAACTAATATTATAAATAGTCTGTAAAGCTGTGTTTAACACTTTTAAGCCTGACCCAAGAAATGATGGGCAGAAAATTGTCTTTTTTTAATCTAGTCTTTATTTTACCATGTAAAAAAAGTAAAAAACAAAAAGTCTTTTTTTCTTGTGTACCATTTATTACAGATATGAGACTGTACAACAGGGTTCAAGCAAAGTTTTTACTATAAAGTGATAAAATGGGTCTCAAACTGTATCAGATATGATGAGCATAGCGTTAAAGAGTTAAACATCTTAGAAATAATCTAGTGCTACCATATAACCTGATTAGCGCTGCTATGTAGCTTCATGCTAACATCAAGTTAATAGTTCTAATAGCTGTACTGTCACAGGGACAAAATCTCTAAAGGATGACTGATGAGGAAACCACTTTAAAATTTACTCCAAACTGGTGTAGTGACACTGGTCATCCATGCAGGTCTGGAAAGATGTTTCTGTCGTCCTCCAATGACCCGTTCACCTGAGGTGTCCAACCAGATTTCACCACCCCTCTAGCTCCGGCCCTGGACAGTTAACTAAACAAATCCACAGTGATTATATGTGGCTGAAATGAGCTCCTTATTTTTTTAATGCATTATGTTAATAAGGTAAATTTCTAATGGATTAATGATGTTTTCCAGCAGTTATTTCTTGTTTTTTGCAGCAGTCCAGTCTTTTATCTTCTTTCACTTCAGTTTTTCTCTCATATCTAAATAAGTGGAAATGATGTGAATTATTTCAAATAAGGCAACATGATATCTGCAGATGTTAGACAGTGATGAATATGAAGCTGCATTTCAGGTTGCTTTCTGGCTGCCGCCCACTCAATACAAACACACAGAACACACACCTTTTCTTTGAAGCACAAACATTGATGTGTGATGCGATGCGTGAGGCAGACGTCAAACCGCCAGGTACCAGGCAGGTACATGCGCCTCCACCAACCCTCTCCCAGCTTCTATCTGCCATCTGATGATGCTGGAACCTCACTGACCTCCATGTTGCTCAGCTGGAGCCCCTATCAGCCCTCTGCTGCCCCTCCTCTCCACCCCCCCCCCCTTTCTGGTTGTTGCCAAAGCAGCAAGTTGCTCAGAGGTGAAGTGGAAATGGAGAGTTTGTGTTGCCAAGACTTTAAATAATAGACAAAGCTGTAACATGAAGTGTTTGCAATATAAAAAAACGGATCTGTTCTATGGACTGAAAATGAGAAATGTTCATTTCAGTAAAACTTGATGGTCTGGATTTATTTTCCAAGAAATGTAGTTTTTCCATTGTTTGTTGCTTTGTCAAAAGCATAAACATTAACAGATGGTAACAATAGTTGGTACAGACCACTGTCATCATTCATCAGACTAAAGGAAAACTTTAAATCTGACCTCTATATAACTGATTGGCTTATAATTGCTACTAGACCCAGTTCTTCCTGCTGTGAGCAATATGAGCTGCTTTAAGGTCTCCATGTTGGATTCTACTTCAGTTTTTAGGTTCTGCCTGTGTTAGACTTAGACTCAACAACCTCTGCTTTGTCAAAGTCATGTGTTGGAATTTTAAGAAGTAATGAAGGACCTTTAAAAACTACAGAGCAGCAAAATTAAACTTTAGAATAAACTGAATCAAAATTTAAACCAAACTTTAGGTTATAAAATGTCTTTTTGAGCCTTTTTTTCGTTTGTTAAAAAGACTAAAACACCCCCAACATTTGGTTTTGGGTGCAGCGTCCAAGTGTTTTATTGCCGTTCAGCCTTGCGTCAAATGACTCAGCACTTCTCTGATACAGGGTCTGATGAAATGTGTTGACATTTTGTCCAAATTCAATTTCATTTTTCTCTTGAACTCTATGAATGAGACCCTATTTTTCCAGAAGAACGTGTCTTATCAAATCAAAATTCTATGTTTCACATCTGATTCCAGTTTTATTGTGAAATTCCATCCCTGTTTCTCACCTCACAGAAATGATGGGGTCCTACATGCTTATTTATCAGCTCCAGTTCAGCATCAATGGGAACGCAACTCTTGGGTTATTTTTAATTAGCTTGCAGGAATAGTTCAGGTTGTGTCTGTATAGAAACATGTTTACATAATGTAACGTCTCACATGGAAGATCTGAAACTGATGGCAACAAATGAAAGGTTGGATGGGTTTTTATCTGCAGCACAGCTGGCAGCTCGCTTTCTCGCTTTCCTTTCCTCGTCAAAAATAATGAATTCATGTTTTTATCTGAGAATCCTGTCAGAAACTGGTCCATTCAGAGCACTTGGAGTAAACAGACTTCTACTCTCAACAGGAGAAGATGTAGGCAGCTTCGTTCAGCATACCATTCAATAAAACAAACAAATAGATAAACAAACACTAAAGAAAGTGTCTTATCTAGTTCCAGAAAGAGACTTTCATATAAAAACACATGCGTGGTCAATTGCAGTAATTTAACAAAGCAAGCAGCTGTATGAAGGGTTAAAATGTTAAATACTGGGATTTCAAGGCTTGAACAAGGTGGACTGTATCAACCTAAACTCTCATAAACTGCATTTTTCATCGCTATAATGAGTCAACAGGATATTAATGAATAAATAAATTTAAACTTGCATTAGATATTTTATGCTGAATTAAACTGATTTATGTTGTGAATTTTGTTCATAGATGGATTTGATGTCTGATGCTCGTGTGAAATTGTTTTTTATCCAGAACTTTCTAGAATTTCTGTAAATTGTGTTTTTGACTGTTTTTCCTTTTGTCTTTTTTTTTCTAGTTCCTCAGCACGCTGTTTGCTCCTCTGAATTTCATCATGGAGAAGGTGGAGAGCATCTTGCCGTCCAGCCTCTGGCACCAGCTCACTCGCATCTGACCCCCAACAAACTGGACCACAATCTGACCCAGGACCAGCACTAAGAGCAGACCTCCATGCAGACATAAACAACTGAACTGAAACCCACAAGGCTGTGTTGGACTAGACTGACACACCTTCGTGCCAAGATCACAGAGTTCAAACTAAGCAGAGCGTACGAAGCCGGAAGAGGCGAAACAAACAAAAGGCAGAACAGTGACATCCAGATGTTTCTGACTTTGATATGTTTGCATTTGGGGGGGTTTTCAATAATTTAAAGCTGTTTTTTTTTTTGTTTTTGTTTTTTTTGTTTTTTTGTTGTACAAAAAAAGGTGATCGGCTGCCATCATTAAAAAAATGAAAAGAAAAAAACAATAAAGGACTTTTTGTGTATTGCTGCAAGTCAGCTTCTTCCTGCCATTTTAATTCAGCCAAATAGGGCCGAACATCATCTGAAGCTGATGCTGTTTTACTCAGAGACCTGTACTACGAAGTGTGATTAATATACCCCGGATATCTGTTACCTGGGTTGACTTATCCAGACCTAAAGGACTCAGATAAGCCATACTACGAAGCTGGTTATCACCTCGGTAATTCAACCCACGGTTTCCCATCTTGATCAGTGCAGATCACACAAAAGGGGCGGAGTCTGCAGCATCTGACCAATCACCATGGGGAATCCCTGCAGGCTACAGAGGGGCTCCTTCACCATGGAGGAGCAGATGATTATTCTTCAGAAATCTGAAGAATTTAAACACATCATCCAGGATAAATAAGCAACAATGTTGCCGCAGCAACATCCAGGAAGGATGCTGGCAGAAAACTGCTGACTGTTGATGCATGAATTCGTCAGATTAAACAGTATTAATTCATCGGCCAATATAAACGGACAGCCCACTGATCACTTAATTTCACTTTATTTACGGCCCAGATGTTTCGAGCAGAGCTTCTTCACTTTCCTTCATTGTCTGTCTCTTAGCAACAGAACTAAAAAAGTTATGGATGAATTTTGATGAAATTTTAAGGAAATCTCAAAAAATGGAATGAGGAACAAGGGATTACATTTTGGGGGTGATTCGGATCACCGCCTGGATCCAGGAATTTTTTTAGGATTCTTTACTTTGGGGAGATCAGGATCATTTTTCCGTTGGAGCTTCTAACTCAAAAATATTGCCCATAATCACTGGCAAAAGAAAAAAAATTTAAATGGCTTGGCGGAGATCTGGCTCTCTGCTTCTAGTTTCCAATGACTTCTTTAGAGGCTCAGCACCTTGTGTTTGCGTTGGTATATTAATTCCATGAAATTTCTGGTTCTGCCATGTGAGCATTATTATTAACCTCATTATTTCAGATGCAACCCTAATGGAGCTGAACAGACTTTGGAACAAGTCAAGAACAAAAACATTCTTCAAAGCAGTGACAAGGCTTTATTTCTTCATCCGAAGGATTGCGTTTACCCTAAAAACTCTTTCTCTCCTGAATGTTCCTGTCATGATCCATGCACCCACGTCAACAGGTTGTTCTAAGAATGGGCAGGACATTTTCCAATAGAGCTGATTGGTCAGAATGTGGTGGTTTTATACTCTATCCCTAATCCAGAACATAACCTGCTCTGGAGCAGGTTATCTGTTCAGTGTCTGTTACCAGGGTGATACATCTGGTTAAGAGGTTACCAGCGTCGGAGTACAGAAAACCCTGGGTCAACCCCGAAGTCACCTTGATAAGAGTACAGGCGTCAGGTGGAGCTGAAAACAACTTCATATGTTTTCATCCACCAACAACACAGAAGGACAGGAAGAGTTGACGAGGAGAGGCTGAGATTGATTAAATATTCACATATCCTGTTGGTCATGAGGCAAAGATTAAAAGTTTACACTGATTATTTTAATGCCAAATGAACAGAAAACTGTTGAAGTTGGAGAAATACAGACCAACATAATCCTTTCTAATTGCAGACATACACAAACTCACAACTTTATTACTAGTACCAGGTTTGACTCTTTGCCTTCAAAATTGTCTTAATTCTTGGTGTCAGAGATTTAACAAGATGTCAGAAACAGTTGCTGCAGATTTGTTGGGTTGTCCACCACATCCTAAAGGTGCTCTACTGGATTGAGATCTGGTGACTGTGGGGGTCATTGGAGTACAGTGAACCCTGTCCTGTTCAAGAAAGCAGCTGGAGATGATCTGAGATTTGTGACATGTTACATCATCCTGCTGGAAGTAGCCATCAGAAGATGGTACACTGTGGTCATAAAGAGATGGACATGGTCAGCAACAATACTCAGGAAGGCTGTGATGGTTAAACCATGCCATGTTGGTACTGAGGGGCTCAAAGTGTGCCAAGAAAATATACCCCACACCCTTACACCACCAGCAGCCTGAACTGTTGATACAAGACAGGATGGATCCATGCTTTCATGTTGTTTCCACCAAATTCTGATACTACCATCTGAATGTTGCAGCTGAAATGGAGACTCATCAGACCAGGCAA
>JAOXYM010000010.1:10192170-10206389 GCA_028567055.1 Leptatherina wallacei | reverse complement strand
AACAGCTTCTACCCCAGAGCTGTAGCCTCCATCACACCCCTCCCCCCTGTTTCTACAAATTCCTAACCAGGACGACCATCTTGCACATACACTACTACTCACTTTTTCATGCTTCATTGCACTGTTCTGTACATAGTGTTATTCCGGATATTATAGTGTATATTCTTGAGAATTGTATATATATATATTTCCGATTTCTATTTTTTTATTTTTTATTTTTATCTTTATATATATAATTTTCTTTTTTTTATTGTCTCGTTTGTACATTTCATGTGGGAGAGGTCAGACAGAATTTCATTATACCTTGCCGTATAACGACAATAAACCTGATTCTGATTCTTCTTCTGATTCTCATGAATGATTGAGAAGTGTGTTTGGAATTAAAATTGAGGGGCAGTAACCCCACCGTGCTGGAAGTGAGGCCGCCCAAGCAGCCCCGCCCACCATACACTGCATAGCACCCCCCCCAGAAGGCGTTCGTGTGTTGTCAATGTTTGTTGTGTTTTCATGACTAAGTGTAAATAAAATTGAGAAGTAATCCGCTGCCGGATGCAGCAAACAAGGCCACCCTGATGGCCCCCCTCACCACACCCAGCGTGATGTGCACACCTCCCAACACCCTGCATGTGTATGTGATGGACAGCAGGGGAGGAGAGGGGTGTGTGTGCATCAGGGTGGAACTACAAGAGCGCGACACAGAGTAGCTATGACATGCCGTCAGGTAAATAAGATAAATAACATCGGGCTGTTAGTTCTAGAGGAAAGGTGACTTTAAATGACTTCTGTTGTGAATTGGCGCCATCTAGAAACAAAATCTAACTAAATTAACTTGACCTTGTAGAGGGTGTGCTGGGTCTCTTGACTTGGCGGGGCATCTCCCAATATAATGGTAGATGAAACACTGATGTGGCTTCAGAAACATAAAATACATGTGCTTGACTGGTCTGCCTGTAGTCAAGATGACGAGGAGTTACGGACGAAGAAGACCATGAACTGCTGAACGAGTGAAAACTTTTATTCAGCAGGAAAACTGCAACCATTTGTATCCTCAGTTCCCAAAGGCTTAAAAAGTGTAATAAAAACTCTCCCAAATGGGATATAGAGGGAAAGCTGATTAACAAATTACAAAGTTTTAGCCATTTCTGATAAAACCTCCCAACTTCTCAGAATATGAGGTTTGAAGAACGCCAACTGTAACTTGTTCTTCTCAACCTCGTCCCCGACCCCGTTTGGATAGCTTCTTGGTCTTTATGGTGTTGCCTTTTTGGTGGTGTCTCTTGATTAGTACTGCAGCAGATTCTGAAGCCTTTCAAAACGGGTCCGGATATACACTGATCATCACACAGGTGGAGCATGTATAATCTATCACGTAACTTTTGAGAACAGCTCAGGATCTCCCAGGAGGAGCTGGAGAGAGTTGCTGGGGAGAGAGAGGGATGTCTGAGTTTTCTTCTTAGGCCTGATGCCCCAGAAACCTCTCCTCGGATAAGCAGCAGAAAATAGACAAATGAATGGTTTAAACATAAATATTCCCAATCTCTGTATGACTGAATAATGTTGCTCCAATAGACTGATAAAGCCACTGATGTTGCATATCTGAAAAAGACACGAGTCACATGTTATCAAAATATTATCCCAGCTCAGCACATCTGAATACTAATAGTGTTAATCTATGACCACAAAAACCTGTGGTGGTAGTTAGTAGATGTCAAAGGTTTACACCTTAATCCTGTTTTAATGTCTACAAACAGAGATATTCTTTTAAGAAACAAATCAAAGTTTTAGATTTAAATTCTTTTTCTTGTTTTTCTTTTTAAATTACTATTTTCACCTGGATTTTCTGTTGGTCAGTAATAAGTCAAGAATGGGAAGATGAAGATAAACTTTTTTCAGGATACTCAAAGCATCAACTCGCACACTCGAGATGCTGCTCAGCACTTGCATTCAGACTTTCAGAGAGTCAAACTTTCTGATATAGGGGAAAAAAAAAAACAGGATTTCTGTCATGTAATACCGCAGGTCTTCATGCGGCACCAGGAATGCGTTGTAATGTGTGGACCAACAGAAATAAAAGGATATATATTGAAAAGAAAAAGCAGCCATGAAAACAGTGAAGCAGACGAGAGCTTGCGACAGAAGCTGGTGGTTCAGTTCAGGTTTATTCATAAAGCACACTAACAACGTCCACAATCGCAGATTTTTCTCATCGCCTGAACATTTTTGCATTTCATAATATAGGCTATAAAAACTTTTACAACTTGCTTTAGTAGATTAAAAACCTCCAGAAAACTATCACTCAACATGTTGACATTATCTGTGCAAAGTTTCATTGTGCTGAAGCGAAACGCAACAAAGTGTTTCCATCTAACCAATCATCAGCAGTGACGCAGAATGACTGACATGTCGTTGTCCAATCAAACCCATGTAACCAGGAAGAAAATTACTCCAAAAGCACGATGGGAAATGTAGTTTTTACTAACTGCGGTTTTATCCATGACAGTAAAAGATAATCTAAACCAGTGGATTTAAATTTTATGACTATGTTTCTCTAACACGGTGCAGAAATTCTGCCTTTTGCTTCTGGTTCGGTGAATCTTGGTCACAGTGAGAAGAAAGTTATATTTTTGGAATCTGTGAGGTGTGTGCTTTCAGTAGAGATGTCATTTGTCTGTGTGTATGCTGATAGCGGACATGGGGATCCGTAACTTGTCTAGATATTTTTGCAGACTTTGTTTACCTTCTCTTTTGTTTGTTGTCTTGACCGTGTCGTAGACATGGTTTACATGTGTTTATACCGGAGATTCTGGGCTTTCTGTGGATAGCACACGTGTCTATATTTAGGCTACATTACTAACCGTTACACCTGTAAATCAGGGTGATAACAGAGTTTTTATGAGTGAGTTTTGACAGCCCCCTCCAGTCCCAACTCAGGAGAAAAGCTGTCAGTCGTCCTCTGAGGCTTCCAGGCTCTTGTCAAGCATCCCCCTCCTCCCTAATTTGAGCGTCTCCGTGTCTGCGAGCCGCTAATCTGGCAGGTAAGGGCTGCGTTTACAAACGAATGGCCCCTAATTGTAGGTGATTGAGATGTTTTTTCAAACCACACCGCCTTTTGGCGGTCCTCTGGTCATAGTAGTGTCAGAAAAAGCTGGGTTTTCTAGCGTTAAAAGTCTGAGCTCTAGAATATAAATCAGACTTTGATATTATAGTTGCTTGTTGTAATTTGATACGAGTAGAAGTGATTAGGAAAAATCACATGCTGATTTAATACAATCTTTGTCAGTTCCTGGATCATGAACCAAATCAAATTAAAATTGTATTGTAGCAGAATGTGTGACATCAGCAAACACAATCATTTTCCCTGAACTGATATATTATCGTATCATTAACCACTAATGCAAATTCAGCCAATCCTTTCGAAGTTGGCACATTCTTGGAATTTTGTACAAATCACACGCAATTTTTATCTAACTTTGACAATCTCAGCACTCTTCCACGTTACCTGATAAACATCAATTTTACGTCTGTGTTTCAGAATATTAACTCATTGACTACCAGCCATTTTCAGAGCCATTGCCATTGCCATTGCCAACGACGCCAAATGGCGTTGTTGGCAGTCAATGAGTTAATGTGAAGACGTGCAGGAGAAATATGTAGCATCTGCCATCTAAAACACTGTGGAGCACCCTGATTGACACTTCCCCATCCTTTGAAGAGCTGTTTAGCTCATTGAGCCAAAACCCCTCAAAGCAGGTGGTCCAGGTTTGAATCCCAGACCCAGGGGCCTATGGCTGTATGACACCCTCCATCTCTCTTTCTGACCCAAAAAGACCTTAAAGTGGGAATAAAGTGTTTAGTAATGCGTGCAACATTAAGCTTGAAGACAAACAAAAGTTGTCAACAGACAAACATTTTTCTACCACAAAACACAATCACATTAGGTCCGAGATGAGAGACAAGACGCAGAGAATCACCATGTTGAGTCTATAACATCTAGATCAGCTGTAAAATCTATAAATGAATCAGCATTGTATTTTGGCAAATAACTACAAAAATGATTGACAAACTACAAAAAAGTACTAATTATTATTGTTATTATTACAAAAGTATTTTTAATTTCATCTAACTAAATCAGCATTTACAGCTGATATAGCTGTATGCTGTCTCCACAGAGGGAGTTAACCCTGCCAATGCATTAAAAATAAAAAAAGATCAAATGTGGCGTTTAGAGGCCAAATTTTTGCACCCTTTCCATCTTTTTTTAACAGAGTGCTGGATGTCAGCTGATATTGATTTATCGTATCACACGATCATAGCCCATCGCACGGCGGGTCATTCTGGCATTGATGCACCTCCGGTGGAGGACATATTCATTCAGTGCAGCCATGTCTAAAACGTTAGAAAACACTGCAACAGGCCATCTCTTCTAGTTACAGCTTCAGATGAATACAACCTTGGAATTTTGTCAAGGATGTCTACTCTTCATTCTTTTACTTCTATTCATTTTTTAAATTTTTTTTTTTTAAGTTTTCAGTGGCATATTCTGTAAGCAACATAACTCAAAAAGTTATGGACAGATTTTGATTAAATTTTCAGGAAATATTAGAAATGGAAAAAAGTAACAAATGATTACATTTTGGGGGGGGGATCCGGATCACCGTCTGGATCCAGGAATGTTTTTAAGGATTCTTTACTATTGGAAGATGGGGATAATTTTACCATTACAGCTTCTAACTCAACAGATAACGCCCAGAATCATTGGCAAATCTTTTTTTTAAATTACAAGATGACATCATGGTAGATGTTATAATCCAACATTGTTTGACCTGAATCATGTAGATATTCTGGATCTGGTGATCCAGAGGCTCAAAATATAGGGGGTACTGAGGTTCTGAACCTCTCTCTGGGGTTTTTCTCAGGTGACTAACACTATGCTGTAATGATTCTAATGTTTGTATGTAAAGCACCTTGAATTATCCTGTACAGGAAATGTGCTATACAAATAAACTTGCCTTACCAATACAGTAATTTGGAGTTGACGTTACAGTTTGGTAACTTGCAGCGCAGATTAGTTGCAGAAAACACACACAAGTGTCACTGACAACAACGGAGGGAAAGGGTAGGGTGAGACGGAGAGGTCTTTGTTTAGGTCCAGGTTCACCAACATTATGTGCTCAAAAAGTGAGGTCACCTGACTACCTGAATATACTGAATGAGCAGGTTATTCCATCTTGCTTGACGGCACAGCCATTTTCCAAGATGACACTGCCAGGATTCATTGGGCTCAAATTATGAAAGAGTGGTTCAGGGAGCATGTGATCATTTTCACATATGGATTGGCCACCAGAGTCCAGACCTTAACCCCATTTAGAATCTTTGGCATGTGCTGAAAAAGACTTTGCACTGTGTTTAGACTCTGCCATCATCAATACAACATCATGGTGAAAAATTAATACAACACTGGATGGAAATAAATCTTGGAATATTGCAGAAGCTTATCGAAACAATACCACAGCAAAGGCTGCCGTAATCAAAGCTAAAGGTGGTCCAATGAAATTTTAGTGTGTGACCTTTTTCTTGGTCAGGCAGAGTATATAAACTTCAGGTGCTTTTGCAATAGAAACAAAACAAAAAAATACTAAAAATCCCTGCAACTTTTTTTGCAACTTACAAAAAAGCTCCTGCAAAATCTGGTATTTTAGGTCAATCACAAAAGATGCTGCAACATCCTTTAGGGACTGATTATGATGACTGTTGACAGAAAGATTAATTAATTTTCTGAGTACATCCACTTTCCTATTTGGTCCAATCTTCCAACATCACTAAATTACTCCACAGTAAAGTAGAATCAAAATCCAGCAACTTGAAAACTGAGGTCGAGCTGATAAAGTAGTATTTTGTGCTTCAAAAGGCAGGAACTCCAGAAATAAAAAGTGGATTTGTTTTTGTGCATGTTTGTGAGTACATGTGGATAACCCATCCTCCTTGGACTAGGAACCAGTGTGTCCAAATGGGCTGTGTTGCTCCTCAGATTACTTTGAGACAAGCAAAGACCCCTCATAAATGCAATTGAAACACACCTTCCTCCATCTACAACTATTTCACCTCCTCTCCTCACCTCGTGCCGTACCCCCAACCTTTACCAGACGGCCCTTTCTCCCCTCTTAAACTCCCTCACCCCGCCAACCTGTGTCCCCTCCTCTCTTCCCATCGGCCCCCCTCATCCCTCCGCCTCAGTGTCTGTGTGCTGACAGGTCCATGTCACAGCAGTGCTGACTTATGGGCTGTGAAGATTTTGCCCTGTCAAGAACGACTCTCTCTTCTTCCAATACCAATGCAAACACATATACACGAAGAGTCAGGTGCACACATGAACATACCTGTCTGAGCTTGCCAAAATTTGTATAATCCAACATCTAACCCCCCCGCCCCCCCTTACACACACACACACAGAGTACGTTTTGGTCATGTTGCTTTTAATCCTCATATAAAAGAGGGAAACTCTCAGTAACAGCCACCTGTGCATGAAAGGTATTTTAAACTGACTTGCTCCAAGTATGAATGTGCTCAAGCCTGACTGATATGATCCAGTAACAAGTGACACGAGTGACAGGGTCAACACTTGCACATATAAAATTCATTCTACATTATTTTCCATTCTTAGTTTAGTTTTAATATTTTCACCATTTAGTTTTGTAGACTTGTCATTGATTATTAACTGGACTGTTTATCCTGCACTGTCACACAACGTATCCTTGTCACGACGTCGGGTTTCATTAGAAGTTCTAATTACGTAGCGTTGTGCAGCAGGGCTGAACATGTAATTGATTTCAAATGGAAATTTAAAATGTTATTAGTAAATCGCATGGAGGTTTCAAACCAACAGCATTCATAGTTTTACAAATCCACCCGCTTATAACGACAGTTATAAATTCCTGTCGTCTTTAAACGACATTGACTGAAAAGCTGTGACAGAAAACAGTTCAACTTCTGAAATGTCCTGATGTAGTGAATTTAGACAGTTTTAAGGCCCGTTGAAAGGTTTAGAATTTTAAAAATCTTTTTTTTCTGACAATAGCATTTTATCCTTTTTTTAAGTGTTTGTTCTGCTGTGATGTGAGTATGTTCAGAACATTTTGACATAAACATACGAAAGAAAAGACCTTATATCGTTACCACATGCTTCAGATTATACCGCAATATAGATTTGAGGTCACATCGCCCAGCCCTGATTTTATTTGAATAAATAAAAAATGAGAAAATAAATAAATTCAGTGGATTTCTATTGTAAGAGCAATGATCAATAATGCGACTTTACTCTGTCCTTATAGGAATGTTCTGCCGCATATGTGGTAAAAGTAAAATCTGTCAAGTGTCATTTGTTTACACCACCATGGCTCCCCAGAAAGCCTGCCCCTTAGAGGAAACACTGAACCTGGTAAAGGAACATCACTGTTACTGGCTTTAAAATAGGCAATATAAGTGAGAGCCTCACAATGTATGGGTGTGTGGGTGTGTGTGCACATGTTGACCTGACACAGGAGGTTGCGGAGACAAGTGACTTCCTTCTGCAGGTCTTTAGTCTGGACTACCAGCTTATTGCAGATGGTCTGGGCCTCCTTATCGGGATCCATAGAGAAGACCAACTGCTCAGAGGAACCAGAGAAACACAGAGATTTATGTTATTCATGTAAAAGACACCAAGAAAGACAGTGGACATCAGATGAAAAAGTTAATCTATATTACACATGCATTACTTTGTATGACAGAATTTGATTATGTTGACAGCTGTTGCATAGTCCCGAATTTGGTTTATAAATGTGACTCCACAAACTGCTGCTAGAGGCATGTTAAACAGTTAACAACAAGCCTTTAACTAATGAAACACTACAGATGACATACCTGAGACGCCTGACGTGGAAAGCGGCTGATGACATCTTGAATAGTCTCCGTCAGGTAGCAGCTCTGCTGACTCACACTTAACAGGAAGTTTTGCAGATCTTCGCACCTAAAAATAAGAGCAACTTAAGGAGAACTCTTAGAAAAACACAGTAGATATTCATGGAAAAAGTTTCCATACCTGAAAGCTCTCATTTCATTGGATGTTTCTATTACAGTACAGAAGATCTTTGCACACACTAAGAAGCACCAATCCCAACATTTAGCAAACCAAAATGACGGGGATAAACTCAACTAAAAGACTCTACCAAGCATTGGTATCAAAATACAACACAGTTCAAACTCCAAGCAATTAATTGACTGTATATTAATGGACATAGCCTCCATCACATGACTCGGTTTCTGATGAGCTGAATTGAAGCTTGTTGGCAGCGCCACTCATCTTGTCCTTCCCAGAAAATAAAAAAAAAATGGGCCACAAGGTGACGCTGAGAAGAGGGTTGTGAGCGTGGGGACAGATGATTGACACATCAAAATGAGCTGTCCTAGCCAAGAGCTAACAGGAGCTAACCAGCTAACAGAGGTAGGCGGGCTTAAGTTAAGGCACACATTCAGCTGGCTAAAAACCGCAGCTATACTACCCTCTGCTTCCTTGCAGGCGGATATCTGCCATCTGTCAATCAAAAGGACACACCCCAAATTAGGAAGAATTTCAAGATTAAATAACATCTAAACAGAAGAGTTGTAAAAAAATCACCCCCCCCTTCAGTTGTCATGAAGGAAAATTTGACCTATTAAACCTAAAATGTATTTTTTTGTACCTGGCTGTAAACATTTTTAATTCTGCTGTGAAATTGGCCTTTCTCTGGAGCCAGCCCTTAGCGTATGAGGGCTGAACCGCCGGAGGTTGTTGCTAGTACTGTCCACTTTATAGCTTCTTACATGATTACAAGATCATAAATCATAAGTCTTATTTTCACTGTTTTTGAGGTCAAAAGTTCTTTTTCACCCCCAAAAACTCACCTAATGTGTGTTCGCCCATGACTCTGCTTTTGAAATTAATTGTGAAGTTTCTGATAGTTTCCATGTAAATGAAGGGGTTTTATAGTGAAGTACTGACTCTTCCTATTAAATACCATCTTGGGGTTCACTTCTTTCTGGATCCTCATGGCATCTATAAGGTGAATTTGGGGGCTATCCATTTGTTTTCCTGACTCTTACATTTGATAAAACATCTGTAAAACTGCTCAGGTTCACTTTTTTAGTTTCTACTTTTGCATAGTTCCTCATTAAACACTTTACACTTAATTCCTATATGAATTGGGCTGCTATCTTCTGGTTTTCACTGAAAGGAATGTGGTTTTCTTTTAGAGTCAGATTACCATTAAAGTTTTCTACTGTGTTCCAGGTGAATTTACTCTGGACACAGTAACACATATCTTGATTCTGACACTTCTATAGTAATCTCACATGTCTCAGCTTTGTTTTGAGACCAAGATTATACATACAGCCCTTGTTGTTGTGAAGATATGCTTAATTCATTTTAGGTATGTCATTTCAGACAGGAGGTAGATAAAAGAGGCCTCAAGAGGAGGTTATGGGTAATTACAATTTAATGGAATCCAATATTATAAAATGAGTAAAGTGAAAATGATTAACTGAAAATATCAATTATTAGTTGGGGGACCACATTTCTATAGTTACACTTTTTTTTAAAATATGAAACAGCTGTCAAATCCTTATCGGACAAGTCTCAAACTTTTCCACACAGATGAATAGAGCTTTCAAATTGTCAGAAGGTCAAATGAACCCAACAAATATGATGGAAGGAAAAAAGGGGGAAAAAATTATTTGATGATTTGCTTAAGATGCTCAATGACAGCAGAGACAGACTGATGGACTGGACTGAACTTAGTGCTCACATTCTCCCTGCATTTCCCTGGAGACCACCAAACTAAACTGAGCAGGTGGCTGAGCCCTCTTCCCACCACCTCCTCATACTAACTCATACCATCATCGCTCCCAGAAAACATCCACCTTAAAATGATTTGTTATTTATATTCATCACCTTCTCCGTTCCTCTCTCCCATCCGCTGGAAACTGGGGGATATTGATAGTTCTTATCTTAATGGTACATTTCCCTTGCTGAGGGCACTGAGCAGGCAGCCGTCCAGGCCCTCCTAACACTCTGTCAGAGGGCCGAGTAAACAATGTCAGTCAGCCTCTGCTGCACCCACACCTCCTTTTTTCCTGCTGTTAGTTTATCTAGGGGTATTGAGTGATGATGGGCAGGGGTGGGAAGATTGTTGAAGGCACTCTAGATGTTATGTTTTAATGCTGATAGAAGTTGAATTTGTGCCTCTGAACATACTTTTTCTAGCACCTAACAATAACCTTGCTCAAAAGCAGCTGCTGATAGCACAATGATATATATCTAAGATCAGTACACACATTTTCCCAAGTGGAATAAGACCTGTCATATGTCAGGTAGTGTGCACATAAGACCAGCAAAGATTTGGCTCCGAGTACATTACTTCTTGTAGATAACGCTGCATACAGTACACCTATTCAACTAACATGCATTATATGTTTCCTTAAGGCCTGAAAGCAGACATAAGAAACTATGTGGAGGACTTTAAAACCTTTGTGTTCATTTTCTTCCTGTGTGGGCAATGTGAGATGATCCACAATCCTTGGACTGCAACCTTTCAATGTATCTAAGAGTAGCATTTCTAACAAGTAGCTTAGTTTGTGTCCCAAGACAAAAATTAAAAAGCCCCAATAAAATCCTGGTTATTAGGCTTTCATTTACCAATCATCAGTTCTGTCTCCCATCCCAGCAGCAGCATGTTTAAACATTACAAGCCACTTGATAATCAAATTCTCAAGCTCCAACAGGTTGATATTGTTTGTAAGACTGAACAACATTCAACTAAGAATGTCACGATTACTTAATTTAACAATTAATCTTGGTATTAAACGCAACGATTAATCTTAAAGATGCCTCAATATCATCACTTTCTATAAAAAGATTATGTCAGAACTATATCAGCAGATCAGCGCAACTTATATATGTTCCGTGTTGGAGTGGGACACTACAGCAGAATAAGAGTTATTTCCTCCAAACAGATTAAGTCATCCTCGTCTTGACTTTGGTTGTGGAAAGAAATGACCCAGATGCCATTGTGGAGGACAGCTCTCAAGCCTGTAAAGCATGACAAAGTTGCAGAGAAAAAGGAAATACATCCAATACATTCACCACCTGCAGGAAAACCACCAGCTTTATGCTAAAGTAAAGAGTTAATATGTAGTTAGGTAAACATTAACGTTATTTAACCAAACGTAACATTGAAATTAAATGTTATTGTGTCTTTTGAATTTTTTATAGGTATGTATGACTGGGTGGGTGTACAGTGCAACATAAGCTCAAGTGAACGTTACACCATACAGAGGAGAAAAAACTAAATGCGTCTTTTTTGATGGATAGTTTTTGTTCAAACATTAACAACTCAGCGTGAAGTCAATGCCTTTTAGTTGTCAGTGTGCAATGGTCTGAAGAAGAAATGGTATTTAATTACAGATATATGGTCCTGTTTATTTTCACAGTTCCTGTATTAATTATGTTTCAAACAGCAGCTGTTCTGCTAAAAGACAGCTGGTAGTTAAAGCTACCTAGACCCTTTTTTTCTGCAATTTTAACTCAGGTTAAAAAGAAATGTTCAAAATTATTTTATATTATCTTTATATTTTTAATGTAGTTTTCAGAAAGAAACCTCCCAAGTCCAGGTAGAGGTCCTGTAGCCTTTTCCATCCGTTTTCTCTGTGAGAAATCCAGAGTTGATATGCAGTGACAGACGCTGCTGAAATACAAAGTCCTGATGTACACTGCAGTAAATATTAATATACGAGTTATTTGCCCATGAAACTAAATACCCTTAGTTCTGAAAACTCATTCAGATCACTTATTAGATGTTCATTTTGGAAAATTAATCCAATTAAAAACTTTTAAAAAAAAAGTAAGCATGATAAAATCATAAGTACAATATTTAAATGTAAATATCATGCTCACCTTCCTTTCTTCCATAAAATGAGCTTTTGGTGATGCCAGGATTTTTAAGACAGGTTAAGGAGATTTGGTAATGCCACACCCCAACATATGTAGCAGCTCTTTAAAGCTACTGTTTTCCTCTCAGCAACATCAGGACTTAGAGTGACATGTTTAGCAACAGAGACAAGAAAACATTTAATGTGCATTACAGTGGACAAAAATGAATTAGTGGGTCTCATGAGGTTAAGATAAGTGGTTGTTAGTATGAACAAAACAGCTGCCTCATCAACGGAGGCGACAGTATTTACTGTACCATTTAATTACCTGATAACTTGTGTTCAGCAGATATTTGTAAAACAGACTACACAGGCATTTTTAGAATTAGCTAATAGCTATAATTTCTTTACGTTCTGTTTCCAAAATGTTTTAAATCTTTTTTCTTTTTTAACTAGCAAGCTAACAAAATTAAGGGGCATTCAGTCAAAATTCTGTAATATTCTAACTCTTCTCTTGGTGTAACGTAGCAGGCGAGGCAGACTTAAGATGACAAATCCAGTCCGGCCAAGGATTCATGGAGTGTTTGGATTCTGCCGCTGGCTCTTTGCTCAATGCAACCACCATCATCTCTCACTTTACAAATCATTGGAGCTCCACTTAAACCATTAAAAACCTGGCTCAAACTTTGGCTGAAGACATTCAGAGGCAGGACAGTGAGGTTCTCATACGGTTGATGGATGACTTCCAGTGGAGGAGGATAGACAGGGTGAATGTGGGGGAGGGTTTAAGGTGTGAGGCTGAGAAGTGATTCATTTTTTTGCCGCCACCACAAAGTTTGGTTTTGGTTTTGTGAAGTGTTTATGGAATTGTTTTTGTAAGCAGCTTAAAGCTTTATTAGACATTATTAGGACACTGGATTATGTTAGCATTAAGCTGCAGATAAAAAAGAAACAAAATAATGAAAAATTGTGATGTCAAAACTTATATAGAGATTTTTGGACCTAAACATTCATTTGAGTGCTTATTTGTTGATTGAAACAGGCTAGCTGGGCATGAACACATAACAAACCCATGATTATCCTACCCACTGAATGTAGCTCCCAGTTGGCAGACAGTGTCTAGATCTATTTTGTCCAGGTGCATCTGCTGCATGGCGTTTAATATCTTTTGCTGGTCCAGTGTGTCTGTGATACCAATCTAACAAATGGGGAGAAGAAACAGTTTTAGTTTTTTTTAATTTAATATGCTCATGTATTTGCATCATGCACTTTTTAAGTTTGAGGTAGGGCCGGGCGATAAATTGATTTCATCAATTAATTCAAGTTTACCATTTCTGATTATTTATTTTTAGGAAAGCCAGGATTTTTCTCCTTTAATAAGCACTTCCAACTCTCTCCCTGGACTTTTGTAGTTCACAGTGGGGTAAAGGTGCCTCAATAGTCATGCCACCGAAACCGTAGGTTATAATGAAGCCTGATGACCAAATCTAAGCTGTTTTTGCTTAATTCCACAGAGTAAAGTCCCCCAAATTTGGTTCTGGTTAAATTAGTACGAATGCGGGCTGGTTTGCATGAAAGCACCAAGGTTCTGAGACTCCAGAACGGAGTCAGAGCCCGAAGGGTGTTTGTCTGAAAACACTAACAGATACAGTGAAGTGGGCAGTTATTTCAGACTGAAATTTAGATGTCCATTGACCGGAGTGCAGTGTCTGGGGGCTCTGCATCGCTGTGTTGTGGTGAAGAGGGAGCTGAGCCCAAAGGTGTAGTAGCTCTTGATTTACCGGGCTGTCCATGTTCCTACCATCACCTATGGTCACCAGCTGTGGCTAGTGACCAAAAGAATGTGATCGCAAATTCAAGTGGCCGAAATGAGTTTCCTCTGCAGAATGGCTGGGCTCTCCCTTAGAGATGGAGTGAGAGGCTCGATCATCTAAGAGAGTACAGCCGCTGCTCCTCCACATCCAGAGGAACCAGATGAGCTGGCTGAGACATCTGGTGAGGAGGCCTCCTTGGTGAGATGTTCTGGGCACTTCCCACTGAGAGGAGACCCTATGGAAGACCCAGGACATACTGGAGCGACCAGGTCTCTTGGCTGGCCTGAGAACACCTCAGGATTCTCCTGGATGAGCTGGAAAAAGTGGCCCGGGAAGAGGGAAGTCTGGGTTTTTATACATAAGACTGCTGTTCCCGTGACCCAACCCCAGATAATGGATGGATGGATGGATGGATGGATGGATGGATGGATGGATGGATGGATGGATGGATGGATGGATGGATGG
>JAOXYM010000010.1:10126264-10146899 GCA_028567055.1 Leptatherina wallacei | reverse complement strand
CTTTGTGTGTGTGTGTGTGTGTGTGTGTGTGTGTGTGTGTGTGTGTGTGTGTGTGTGTGTGTGTGTTGGGGTTGTCTGATGGATGAAAGGAGGAAAGGTGCAGGTGAGTGGATGAAAGGGAACATATCAAGGTGGGAACTTAGTGTTACATCCACAGTGCAGATGAGATTCAACAGTGCTGATGGTGGATTGTTCTAGACTACTTGATGACTATTGTCATCATTTTCTTTGTGACCTTCTTACAGTACTTTTGCTTATTTCCTGTTTTTATAATCAGACTTGGTTAGCATATCTGCTGAATGTGATATAATGATATGTAGAGAATGCACATCTGACGTCACCAAGGCTTTGTCCGCCATTTTGGTAGAACCCGGTTGTTGTTTCCGTCAACACTTTCAGGTTTCTCACTTTGTAAACTATGTTAAAAACATGTTTAAAAACGCACTAGAGAGAAAGATCCTTAATATAATAAGCTCAAAGAGGAGCAAAGAGGCTTTACGATGCAAAAACTCTAATTAATAACTCAATAATGAATTTCAGATCTAGATGTTTTACCATCTGTTTCAGCCTCAGACGTCGGTGCTTACCTTATGTTTGGTGTAAGTTCCGACATCTTTCATGAATTTTAAAGCTGCTTATCATTAAATGTGCATGCAAGCCATTTTATAAACAGATGGATGAAGACCTGCCAGTCTACAAACTGTCAGCTACAACTTCACCCTGCCTCTGAAAATGTTAATTATTAAATATTTATTGTTCTGATATGATGATCCGGGAATCAAACATATCATCTGTTCATCTGTGCGGATTCATTTTTGATAAATTAATATATTCTGAGAATTTTTTAAAAGAAAGGACAGATGTCTGATTATACAGGATTGAATCATTTATTTATTACAACTTGTTTAAGCAAAAGGAGCAGTAAGAATATGACAGCAAGCATAAATATGAAGAAGTATATTTATTTATCACAAGAACAATAGAATATACCCAAAAAACTTTTATAAATCTGTTGTCAGTTCTAGTCTGAAACCTCTGAAACTAGTAAACAGTTCTGAATGTTGTGACTGAATGTCTGACAGAACGACACTGGGATTCATGTTAATCTGAGAACAACAAACAATCACAATCTAGTCGAGGTGATGTTCTAGTCTGTGCATGGGAGTATCATCCAGATGTTTCTGTTAAAATCCTGCATCCTAACCTCACCTCACCCCGTTCATCTAGCTGACATTTTGCAAATGCAGCCATCTTTACTTCTGCTCACATGAAGCCCAAACCGTCCTTTATATCCAAGCCGCAATCAGCCAAAACCACATCACCTGGAAAAGTTTCTGCAGAAGTCCTCTGTTCTCTGGGTTGTGTTTATTACTGCACTGCCTCCAAGACAGAAACAGAGGATATTAAATTTGTTGGTTGATTTCCTTTTTGTGCGCTAATCATTAAAGCTGCTGCTGCAGCCACGTGAAAGGTTGAGAGGATGAAAAACTTTTCAGAAATTCTGAATAAGACAAAGATTAAAAAAATTGACGGCCACTGCTCTCGATAAGAATCTTTTACAATTGTTTTTTCTAACTCGGTTATTGAATATTGAATAAAATTCATCCATACATCAAATTCAGCTAATGCTTCTGTCATCTCACCCTATTTGATCTGTGAGTTTATTGACAGCAGAACAAACCTCACTGATCTTCCATGAAAACATTTTTCAGTTAGTTTGGATTTATAAAAGTAGACATTATTCAGTTATTGCGGATCAAGCGGAGAGAGCTGAATAGTTTTGTATCCTTTTGAGATTTATGCTAATTCTTTGTCCCATGAAAATATTCAAAATACATATTCAAATTGTACTTATTTTGATATTTTTCCTTGTTTGTTTGGAAGCTGTGCTGCTTTAGAGATTTGAGCTGGTATTTCTGGGACTTTAACCATCAGTTGTGATGTGTAAAAAAGCAATGGGAGAGTTGTTTCCATGCAGAAACAGCTCATTAAGATTCCAAATATCAATGAATTCCCAAAAAGGAAGAAGAATGGATTAAAAGGTGGAGGATATTTAAACTATTTCTTTCATTGATCATAAAAAAGTGGATGAAGTTGCAGTAGTTAGTTTTGTGGGTTTTTTTTGTCCATGTTTAGTTTGTCAAGATTCTCTAAGAATCTAAGAAAAGTTAAGAAGATTGTTAATGCGCTTTATTCATGTCAAAGATTACTTGCAAACTTACTGTGGCTGAAACAACAAATGTATTCTATTGGCTGTTTTTTTACTAGATAGATTTGTTTTTATTTTTTATGTATCATGTCATAACCTATTAGATGTATAGTCTGCCTGCATGGTCAGATGCTAATCAAAACAAAGGTGTGTAGTGAAGAGTTTAACATCTAATCTCTCTGCTGTCAGGACCTAAATATTTTCCCTGTTGGATTTTTGATAAAATGTAACTTTTTTTATAAAGCATCACATGAAAGTTGTATTGTATGGAGGACTAGGACAGTCTTTGAAAAAGAAACACAATTCATAGATTTGGTAAAATTGAATACCTTTCCATTTTACACATTTAAAAAGGCAATTCCTTTTCCATTTTCATTTTCTGCAGAAGATGAGTTTCTCTCAAAGTTCAATAAGGTGGAGCTGTTAACTTCGCCAAATCAGAGATGGAGGACAGAAATGCAAATGTGGCTGTCTAGCCAATGAGATAGCTGGTTACATTCCATTAGCAGCTGTGATTGGTTTAACTTGGTTTTCACTGCTCGAAAGTGTCACACAAAAGCTAAATGGAGAGTGTAAACCATTAAGGAAACGCACTTTCAAAAAGGATTTAAAAATACAGGTGGAAAAGGGAATTGCCTTTTAAATGTATGAAAAGGAAAGAACCAAATTCATCAATGGTGTTATTTATTTTTCGTTTTAGAAAAAGCATTTGAAAATACATTTACAGATCACAGTATTCAATAATGAATTCATATTTCAATATGCAATTATTCTTTAACATTTCAATTTAAAATGTGTAATTACAAAACCATTTACAAATTGATATCCTTTTGTATAAATTTATTTTTGAATTTGAAATTGTATTTAGCTATTTATATTTTTACTTCACAATTAATTAGTCATCATCAAAATGATGTATGGCTTTTTCTCTCCTGGTCCTCCATAGTATTGTAGTGTAATCGGTGCTCTTGAATCTCATCTGTGTTTTTGTGTGTGTCTGCTTTCTCAGAGCCTTGGTCTAGCACACTTCATATGGATCACTCCTCTGCAGTGTATATTGTGTGTTGGCCTGATCTGGGAGCTGATTGAGGTGAACGGCTTCTGTGGCCTGGCAGCTCTGACTCTGCTGGGCATCGTCCAGGCCTGGCTATCCATGAAGATGGGACCTCCCCGGTAGGGATACATTACCCCATATACTCAATATATATGTTATTTAAATTGTACTTTAATCTATACTGCACTTACTTAACAAATAGTAATTATTTCTTTCTGATCACCACTTTGTAACTCCTTGTCTGAGAAAATACTTGTCTAAGGAAATTTGAAAAAACACTTGTTTTCTGTGAACAGGGTGCAACGAGCAAGACTCATCAGCCGTCGTCTGGCTCTCACCTCAGAGATTGTGGAAAACATTCATTCTGTGAAGGCGTATGGCTGGGAGGAGGTGATGGAGACCATCATAAAGAACATCAGGCAGTAAGGCACCACCTCAGATACTGCTTTTTTTCCCTCTGTCGAAACACATCACATTATTCCTTTCTATCATTAGCACTCATCTATGTTGCCTTTATGCTAACTGCAGTAATGTTTAGAGCAGGGCTACTCAATTCGGTCCTACTAGGGCCACAGCCTTGCATGTTTTCACTGTATCCCTGCTCCAACACACCTGACTCAAACGAATGAGTCATTGTGCAGAACTTCATAGGCTGTTGGATCCATTTAATGTGAGTCAGGTGTGTTGGAGCAGGGACACATTGAAAACCTGCAGGACTGCGGCCCACGTACGACTGAATTGAGTAGCCCTGGTTTAGAGTCCAGGTAATGGTGTGTAATGGAAAAGATGCTTAGGTTTTACATAAAGCATGTACTTATGGTGTTGTGACACTCCTCTTCCTCCTCAGGGGTGAGATAAAACTAACAAGGAAGATCGGCTCTCTGCGGTACTTCTACAGTGCTTCGTACTACTTCTCTGCCATCTTGGTAATCGTGGCAGCCATTGTACCACACGCGCTCAGTAATGGCATCATTTTGCGTCGAATTTTCACAACAGCCTCCTACTGCATCGTGCTACGAATGACTCTCACCCGCCAGCTGCCAGGCTCCATCCAAATGTGGTATGACACGCTGGCACTAGTCAAGAAGATTGAGGTAGGTGGACTGGTCAGGGTGAGATATACACTCAGTCACTATAAATTCTACTTTAAAATGCTAAAATTTTGATGATGATCCTTCTTATGGATACTTGTGTTTCTTCTTCTTTTTCTTTCAGGATTTCTTGCTGAAGGAAGAATACAGAGTGCTGGATTACAGCTTGACCACTGTTGGACTGGAGCTGGTTAATGTGTCTGCATCCTGGGATGAGGTTTGTTTGTCAAATCTAAAGTACAACACTTAATGAAAGCAACTACTGCTAAATATTTCTGTGTTCAATGAGAAGACTGTTAATTTTAAGAATGCCAGCAAAAAAAAAAAATTCAGACACTTTTCGATGGGCTGTTAGCAAACCAGGATTATATGACTCTAAGGCTCCATTCACACTGCAAGCAAAAGTGACTCATATGCCCATATGTGACCCATATCTGATCATTTCATGACAGTCTGGACAGCACAAATCCGATCTGACTGTTAGATTTAGGGAGGATCAGTGATGATCAGGGGGTGCTTCAGCTAGGCTGAAATCAGGCAGATGTGTCTTTGAGAAGAATGCATTAATAAAGCCACATACAAGAATATCCAAGAAAAACATTTACTTCCTTATGCTAAGACTGTCCTCCCCAACTCAGAGGATTACAGCAGGACAATCCTCCATGCCCAACAGCCTGAGGAATCAAGGTCTGGTTGGAGGATCCCCACATCAAGAGTCTGACAGGGCCAGCTCCATTTCCAGATCTGAACTGTTGGAAACTTCTGGAATGACATTAAGTTAATTAGGGATGCACCGATACCGATTCCAGTATCCGGTATCGGCCAGGCACTATGTGCTTGTACTCGTATTCAATATTCATAAAAGTGTTCCAATACTATAGAACCCAATACCAATGTGAAAAAGCTAAGGCTGTCGAAATTAACGCGCTAATATAAAGAGATTAATCTGGAATTAACAAGTTAATTTTTTTAATGCATAAACAAAGTTATTACTCACATGCCATATTAAAAATCTTAATTTAGCATTATCTTGTTGAGAGAAGCTGATTTTGGGCATGTAGGTGCTTTCTCACAGCAGTGAACTGATTCTAACAAAAACCCTTTATCCTTCTTATTTATGAAGATTCAGATAGTTTTCAAGCTATATTATATATTTAGAGGATGGCGGCAGGATGACCCATTTGATATATCGCACAATTAACCACTCAGTCATTGGATCTGAAGTTCTGGTCCACACTCCTTACCAGTGAACTGTAATGGGATCTATTAGTGCTCATATTGGTACTCGTATCGGCAAGTATTCAAATGTAAGTACTTGTAATTCTACACTTTGACAAAACGCTCGGTTTGACAAAATGTGGTATGGGTACATCCCTAAAGTGCCATGCTGTCTAATAATATTACCTAAAGGAAACATGTACAATGTGAAAAGTATCGGTCCAAGTACAGAACCTTGAGGAACTCCATGACTTACTCTGGCGTGTGAGGAAGACTGATTATTTACATTAACAAACTGGAATCTATCAGAAAATATGACTTAAACCTAATGTGGTTTCTTTAATCCCAGTTACATATTCAAGCCTCTCTACCAGAATATTGTGAGAGCTAACAAGATAAGTATAGAAGAAGTCTTTTATCTGAGGCTATGTGGAGATCATTGGTAAATTTAATCAGTGTTGTTTTTGTTTGTTTCCACAAATTTCTTAAATAAAAGGGGAGATTATCATAAATCTAAAATTAGCTAGCAGCCCTGGATCAAGAAAAAGTTTTATGTTAAGGTTTAACTACAGAAACCTTGAAAGCCGGAGGTTCAAAGCCTGTCAGCAATGTCAGAATGATCAAATCAATCATGGAAGTATTTAGGAAAAACTTCCTTGAACAGTCTGGTTGGGATGAGGTCTAAATAAACAACTTGTTTATTTTTGTGAGCTTAGCTCAGCAGGACAGAAACGGTCCAAGCATAAATCAGATTCCACATATGCTTCTGAAGCTGCTGTACATGATGACATATCACCAATAATATTAGAAAAAAAAATCCTCTCAAATAGAAACAGTTTGATTTGTGAAGAGTAAATAAGAGTTAAAGGAATTTGTGGCTTAATACAGTTATCACATTTTGTGAGCTTGGTTGAAAAAAGTGAAGTGAATAAGTTTGAGAAGAAAAAGCCTAATCTGACCTAAATGTTAGCATCAACATGGAGCTGAAAAGTCCACAAACAAGCTTTGGTATATTTACTTTTATCTGTGTCAATACCATAAGATGGCAATGACATGTTTGAAGAGGATAATCTTCCAAAATCCGTAAATCCACCATCAATTACAGGTATAAAACTTAATCCCTTACCGTCACTTGGAGTGGGTAGTATAATCTTATCTATAGGCAAAGGCTGTAAAATTAGTCTAACAGGTGTGATTCATTGAACACCCGATACCGTGAGAAAACGAATGCCCAGCAGTGTTATTTTCCCTCACTTTGCATAATTAATCATCCTGATGTCACTAAAGTTTGCCTTTGCTGGGAACACTGAATCTTCCTTTGAGACTCAGACTGTTCATCACCTAATTTCCAAATTCTCCTCTTGCCTTCTCCTCTTCCTGGAATGTGCCATTCGCACATGAATGGGGGGATGCTGTTGCCTTTCTTTACTGCTGTCAGCATGTACGTCAGCTCATTAGAATGAGAATCACACAGACCAACCTATACAAGCCAGAGCCAGCGCTGGCATTAGGGGAACAGTGACCCATAAAACGTCACAAAGGTCAATGATTAAGCTGGTAAGTCATGCAGAGTTCCCCATTTCTAACAGTGATGCTGTGTCACCCATTAAACAGCACAGAGGTGGTAACAGATGAAATAGTTGAAATAAGGCCATTGTGAGACTCTGAGAGTTTTCTCCTGTCTTTTGACAATCTCTTGTTTCTCACAGGAGTTTGGCCCACTGTCACTGAATGAAAGCACATTGTGACAAACTCATACTCAAGGCCTTGAAGCAGTTATGTACACAAAATAAAAGCCACAAATAAAACATGCCCACACAAACACATAAAGAGTAAATATATTCTATAATACATCAGGAAACTGAAAATGAAAATATTCATATTAAGACACATATTTTATATAGATTTATGCAGATTTGTCAGCTTCACATCCATGATCATCCAGAATCTTCTGTTCCACCACATCCTAAAAGTGCTCTACTGGATTGAGATCTGGTGACTGTGGAGGCCATTGGAGTACAGTGAACTCATTGGGCCGGATCTATCAAGATCTCAATTTTCTTGTAGTAATTTGCTCGTGCAACCTAGAATTTTGCGTGTTGGGCTGAACCACGGTTTGTGGGTGATTTACTAAGATTGATTGCGCAAATGTTGGCAGATGCAAACGCGTATTTAAATGAGGGGTTTGCGTGTTTTGTGGTTTGCAGCGCGGTGAGTTTGAAGAGAAGAAAATGCTAAATGAAACTGATGAAAAAGATGGAGATAGTAGAGGAAGAGACAAAAATGGGAAAAAAATTTTAAAATTAAATGAAAACAATACAGCTGGTATTCCTGCAGAGCTTCAAAAGCCGCTAGTTTATCAGGACAAGGATAACAAGTTGCTACCTGTGTTGTGCCAAGATCTACTACGAGGTGCATCTTCTGTGACACTGTTTCGTTTATATAAACTCAGGTTGAATTGCGGTGTCCCTTTGTCGTGTTGTTATTGAATTAAAGAATAAAAAATAAATCCGTTGCCTGCACCGATCATCAGTGTGTAAATCAGACTGATGCGCGTCTGCACTCCTGCAGAAGGCTCCTTCCACTCTCCTCCAGATGCTGCAGCCAGTTTACAACTGATTTTCAAAAGTGTTAAATATAGGTGCAGAAATAGTGGCCGCACTTTTAGTAAATCACATTGTGCGTGCAAAGCTGATACATTTGCATCAACTCCTCCCAGTATTTTGCACGTTCTGGCAGAAACCCCAGAATGCATATTCATTGAAGGCAAAAATGCTAAAGACAGTGCAGGTGTTATTTTGCTGGTGTAAGAGGTGCAATCCTTAGCGTGTCCCTTTGGTAAATCAGCTGCATCATATTTTTGTAAACCCTAGAGATGGTTGTTTCTGAAAATCCCAGTAAATCATCAGTTCCTGAAATACTCTTCTTCCTCATTCTGATGAGTTCAGTTTGAACTATTATTATTGCTGTCAAAATGTTATTCTATATACTCTGTATATTTGAATGACAGTAAAGTCTGTTGAGTTGACCTCAGCAAGTTGCCTTGACCATGTCTACATCACTAAAAGTATTGAGTTGCTGCCATGTATTTAACTGATTAGATATTTTTGTTAGCAAGCAACTGAGCAGGAGTACCTGATGAGGTCCGGTGAGTGTATCATATCGTGTCGCGTTGTGTCGTATATCTCATATATCGTACTTGTTAGATACTTTCTCCATTTCACTTAAATGAATGAGGACTGACTGTTTTCATTCCTGCAGGCAATTGGTGAGCTGTTTGAGAAGATCAAGCAGGAGAACAAAGCAAATGGACACCTGAATGGTGACAACGGACTCTTCTTCACCAACTTGTACATCACACCTGTCCTCAAAAACATAAGTCTGCACCTAGAGGAAGGAAAGATGCTTGCAGTAGCTGGATCTACTGGCTCAGGAAAGGTATGTCAAAGAAATGATCTCATTCAGAGGAAACTAAAAAGTAGTGTCTGGATGCAAACACCATACTGGGGTAAAAGCCTAGGAGAATTTCTTTTCCCTTTTCCTTCAGAGTTCACTGCTCATGATGATTCTTGGAGAGCTGATGCCATCGGAGGGTAAAATCAGACACAGTGGTCGTGTTTCCTACGCCTCACAGACATCTTGGATCTTGCCGGGGACCATTCGTGACAACATCCTCTTCGGCCTGACCTATGACGAGTACCGCTACACCTCAATTATCAAGGCCTGCCAGCTAGAGGAGGTACCTGTCATTCATTCTGCTTCTGTTTTGTCTTTGTTGGCAACTGTTCATGAAAACTAAACAGATGCTCCGTTACCTCTTAGTAAAACACAAAATAAAAATACTCTTTATTATAAGAAGTTTACCCCAGATGCTCATGCTTTCAGTCAAGTCTGACAGAACGAGCAGGTTTAGCGTTGTTCGCTCTCAGCGCAACGGATATTTCAAGTAAAATAATCCCAAGTCTCTTTTCTTTCACTGAACTGAAACTCTCCACTTGGTTGCGCGTTTGGAGCCACTGCAAGGCTTTAAAAGGTTCAGGTTTCCCCAGTCCACATTTACACCAATTATGTCCCACACACACGCATACACACATATTTGCACATTCTGTCTGTTACTCTGATACTCACACTCTCATAAGCCTCGGTGTTGAGTGATGGCCGCTCAGCAGAATAATGTCTCTCCTGTTGCCATGGAAATCTCACTGGGATGCAATATGAGCCTTTTAGTTCAGTGACGGACATTACCACATCCATGAGGCTGGAAGGACAAATCAGACCTGGAAGGTGTAAGGCCTGATGTTCAGTATTTGAAAAATCTGTGGAAATAAAACATGTTATTGTTACACATGTAGGTAAAGTAGGTATTTATTATAGTAATGACTCTTTCTGGAACAATTGGCATTAATGGCTGATACAGTAACTGGGCCAACAATTCAGTGACTTTTTTTAAAAACTTGTTCATATTTTTGAAGTCCTTTCAGAGCTTTATTTTTACTTAAATCAATTCTTCAAGTCATGCAGTGAGTAACACTGTTTGACTGCCATGTTCTGTTCATGCTCCATAGCCCTGACAGCACCCCGGTAGTTTTAACAAAAACACATCATGTTGTCACAGCAAACATAGCCAGCATGCAATACAAGTGGCCAGCTGTTTTTTTTTTAAAGAAAAAAAACAGCTTTCATTTTGTCTTTGAAGAGAGGTGTCAAACGTGGTGCAATACTTAAATAAAACCTAAACAGTAGGAACCACAAGATAGAAGTCAGACAGCCGGTTCTGCTGTGACTTGAATGGAAATGACAAGTCTTCCTGTGCGTACTGATTATTGTTGGGACTGACTAATACAAGACACTGTTCTTTTTAAGTTTTGTCAATATAGTCTTAAAAATGTAGCTGTTCTCTCTTTTCAGACTGAGGCTTGGTTATTTTGTTTTTTTTTCTTCTCCCTCTGACAATTACTGAAAGTCAAACTCAAATGCAATATATAGATCTTGACAAATGTCCTATTTACTGTGTCCAAAAGAATGTAAACCTTCCAAGAAACTCTATTTCCTTGCTGTTGAGAAGATGATTTAATATGAACAATAACAATTAATGCTTTAGAAAGACTATTGGAAAAACAGGTCGAGAAGTTGAAACAAAATGCAGCAAAAGTGACTACACGTATTTTAACAAATGCACAAGACAAGAAACATTGAAGCATAAAGATACAGGGAAAATAAAGGCAAAGTGATCTCAGGGGAAGCGTTAGACTAAGAGTGATTCAAAGACCTTGATGGTCCCGTGCCAAGGTTGATTTGATACCTCGCCTGGAAGAAATAAGTCGGGCATCTTCCTGGAGCCAGGCCTGGGAAGGGAGCTCACAAGCAAGCGCCTGATGGTTGAGCCTTGACACCTGGGGCCTGGCCAGGCGCAGTCTGAAAAAGCCACAGGTTGCCACCTCCATGTGGGGAGGACAGTCGAGGACAGGTAGTTTGCCGATTAGGGCGGGGGCCATGGGGTCCAATCCTCGGCTATTGAAGCTGGCTAAAGGGCTCCTTCTTTACCTCTCTAAAAAGCAAGGAGGCTGAGGGCTTGGCCCATTAATTGTATATTAATGAACAGAGCCTCCATCACAAGACCAGTAGGTTTCTGAAGAGATGAATTGAGGCTCGGTGGGCGGTTCCCACCTTCACCATCTTGGCAGCATCACGCGTCTAATGACTTCCGGAAAATACAAAAATGGGCAAAGAGGTGGTGCTGAGAGGGGGGCTGTGAGCATGGGGAAGGATGATTGACACCCATCAAACTCTGAGCTGCCTGTAGCTTAGAGCTAACCAAGCTAACCCGGAGCTAACAGGAGCTAACCAGCTAACAGAGGTAGGTGGACTGAAGCTAAGTCTTGCTGTTAGCCGGCTATAAACTGCAGTTGTTCTACCTTCTGCCTCCTTGCTGCTAGATATCTGACACCTGTCAATCAAAAGGACACACCCCTAATTATCTAGAATTTCAAGATTGAAATTCATCTAAACAGATGAGTTATAAAAAGAATAACTCCCCCCCACAGTTGTCATGGAGGTAAACTTGACATATTAAACCTAAAATGTTTTTTTGTACCAGGTTGTAAACATGTTTAATTCTGCTGTGAAGTTAGCCTTTTAACATTTACTCCCTTTTGGAGCCAGCCCCTAGCGGATGAGGAAGGGAACTGCAATTTTTGGCACTTCTGCATAGGCTTCACATTTAACCGCCGGAGGTTGCCGCTTGGATTGGACCCTCTTCCTCTGAAGTTGCTCCCGCTGTCACCAGTGAGAGGTGCTGAGCAGTTGTGGGCATACTTATTGCCTTTGGCTCATGATCTGAGGGTAGATTCCCTCCACCTTTTGGTGGGTGGATGAGTCTTGATTGCTGTTTTTGCCTATGTGCCAAAAACAAACACAAAACATGATGTTCAGTTAACTTACATGCATGAACATAATACAGGACAACCACTGACAAACTAAACATGAATGAAGAAGCAAGTTCTTAAAATCAGGCAAAATCAGTGAAAAAAGAGAGATCTTGTACCAGAAACTACTGGTTAAACTCTGCTTAAGAACATTGTTGAAAAGTACAATCTTTAGTCTCATGAGACAAAGATGAAATTGTTCAACCCACTAATGGTTTAGGGTGTTTAGTGCAAACCTGACAATGACCCCCCTACAGCGACTGAAGAGACCCAACAGTGAAGACTCACAGTGGTGAGTCTGGTGGTGTAGTAATAATGTTTATAGACCACACTGCAAATACCTTTTGAAAATTGCAACATACTGTCTGGTAAGATAATTTAAGGTTCATTCATAAATGATAATGATCCAAAGCAAACTCACCAATAAAGTACTAAGACACAAAGTAGAAACAAAGACCTACCTGAGAACACATTTGGGATAATTTAGAGAAACGTAGAACAACACAACCTCTACAGCAAAATAATTGAGTATGCCAGCAGAAATAAATGATTTGAAATCCTGTTCCGATTTTTGCTGCATTCACTTCTTTGTATTCTAATATCCTGAGTCTAAGATGATAGTTTGTGAGACAAAATATGGTAATTTTCGTCTTAAATGTAAAGCAGACAGCAATGTCAGAGATCTACAGCTGATGTAATTCCTCACTATTGTTGCCCCCTGAACCACCAGACAGACTGCCGTGGGTGGTCTAACCTCTGTAAACTCATCTTTTGCCTCCAGCCTTTTTGTCCACTTTTGTTCACAGTGCAACACACATGCCCTTTTTTTTCCCTTTTTTTTTTTTTACATGCTGCTTTACTTTACAAGCTGTTAAACAACCTGTTAACTTGATCTCCATGCACTCCTACTGGGACAGCAGAAGTTTCCAGTAAAAAGGTAGGAAGTTTTAATGATGATAAACTTCATCATGAACACTTCACCCTCATAGATGTGGGCATTTGTTTTTTTGCTACTCATTACCTTCAAAGTCACCTTACAGTTTGTCTGTCACATTCTTCATCTGTGGTTCAAGCTTTCTGTGTAGTTAGACCCGAAACTGCTCATTTTCTTATCAATTCTGTTTGTTTGATCTTTCTTTTGAGCAAAAACTGTTTTGTTGTCTGAAATCTTTCCAAAAATACCCAGAAATTTTTGAACATTTGTCACCGAATTAACTCACATACCCAACACATAGAGACAGACAACCACACACTCATTCCTAGGGAGAATTTAGAGTGACCAATTAACCTAGCATGCATGTCTTTGGACAGTGGGAGGGAGTCGGAGTACCCAGTGAGAACCCACGCATACACGGGGAGAACATGCAAACTCCACACAGAAAGGCCACTGTTTCAAACCCCTCCCCAGATCAAACCAGCAACCCCCTCTGGCTCAAACTCTGCCCGAAACTCGAACCAGTGACCTTCTTGCTGTGAGGCTGCGGTGCTAACCACCATGCAGCCCAGCTCTGCATCTAATCACTGCACAATGGAGCAGTGGCACCATGTGGTATGGACACTGGAAGGGATTGGGTTTGAGCCAAAATTGGAGACAGTTAAACCAATTTCCATATGGAGAGGAGTTCCGGTGTACTGCTAAAGATTTTATCGTTTGGTTGTTTCGTCCACATGGAGCCACCATTTTGAGAACCCGAAAAGGCACATTTTTTAAACCAAGTCCTAAAGTGTGTAAATGTGAAAATGGCAGCGTTCAATTTCCTTGTTTACAACTCATACGCTTCTTCTTCTGAACCAATGATGCCATAGCACCACTTCTCCCTTAACTCGCATGCGCAAATCCCACCAACAGCTACAACAATGAATCATTGCAGTGTTGAGTTCATGCTGCAGAAGCTACTAAGCATGATGTGCTATTTTACAGCTAAATCTGAAAAAGAAAATCCAAAATCCACACAAAGGTCTGCTTTTTAACCCGATTCTCCGCAATTTCTTCTTTATTTACATCACACTTGCTCCATTTCTCCTCTATTTTTGGGTATATCTGTGGCAGCATTGCAGCACTGCTTATAGGCCTGGCATTTATACTACAGCATTTTCAGCTTTTTTTTGTGGACGCACACATTTCACGATTCACGATTGCATCTTAACGGGAAAACTTTTAAGACAAAATCAGCTCCATCCCTGTGTGGATGTGGCATAAGGCTATATACACACAAGTTTAGGTGGATCTGTGTAAGTTTCTTATGGTTTTGACGTTTCATTCAAATGTTATTAGAGTTTTGGATACCTGAATACACAAACACAAAGAGTCCCGAAACGAATAAAT
Source organism: Leptatherina wallacei (assembly GCA_028567055.1). Lineage (NCBI taxonomy): Eukaryota > Metazoa > Chordata > Actinopteri > Atheriniformes > Atherinidae > Leptatherina > Leptatherina wallacei. Next base: position 10,132,576 of record JAOXYM010000010.1, on the reverse strand, counting down.
CTGATAACGTCAGCGTTTCGGTTCCGTGTTTACAATCCAAACACTTCTTTTCTGAGCCGATGACGCCATCGCCCCATCTCTGCTTTAACCCGCATGTGCAAACCCCACCAACACGAACCACACACCTCATGCTCCATGTCTTCTGTTTGGTTTTCGGTGTATTTCTGTGGCGTCATTGCACTTACAAGCCTGGCGTTAGTTTTGTGTGGAAATGCCATCTTTCCAGAAAACCTTTTAAAAAGAATCAGTTCTGTCTCCGTGTGGATGTAGCCTTAGACTCCCCATAGACTGGTATAAGATACCTTTTCTTTTTGTCTTGAGGTTCTGCTTTGATACTGCATTCACTCAGTAGTAATGTTTAACATTTATAGATGCATACTTAGCTGTTGTTTCTACTGTGTAATAATGATTGTTCAGTACAGTCATTTTTAAAACTTCTTGATTATGTCTTGTCCTTCTTTTTCTTGATCTGTAGTATTCTGTAAACATTTCCTTTGTGTTCAAGCAAAGTTGCAGTCAATCGGATTCTCCCTGTGCTTCATGTTATTGCCACAGAGATGGCCTTTTGCAAGTCGCTTTCACTCTGGGTGGGCTCAGAACCCTCCAAACATGCAACCATAATGTTAATTTTAATATACTTGCTCAGTTTAGTTTCTTGGATGCTTACGAGGGTCCTAGCTAAGTTATGTGACCCCCTTGATACTCAGCAAATGAACCTAGATGGCAAAATCTTGATGTTTGACATGAACTGAGTTAGTTGAAGATGAAAATATGGAGAGCACATAATTTCCTGCCATTACTTTCATTGTCAGTACAGCTTTTGCCATATCTTAAATTGTTGTTTCCCTTCCAGTTGATGCTGCTGTCAGTGCATTTAATTGTTTAGACCATGATCTTTTTGTTTTCTCCTGAAGGACTTTGCTTTGCTGCCCGAGAAAGACAAAACACCGGTCGTCGATGGAGGGGTAACTCTGAGTGGTGGTCAAAGAGCTCGCATCTGCCTAGCCAGGTAGCCTCTGTCACACCTGAGCATCTGTCAGCACACCTCATTTACCCCCTTAGATCTGTCACCAAAGCCCACCACCACTGATAATTTTAGTCTTTTCCAGCCATAGACTGTTAAAGAACAAATATTTGGTATATATCTTTTCATGGCTTGAGGAAGTTTAAAGATCCAAAGTATAGCTTCTCTTCCAAAGCAAGGGTCAAAAGGTCCTCACACACCTTTTTTTCCTTTAAAAATTTGTAGGTTATCTAGGAATCTTAATCATTCATAGAATTCCAGGAAAAAAATAAACTATATCAGTTTCTGAGCTATAAATTATCCCTGTTTACAAGATTTAAATCTCCACAGTAAATAATCACACTTTCCCAAACCTGATAAAAGCCACTTTTCATTCATATCTATTGTGTTTTAAGGTCTCAGATTTAATGACGAATGTTTTCCACAGCCGCAATAGAACTTTATTGCTTCCTTAAATCTCAGACGCTCTCATATTCCCATGCATTATTTATAGGTTTAGTGTACTGGCATTGATTTGCGGCCAGTGATTAGTTACCTACCTCTTCCATCACTGTAAATGTTTACTTAAAGTGATTTATGGTATTCCCTCAAAACACTGACTTCCTCTTTACACCCTGTAAATATCCAGCTTCTCCTGCTTGAATGTTTCAAAAAGTTTTCTTTTATGTAACTTTTTTTTTGTTCAACCCAATCTTTTGTTTTCTATTTTTCTATTTTCTACTTTTCTTGGCCTTTTTTTCATATGTGTGATCTCTCCCCAGAGCTGTGTATAAAGATGCAGACCTTTACCTGCTCGATGCTCCGTTCACCCACCTGGACATTGTAACAGAGAAAGAGATCTTTGAAAAGTATGTATCCCAACAGAGAGTCTTTCATGTGGCGGTTGTGGGGGTGGAAGAGCTGAAGTGTGAGTTCAAGGTCAAGGCTATCTCTTGTTGTTTCAGACACAGTCGTGTTGACTGTGGTGAGCTAAGGCAGCTTCATCACAGAGCAAACCTCTCAGGAAATGGATTTTTTTTTTAAGCTCAGCAAAAGGGAATTTTCTTTTTGATGAAATGTTGACTGAGGCATTCTTTCAGAGTGGAGGAGCAGTCAAATTTAGTCAGATACTGTACCTAACCATATCTATGAGGGTAAATATAAACTTAGCACAAAATGTCAAGAAATGGGTTTTTGGCGGATTATTTCTTTGTTATAACAATGCGTCTTATATCTTCTTAAATCTTATACTGTTGGAAAACCTGTTTATTTGCTTTTTAAACGGTGCCACATTTGCAGGGAAAAGATCTAGATACATGCAGTCATCCTCAAAATTATTCATACCCCTCCATCAAAAAAAAAGGCTAAATTTACAATAGTCACTCAAATAACTGAAGACTGAAAAGAGTAATAATTGATAAAAAATTTGCTAAATTATAGTTTAGTAAAATAAGACACTTTTTCTAATTTAATTGAGTTGAAAACAAAAATAAAAAACAATCAAACAAAACGGTCCTGGACCTATGAGAGCACTTTGCTGATTAGCAGTGGACAAAATACCTGTCAAGTGGTGCCAAAGTCTGATTTACTGAGTGACAGAAAACACGTGATTGTAGTGATCGCCGCAAAGTATTGCTCAACAAAATATTAGCTTATGAGTGACGTAACGTATATTAGTTTATCATATTTTTGCTTGTTCTTAAAAAAATATTTCTATTGAACCACAGTTCAAAAACGATGTCATGATTTTAATAATTTAACAATTTCTTCATTTATCAAACAGGGACCTCAGTAGCATGTGGAAGAACAATATTGCCACATCAGCCTGGTGCCTCCTCCAAATACTCCTCAGACAGCAAAAACTGCTTGGCCCAGATATGGTCCACATCTGCAGTTTTGTTTGACCCATATTTGTCCTTGACTTAAGGTGTTGACTCCATGTGAGTATAGAGCCACATGACCACCACATGTGGCCCATAAGGAAATGGCTGTAATCTATGTCCAGACCAGTTTCTCATTTGTGGACCCCTTCTGGCCCACACAATCCAAATCCAAGCCAACAACTGATATCTGGACCACAGGTGGCCCATTCAATACTCGCCTGTGCCAAAACTGAGCCATAAGAGCCAAAAGTTGCCCAGATTAGGCCCAACGTGTCTGCTATCTAGATGGTCACCAGCTTGGTCACAAATTACTGTGGGATCCAATCCCATTCTTCAACCAGCATCACCAATCAGCCAATGTAGTTGTAATGGTCACTATGGTACCAACAGCAGGCCAAGCTGATTCCAGGACTGAAGGCAGTCATTTCATCCGCTGGAGAGAGTTGCTTATAAACCTGCTCTGTGGGGTCCAGCAATGTCAATTTGGATGATAGAGTTCAGTCCCAGACTGTGGAGATATGGGATTACCACTGGTTGCAGAATCTTTTCTCCACATATCTCTGAATTGAGATTTCATTGAGATGGAGATTTTGCCTCCATCAAAAGCTGTTACCTTATCACTGCAAGCAACGTTCTCCACATCTTCTTCACACTTTGAATCTACGATCCAACTGCTGATGGCAGAGTCTGCCCTCATCACTGAACATAATGTTCCTCCACATATACAGGTTCCAGTCAACATGTTGCAGATACCAGCATAAATGGGCCCAGTGGTGAAAGGTAGTCATAGCAGTTAATAGCAGAATAAGCTGTTTGGCATTGGCAGAGAAGATTTGGCAAGTTTTTCATGGGCACAACCCACATATTAACCTCTGCTGCTCATCCCACAAATCCATTTACATTATAAATGTGGCTCCATTTAAAGGGGAAACAGGCTTTCTGACAGTAGAATATTAATTACCAAGAAGCATTGTTACAACAGAGAAATAATCCACCAAACACTAATTTCCTTACTTTTTGTGCTGGGTTTATATTTAGTAGCAGAGTGAAGTGCACTCTGTATTTCTTTTTCTTTTTACACAATAGTTCTTCTTTTGTTTGATTTTACATAAAAATAGTGTCTAAATTTTCCATATCACCACAGATGTGTCTGTAAACTGATGGGCTCCAAGACTCGTGTTGTGGTTACCAGCAAGTTGGAGCATCTGAAACGAGCAGACAAAATTATCCTGCTGCACAACGGAGACTGCTACTTCTACGGCACATTCTCAGAGCTGCAGGCAAAACGCCCAGATTTCAGTTCCCTTCTGCTCGGCCTCGGATCGTACGACAACATCAACGCAGAGAGGCGCAACTCCGTTCTCACAGAAACCCTGCGTAGAGTCTCAGTTGACGAAACTGCTGGTTTTCGGGGCTCTGAGCCGATTCGCCAGTCATTCCGGCATGCACTTCCTCAAAGCCATGCCGTCGGTGAGAGCTACCCTGAAAAACGCAAGCAATCACTAATCCTTAACCCTCTGACAGCTGCCCGCAAGTTCTCATTCATCGGGAGCTCCCAGCAGACAAATGCATACCAAGGCACAACATTAGAAGATGGAGTTCATGATCTTTCAGAGAGAAGGTTCTCTGTAGTTCCTGAGGATGATCAAGTAGAAGAAGTGCTCCCAAGGAGTAACCTGTACCACCATGGATTGCAGCATCTGAGTGGTCAGCGGCGTCAGTCTGTCTTGGCTTTCATCACTAATGCTCAGGGTCAAGAGCGCAGAGAGCAGATGCAGTCGTCCTTCAGAAAGAAGTTGTCCATCACACCGCAGTGTAACCTGGCGTCTGAGCTGGACATCTATGCCAGACGACTGTCCAAGGACAGTGTTTTTGACATAAGTGAGGAAGTGGAAGAAGAGGACATGCAGGTAGGACTTCTTTAAATTTTTACACTCTTTTGGATTAATGAGAAAATAACACAATGTTGACACTCCCTGAATTTTGTTACCAACGAATTATACAGAATATGCCCTCACTGGCCACTCTATCAGGTCCACCTTGCTAGTACCGGGTTGGACCCCCTTTTTCCTTCAGAACTGCCTTAATTCTTGGTGTCATAAATTCAACAAGGTGTTGGAAACATTCCTCAAAGATTTTGCTCAATATTGACATGATAGCATGATCCATGATGAGAATCTCCCGTTCCACCACATCCTAAAGATGCTCTACTGGATTGATATCTGGTGACTGTGGAGACCATTGGAATACAGTGAACTCATTGTCATGTTCAAGAAACCAGTTGGAGATTATCTGAGATTTGTGACATGGTGCATTATCCTGCTGGAAGTAGTCATCAGAAGATGGTACACCGTGATCATAAAGGGATGGACATGGTCAGCAACAATACTCAGGGAGGCTGTGGTGGTTAAACCATGCCATTTTTGTACTAAGGGGCCCAAAGTGTGTCAAGAAAATATCCCCCACACCATTACACCACCAGCAACCTGAACAGTTGTTCCAGAGCAGGATGGGATCCATGCTTTCATGACCCATTAAATTCTGATCCTACCATCTGAATGTTGCAGCTGAAATGGGGATGCACCAGACTTGGCAACATTTTTCCATCTTGTATTGTCCAGTTTTGGTGAGACAGTGTCAATTGAAGCTTCAGTTTCCTGTTCTTAGCTGACAAGAGTGGCACCCAGTGTGGTCTTCTACTGCTGTAGCCCATCTGCTTTAAAGTTGGACTTGTTGTTTGTTCAGAGATGGTATTTTGCATTCTTTGGTTGGAACCAGTGGTTATTTGACTTCCTGTTGCATTTCCATCGTCTCCAACCAGTCTGTCCATTCTCTTCTGACATTAACAAGACATTTGGTTCCAGACAACTGCTGCTCACTGGATATTTTCTCTTCTTCAGACCATTCTCTGTAAACCCCTAGAAATGATTGTCTGTGAAAATCCCAGTAAATCAGCAGTTTCTGAAATACTCAGACCAGTAACCATGCTGTGTTCAAAGTCACTTAAATCCCCTTTCTTCCTCATTCTGACGCTCAGTTTGAACTTCAGTCAGTCATCTTAACCATGTCTACATGACTAAATGCAATGGGTTTCTGCCACGTGATTAGCTGATTAAATATTTGTGTTAACAGCAATTAAACAGGTGTACCTAATAAAGTGGTTGGCGAGTATATAATGAAAGCTGATGTGGTTACACATTAGTTTATGATTGTTTGATCGGTTAACAGTTTTAAGGCTTTGAGTTTACTTTTTAAGAAAAAATATATTTATTGTATTATAATTAAATGGGATGTAATGAATCTCTTTGAGGTTTTGTCAGGAAACTTTCTTTTATTTAGGACTGTAATGCGCTGTTAAGTTCGTACCCAGTTTCCCTAACACAATTGAGACTCAGAGTCATAGCTTATAATAAAAAGATTTACTTG
>JAOXYM010000010.1:10095588-10109850 GCA_028567055.1 Leptatherina wallacei | reverse complement strand
CAATATTTGGTGGGTCTACTGGAGAGTATGGAGCTCTCCGCTCTGAAAATGGCTGGCAGTCAATGAGTTAAAGAGGAGAAATCTCAACCAAACAAAAATTTCCTTACTTTTTGTGCTAACTTATGATCTAATAGTGCTACTTTAATAAAGTGGGTATAAGTGAAAAGACTATGTAACTCTCTCACCTTGAAAAATATTGCGTGTCTGACTCATTTGATGGGACAGTGACATTTATTATGTACATTCATGGATCCATTGTTGCCCAGCAGCGTCCTAAGACAGAGAAACCACACTTTACAACTTCTATACCCAGGACGCTGCGACACTTTACAGCTGAGTTTGCTTTCCGTACCATGACACGTGCCCACAACTGTATAGCAGCACAATGGCCGTTTTGAATGGGCAATATGGCTGATTCAGCAAAGAAACACAAGAGGACGTTATCAGAGGAAGAGAGGAAAAGAAAGACAACAAGAGACAGAGCAAAAGATAAGACAAGAGTCAACATAAGACAGACTTTTACTGGTCTGGAGAAAGCTCAAAGTAGAGACAGGATGGAAGGTGGATGCTGAGCTGTCTTTAAGTAGCGCCTCTCTGAGAAAATATGTTAAGTTTAGTAATACTTCTTTCACATATTGGGCCCAAAAAGACACAAAAATCAGCAAATCAAATCTGAAATGACCACCGTTTGTCTGTTTATTTTGTTAAAAGATATGATGTTAAAAGTTAAAAGTTTGTTAAAAGTTACATTAAAAGTGATGAATATATTGAAAGTAATGCAGCACCTGTCCATCCCATCCCACTGTCATGGTAGGATAAATATTTTTGAACTAACATTTAAAGCTATCGCATCTCTGGTCTTACACGATCTATCAGCATTAAAAAAAACTGGGAGAGTGTTTCAGATCTGCACTTTTGAATGAGGTTAACTGCAGCACTTCAGGTCATCTAGTGGATTTTGCAAATGTCACATAATCCGATCATGTGATCACAGAGCCCTGAATGTTGAAGTTGTTTTTAAAATGCACAAAAATTGGATATCTGTTAAGATATTAAACAGATTGAAATGTTTTGGTTCTGCTTCTGTGTGTGTGTGTGTGTGTGTAGGTGGGTCTGCTGGGTCGAACAGGTTCAGGGAAGAGCACCCTACTGTCTGCTCTGCTGCGCCTCGTCTCCACGGATGGAGATATGTCCATTGACGGAGTTTCTTCAAGCTCCGTCTCCCTGCAGACATGGAGGAAGGCCTTTGGAGTGGTGCCACAGGTACATCTGGCTGCTGGTTTATTTGGGTTCCTGCTCAAATGTTTTTGGTTCAGATTCTATGATGGCTGGATGGGTTGAAGTCTTATCAATGTCACAATGAGGGTGGAAAAATAACTGCATTTATTATTATGAAAATTGAAATAAAAAAAAGGTAATCTGGCCCAAATACACTGCTTTATCACCGCTTTTGATAAATGTTCATCACCAGTGCTGCAGTATGATTGGGATGACTTTTATTTTTCTTTGTACTAATGTGCATTTATTGTCTGTTTTTTTGTTGTTTTTGTTGGAAAAGAGAGTCTTTATCCTGACTGGAACTTTCCGGATGAACCTGGACCCACATGGACGTTACAGTGATGATGAGCTCTGGAGGGTTGCCGAGGAGGTGGGCTTCTGTTTTCCCTCACTGTGATTATAATTACAGTCATGATTGCTAACTGGCTTTGTTTTTACTGATAATTTAGAAATAATGAACCTGATCATTGTAGTAATCAGAAAGCAGGCCATTTGTTCTGAACATGAAAATAACATGAAGATCTTTCAGCCTTGTGCTCATTCTGTGAAGGCTGAACATCTCGCTCAGTGTCCTGTCCTGCTGTCTGATTGTCATAAGAAAGAACATGATATCAAAAATATGTCTATATTGTAGAAAACAGCAGCTTCATGCAGAATGAGCTTATGTCCCAAACAGTATAAGAGACAGTAAAGTCTATTGTGTGCTTTCAGGTTGGTTTAAAGTCCGTCATCGAGCAGTTTCCAGACAAGCTGGACTTTCAGCTGGAAGACGGAGGCAGCGTGCTGAGTAACGGACACAAACAGCTCTTGTGTCTCGCTCGCTCCATCCTCAGCAAAGCCCGCATCCTGCTGTTGGACGAGCCTTCTGCCTACCTCGACCCCATGTTAGTGTACACATCAAATCACAGTACCTGTGTACTTTTGTGGTGTTATTTACACATAACTAATCCAAACTGCTCTAATTGTATCATGAAAGTAAAAATCCAAACATGTCTGTCATGTTACTACCGTTGTCCAGAGGGGACTTACCAATCTCTGGATGTGCTGTCTGTGTTTTGTGACCATCATAGTTCTTCCTTTATGCTTGGATGGGGAGTATGATGCAGGAGAATATTTAGGTTGTTAAATCTGTCATTTATGCCAGAAAATGGCTAAATCCTACATACTGGATCTTTAAAACACCACATGCACAACTGCCTTCACAAATACACTCACCAGCCACTTTATCAGGTCCACCTTGCTAGTACTCGGTTGGACCTCCTTTTTCCTTCAGAACTACCTTAATTCTTAGTGTCATAAGTCCAACAAGGTGTTGGAAACATTCCTCAGAGATTTTGCTCCATATTGACATGACAGCATCACACAGTTGCTGCACATACATGATGAGAATCTCCTGTTCCACCTCATCCCAAAGATGCTCTACAGGATTTAGATGTGGTGGTATATATATCTATTTCTAGTCTCTTTTATCTTTTAATAATGTAAAACATATATAATTATGCTCAAATCAGTTTTTCTTATTCTTTTAATTTTTTTTAGGAATAGTTAAAGTTTTTTATTATTTTTTAAAATTTCTGCTACAGTTACTGGTTACTGGTTTAGACACAGCAGCCACCTGAAAATCATCAACCATTTGTATATTTTCTTTCTGCTGGTGACATCCTGTAAGATGAGGTCACTGTGCAGCGCAGACCATGCAAGTCCTGCACGTGTGGTGGTCCTGCCACTGCATATGGTGACAATCAAGAGCACTTACAGTAATTTGAACTACTGTACGTGATGTGTGTGAGTGTGTGAGTGTCTGCACAGACGGAGGGTCAGGGTTGTAAATGAAGCCTGTAATGTTCAGTCTAGTTTTCTACTGGATTGGCCACAGGTTGAACTAATATGTTAGCAGTGGAGAGAGACGGGCTTTGATGATGGTGGTAATGATGGCGTGTGTTTGTGTGTGTGAGCAGAACTCTTCAGGTCCTGAGGAAGACACTGAAGCAATCGTTTTCTGGCTGCACCGTCATCCTGTCGGAGCACAAGGTGGACCCGCTGTTGGAGTGTCAATCATTCCTGGTGAGTGTTGGAGAAAATCTAGATTTCTGTCACCGAAGCATTTTAGTATTAATAAGATGGTTTTCATCAACACTTAGCTTGTGATGATAAGAAGTGGTTAGTAATGACTCTGTTCCCTCATGTTGTGGGTGCAGGTGTGTGCTGCAGTGTTTGCCGGTAGGATTATAATGTGGGGTTGTGCTGAGGTCCCATGACCACCTTCCGATATTTAACAGCAAACTGTTGACATCACGCCCTTCCTCTGTTAGTTCTGGTTACTTCTAAAGTAACTCATGCATCCATCATTGCTTTGCATAAGAATGACCGTTCTGGCAAGTAAAACTGCTGATAAGGGTGTTACACCTGAAAGAACTGTGAACCAGAGCATTAAAAAGTTCAAGGACAGAGTTCAGTTGTGATGAAGAAGTCTAAAGGTATCCACCAAGCGTCTGGATGGTCTCCTTTTGAGGAGTCGGACACAAAGTTGAGTTGACATGAATACAGAGTTGGTATAAAGGTGACAGTTCTCTTGCTTCTGTTGGATGAAGGCTTTTCAACGCAGGCCCGGTGTCAAAAAGGGCAGCAAGCCGGTTGCAGCGAGGACAGGCTGACTTTTTGAAAGAACAAGAATTGGACAGCAGAAGACAGAGTTATCCTCTTCTGAGACCCCCTTCTGTTTATTTGGGTTTTCTGTAAAATAAAAGGTCCAAAGAAGAAAAGATGAAACATCTTGGGACATGGAATGCGCTCACTCAGTTCTGCCCAAAATCAGTGCTATGAACAAGGAATGGTCTCAAAAAAGGACAATTCGGTGACATTGTGTGCGTTTTCCAGCATGATGGAGCATCACGTCACAGAGTAAGGGTGATAACAAAGTGGATTAGAGATCATCATTGAAATTTTGGTGGCCTGGAAACTCCAGATCTTCCAGTCCAATCGAGAACTTGAGGATTTGGATAAACGGAAACCCACAAACTAGGAACAAGTTGAGACTTCGATAAGGCCAGAAAAGATAATCATCAGTCAGGATTTGATATTCGGGCTACATTCTCCAAAAAGTTTTCCGTAAAGACAGAAACATTCCAAGAAATGTGTGTCCACACAAAACCCCTGAAAACGCTGTAGCACATATGCTACGCCTGTAAGTGGCGCTGTAACACTGCCACAGAAAAACACCAACAATAAACAAGATGAGGAGAATGCACATAAACTTGTTTGTTGGATTTACACATGAAGGTTAAGGAAGAAGTTAAAAAAAATGTTTATGGGTTGTAAAAAACAAAAAAGCAATGTTCTCAGATTTATTGATATTGGGACTTTTACAAAAAAAAATTTAAAAAACATTTTCAGGCTCCCAAAACAATGTTTCTATGTGGATAAAATGTCCAAACAATGAAAACCTCGAGCAAACACTTAAACTCATCTGTGTGGACATGGCCTTTGTTTGACTGAACAAATGACAGAAATACTGAAGATGAAAACATTGAAGATATTTACATTTTACAAAACTTTAAAACATAAATATTCCCCCCCCCCCCCCGGTAACCAGCCTCATTCTTCCTTCCTGTGCAGATGATCGACAAAAGCTCCTTAAAAAGCTACGACTCCATCCAGAAACTCATGAATGACATGAGTCACCTGAAACAGGCCATGAGCCCCGCCGAGCAGCTGCGCCTCTTCCCAGCGCTCCACCGCCTCAACTCCACCAAGAGGCCGCCGCCGCAGCCCACCAAGATCTCCCCCCTGGCCGAGGAAGCCGAGGACGAGGTCCAGGACACTCGACTTTGAACGGCCAGCTCAACACAACACTCACAAGGATAGAAACAAGGATTTAATCCAGTTTGTATGCTGATGATTTTGGGTCACGATAGCCTGAAATGATCAGTGAGAGCATATCAATCACTTCATGAACTAAAATCAAATTTAAATGTGTGAATTAAAGTCTATTTTTTATTATTATTGTGACATAAAAATTTCAACTCATGAACGCTTAACACAATGTTCATCAATTTACAGATGAAATTCACACAAAAAAGTTTCAGAGGAAGTTTTGTACATATGTCATGAAAAATGATCCGTTTATTTTATTTCATAATGAAGAGTAAATCCTGCTGATTAAGGATATACACCAGGTGTGTGCAGTGCAGAATGATGATGCATGTTCACTGACCACCAACATGGTACGACAGCTGCAGATTTAGAAAAGTGATGGGAAAAACTGAGTAAATCTAAAAGTTCTAATAAAGCAGGGAGGTCTCTGGATGGATGTAGTTCACTTCCAGAGGGGAGAAGGATAAAGGGATTACTGTAACAATCCCGATCCATGTAAATAAAACACATAAACAAGCTCCATAATCTATGCTTCAATCCAACTTAAACCACTTGAGTGCCTTGCTGGTTTCGGTCATGCATTACAAACTTCTCATTAATCTTTCCTCCTGGATTTGCTTTGAGAAAGCAGGATTTTTGGAAGGGAGGGGGTTGCTTAGTTACTGTTGAACAACAATCTAGTTTTCTGAACTCAGACTGAACATGAAATGGCAGTCGCTACAGAAATCTGACTTGTCCACTTTCATAAACAAGGGGGGGAGTCATGTAGTCTGATGATCAGCAACACAAGCAAACAGCAAGACAAAGAGAGACCATTTAAGTTGAAAACGGATCTAAAACATCTCTGACTTTCATCTGAAGCTGTGACGTTCTCACAGGCAGCCATTTGAATTCCTAAATGATCTCATTTATATCATAGTGGTGAACATCGTTACTCTAAAAATGTGGACACACCCGCCCGTGAACTTTGAACTGGTCGGTGTGTAAGTATGTACGAGGATGGATCAGGTTTTTTAGTTTCATCCACAGACGTGCATCCACCTCATCTGATTCTGTGTTAGCAGTGTTTGAGGTTTTGTTCATCATGTTACCATCTTGTTTTCTGGAAACACATTGCACACCCAGACATTTCAGTGCATCACACTGATTCTCAGTGGAAATAAAATAGGGATGTATACACATCTACAACTCTTGTGCCACAGGATTCTGTGAAAAGGGAAATGTATAGAAGCATGTTGCGTTCACTTTGGGTGAAGTTTGATAAGTTTCTCTGAAATAACATATAGGTAGCTATAGATAAAAATTGGTTCTGTTTGTTTCTTCTGAATTAATGACATTTTTTAAATGGGCATCCTTTAGCCATGTTGGACTCTATCCTTTTACCGCAGACCTACAACTCAACTATGCTGTAAGAAGCGACCCCCAGCCAAATTTTTGCAGAACTGGAAGCTCTGGTTTGAGGACATCATTTTTAACACCATTTCTGGCATTTTCCAGATATAATTTATACACATCTACAACTCTTGTGCCATTTTAAGTTGTTAGCATCTAAAAATGGTTAAGTTTAGGGTAAAACTATAAGATCGGATTGTCATTGTCTCATAGTACATAGTATAAACTCTTATCAGTCTTACTCGTAACCCCTTAACACCTGAATTTATTTATGATTATATAGATAACAAGATAAATATAGGAAAAAGGAACAAAAAGAGGCTAGGATAAAACAAAATGCCATTGAATAAAGACTGAGACTCCCTCACATTATAAGGCAGCCTCTAGTGGTCAGTTGAGGAACTTTTTTCTTTTCCTCTGCTTGTTTGGTTGTAAACTTTGTCCCCACAGGCCCCTCCAACCCCATAAATTAACTGTCGGGTTAAACATTTTAAAAAAGCAAATTTTGTTTGTGAATTCTTCAGAATCATAAGTGACCAGAGGAGGGATGTTAAACTCGTCAGATCAGGGAAATATGCCGTTCAGCTCCTTTGTAATACTGCTCAGATCATTAAACATAACTGGAACTCATTTCTATATAAAGAGAATAGAAAAGAAATAATCATTAACTCAGAGGAAGGATCAAAGTCTGCAGCTCTGAGTGTGAGACGTCTACTGTCGCCTAACATGGAAATAATTTAGGTGATGGATTATGTTATAAATAATCATTTTTGAGCATTTGCGTCAGCATCTTTGATTAGTCAGCCTTAACCTGCAGTAGCTTCACTGCTGTCAACACACACACCGACAGGGAAAATGACGCTGTTGACTGATTGGAAATGAGTGATGAGTCAAATACCCCTCTTTTTCTAAGTGTATGCACTTTAGAGACACCCTGAGGTACTTTATCAGTTTTCAGTGAGGAGGAACTGAACCAATTAAAGGCTGCACATCTTTTCTTTAAAAAAAAAAAGAAAATCAAATCTTGCATTAAAAAGAACAGTGTAGATATAAATGACATCATTTGATGACAAATTAAAAAAAAAAAATTCTGCATGAAGAAATTAGTCTCTTCTTTTCTTCTTTCAAGCTCCATCTTTTATTCCTGTATAAGTTGGACACCATTTGGACTTTTATAACATGATTTTTCTTCTTTGGCTGAGGGGCGTGCGTGTTGCTCTTTTCATATTAAATAATGGATTTATTGAAGGTACCTTGGAAAAATGCCTAGATATATTGACTGTGACTTTTTTTTTTTTACATTGTAATTTAAGAACAAAGTATTTCTCACACATAGGAACGAGACACAGATGTCCAAAAATATGTATAAATGTATTTGTTTAATCAGCTGTATTACCAGTAAAACTAGATTTTGAGAATTTGATGATGGTTGTCCTTTTTATTTGTTGTGGTATCCTGTAATGTACTTATTGGAACTTGAAATGGTTCAAAATGGTCCAGCGTAGGTGGAAATAAACATGTGGGAATTAGAAATGGGTTCATACTCAGTATCAATAAGATTATTTAATACTGAATATGAACCCATTTCTAACACTGCTGTTCCTTGGCAGCAGTGTAAAACATTAAATCTGTCTAAAATGTATTAAAAATGAGTAAAAACATTCATTTTGATCTTTAAATAAAATCCCCATCCCCCCTAGCATGCATTAAATGGAAATACACTTTAAATAAAACCAGTGACATCCTGTGATTGAATTGGTGCGCAAAGTATTAAAACAATTTTAAATACTTACATATTTGGTAGTTCTGATTGGGGCTGAAGTTGATTGAGCAATATGAGCAAAAGAGTGGTAAAAATGATACATTTTTGGGAGAAGACTTATCGTAAATTTATCCTGTTGACCTTGAAGAATGTGTTTCTTCATGCTGCATAACAAGTTTAAATTTTTGTCAGAGGGGCTCTTTAATGCATCTTTGGCTGCAGCATTATAAATAAAAAATACATCAAATATGTGAGCAGAGCTTCTAAAAGAAATACTGAATCAGGAAATTTGCATGATCTGTCTCTTAACAGGTAAATCTGGACTTTGCTGACCCTAGGTTGACTTAAATTTAACAAAATTGAAAACAAAAGATAGCAAATGCTTATATGGATCTTTTCCTTTTTTTTCAGTGTAATTTTAATTTTTGTGCTTGAAAGACAATTTGTTAAACCTCGAACAGCTATCGTACAGATCAAAACCATAAGTAGACTAAAATCTGTCTTGTATATATGTATAGATATATTTATAATGTATTATTCATGTATAAACTGTTTCAGCTTCAAATGAAATGAGTCCTTAAAATAAAAACATACACAGTCATAATGGAAATTGCAAAGGAACAGAGTAGATGACACCATCAGGCTCAGCTGGGGTCAACTGAACATGAGTCAAATGAGTGGTGGGTGGTAAAGATGGGCATTTAAAATATTTATTATGGCTTACAGCTGACAGAGACATCCTGTGTTTCTACAGTTCTATTACTTATTGCCACATCCCATTCACTCTGAAACAAGTGGAGGGTTCAGAACCAAACTCATTTTACAAACATTATGTACAAGTTTGTTTTTATTTTTTCATTGTCTTCATTTTCAGCAGTTTTGCTTTAAGTTTTAATCACTGTACAAAGTGTCATACCACATACATCAATCTATAGAGCATTTAAACTTACTAATTCTTATTTACAAATATATTTGGTAGAACCCTGATTATTTCAACAGTATTTAAACCAACCTTGCGACTATTTGCAGATAAAACACTTGAATATCTCAAAATACTTAATAGCAAAAACAAAATAAGAAAAAAAACTTAACGAAAACCTGCTTGTGTCTTTCTTTGATCCAAAAAACACTCTTCAGTGGCCTCCGGATCTCAAGTAGATTTACATTGCTTCACTTTGTAGTGCTGTAAATCTACTGGAGGTCTGAGGCAGTTTCCACCAGTTAAATACTGAATCTGTAATATCTTATTCCAGTAAATTATTCCAATTTATCTGAATACTGTCCCATAATACACAGGCTGAAACACTGGAATTTAAGGTAACAGAGAAAACACCTGCTGCTTTACTTTCAGTTTTCCTTCAACCCAATGTGATCACATTATTTAAATACTGTAATAGAATAAAACTATGGTCCCCAAGTACACAACTGTAGTACAGTGTAACAAGTACGGATAACAAGTACAAATACTAAGAGTCAAAGTTCATCGGGTACCTAGTGTTTACATGATGGAGGGAGGAGGAGGAGGTGGATGTCTACTTGTTGTTGTTGCTTTCATGCAGGTCTCTGTGGAGGATCCAGATGTCCTCGTGTGACTGACTGTTGTCGTTGATGTTGTTGTGGTAGTTGTTGTTGCTGCTGTTGGTGGGGGGAGCCTGCTTTGTTCTGCTGCTGTTGGTGTTGGATCTGCTTCTGCTGGGGGGCGTCTGAACTCGACTGCTGCTGATGTTGTTGTTGGTGTAAGTGGAGGAGGCTCGACTCTGCTGCCCTCTGCTGCTCGGGACGGGAAGCTGCGATTTGCAGCGAGAGCCCGGACGCCGGTCGCTGCTCTGAGCGGCGGCCTGGACGGGGCCATGGCTGGACTGACTGACAGCGGTCTGCAGGAAGAGGCGGTAGAAACATTTTTAATGCATTATCTTAAACTGATGAGGAAAACTTAGTTTTTCACTTGCAGACTTATTTCTTCAGCCTCAGGACTCCAGGGGGCAGAGATCCTTCTGTGAACTTTCATTTTACAGACACTCAGCATTTTTTGAGACCACGTCCAGACAGGAGGATGAGCTTAAGAGTCTTACTTAGAACCAGATAGGACAGAAATGCCTTTTAAGCCCAAACATTGCCTTTACTATCTCGTGTGGGAAAAAAATATCTTAAATAATTCTATTGTTTGCTTTTTTTTTACTTTATTGGGTATCCTAAGACTTTGTATTCTTGTTTTCCTGCTGTAAAGCATCTTTGAGTGTCTTAAAAAGCTTTCTATAAATCAAATGTATTATCATTCTTATGAGGAAAAACAGCAGGAAATCTAATGTAATTTAGCTTTGAATTATGTAAATAATGCGGCATCGCATGGACATCAGGACAGTGCTCCAACTACATGGGGATCACACTCCTCAGCCTTTATGGTAAGGTCTATTCAGGGGTCCTGGAGAGGAGGGTCCATTGGATAGTGAAACCTCAGATTGAGGACAAGCAGTGTGGTTTTTGTCCTGGTCATGACTCATGGAACAGTGGACCAGCTCTATACCCTCTTCAAGTTCCTGGAGGGGTCATGGGAGTTCTTCTAAACATGTGCTTTGTGGACTTGGGGACCGTGTCCCTTGGGGACGCCTGTGGGGGGTGCTCTGGGAGTATGGAGTATCTGACCCTCTTGTAGGAGCTGTCCAGTCCCTGTACGACAGGTGCCAGATCTAGGTATGGATTGCCGGCAGTATGTCGGACTCGTTCAGGTGAGGCTTGGACTCCGCCAAGGATGGCCTTTGTCACCGATTCTGTTAACATTTAAACATTTATGGACAGAATTTCTAGGTGCATTCGAGGTGTTGAGGGGATCCGGTTTGATGGCTTCAGGATTGGGTCTCTGCTTTTTGCAGGTGATGTGGTTCTGTTGGCTTCATTGGGACTTCATCAGGATGCTGGAGTGATTCGCAGCAGAGTGTGAAGCGGTCGGAATGAGAATCAGCACCTCCAAATTTCGAGATCATGGTCCTCAACCAGAGAAAAGTGGAGTGTCTTCTTCGGGTCATAAATGAGGTCCTGCCCCAAGTGGAAGGGTCATTTTCATGAGAAATCTGAAGCAGGAGACTGACTGTGGATTTGTGTGGCATTGGCAGTGATGCAGACTCTGCAACGGTCTGTTGTGGTGAAGAAAGATTTCTCGATTTACCGGTCAATCTACGTTCCTACTGAGATTCCTAATACAAGCGGCCGAAATGAGTTTCTTCTGGTCATCCAGAAGGCGATCAGAGTAGAGCCGCTGCTCATCCTAATCAAGAGGAGCCAGATGAGGCGGCTCGGACATCTGGTTAGGATGCCTACTGGTCACCACCCTGGTGAGGTATTCCGGGCACATCCCACTGGGCAAAGACCCCGGGGAAGACCTAGGACGTGCTGGAGGGACGATGTCTCTTGACTGGCCAGGGAACACCTTGGGATCCCCCCGAATGAGCTAGAAGAAGTGGCCGGGGAGAGGGAAGTCTGAGCTTCTGAGCTTAGAGAGGTGCCCCCATGAACCGACCCCGGATACGTGGAATACTGTGTAGTTTCTTTGTTTCATTGCGAATAAACTATATGTTTATGAGGTTTGTAAATCATTGCATTCTGTTTTTATTGACATTTTTTGAACTGAGGTTGTATACATTTTTAAAAGTGAATTTGCTGAAGCTGAACTGATCCCAGGATTCACTTCTCTGTTTCACGGCAGTCGTTCCAGCTGTAAACAAATCTGTCCGGGCCAAAGTGGTTTCACTTCCTAGAGGCATGCTGCCAGCGTAGCTAAAAGCCGATCATCAAAGGTCCTCCAGCTTCTGTGTTTATATTAAACTATAAACTCTGATGGTGATGAAGGACCCACCATCGTTGATATTCTTCCTGCAGGCCAATAAGCTAAACATACACCACCAACAGTGCAGGCATCAAACGGGGCAGGTCATGGTTTCAGTTTTTTTTTTTTTTGGATTGAGTGCTTCATTTTCAGGGAGACAGTTGTACTTCTTTTGAATTTCGGCCTTTTTAAAAAAAAGATTGCTGGTCCTTTGTCTCACCATCTGTGGTCGCTGCTGGACTGCGGTTTCCTGGCCTTCCTTTTGAGGCGGCAGCTCTTCACCAGTAGAGCTGGAGAACAGGATCAAGCCGTCTTTAGCCTGAGAGATCTGTGGAAGATAAATGAGGGTTGACGTTAAGCATACAGCTTCATCGGTCCCCAGCTGCTTTGTGTTTATACAGCCAGACAGCACCTGAAGTCAACGCCAACACATCAGCGTTTCTCTGCTTAGAGACACTCAGTTCCAGCAGAAGTGAAGTCAAAGCGAACAGACAGGTTTGTCCAGACTTCTGACTTAGAAACCAAACCTCACGCTGATTAAATTCTTTTAGATAAGTTATCTGGGGTCAATGCAGCATAAAACAATCACAGTTCTGAAGCTGTTGAGTAACTATTGAAGAATTTCTCAAATTCAAGAATCCAAGTCCTGATAAAAAGGTGTAGTGTTAAAGAGCAAACAAGGCTGCACATGAGAACTTCCTGTTAAGTCTGACATTAACTGGCTGTGATGACTTTTCCTCAGATTTCTGATCCAGGGCCAACTTTTATCAACTGTATTCGTGCACGGATTTGTATGTATTTAGTGTGTGAGAATTAACCCAAGTGGAATTTAATGGAACTGTAATATCTAAACAGGTGTAGCAGCAATCAGCATCCATATGCATTCTTCATTTCGTTGAAATAATAATTACAGTTCCTACAAACAGACATATAGCTTAACTCGTTTCAAAACTTACAAAAGGCACCTGTGACAGACAAATGAGAATTTATCACCGATCTGGTTTTATCAAAAGACAAGTCAAACATGTCTTCAGAGAGTTGTTCAGATTGATGATCGGAGTGACTTCTGATCAGATGCCAAATTTCCCAAAAGAGGTCCTGTTAGATTTCTGTTGTGATTTGGAACCTGGCCTACAGAGTTAATGATACAGACATTTTTGTGGTAAATATCCAAGAGGGTTTTTGGACACTGACATGAGGTCGGAGACAGGTCAGACATTCCTCGACCATCACTGAGCTGCATTACCTTTGTGTTGGATGTGATCTTTTTTTTTGTTGAAAATGAATTCAGCTCTTCTAAATGATTCAACATCAAGCTAAAATCAAACAAGAAAGAACTGCAGTGATGCTGGGAATGTGTGTTCAAGTCATGTCAAATCAAGATTCCTTCATCTTTACAGAGTATTGTCTGTGTATCTGTGTGCTGCAACACAACTTTTCTATTTATTCTAGTTTGATATCGAGTGATTGAATAATTTATTTTTTATTTCTGACAGCAATCTTTCATTGATTCCAAATCATTCATTGTTCTCTTTTCTCTCTGCAGATATTTTATTTATATTGTTATTTTCTCTTTTTTAGATGCAGTATATTTTTCTGAGGCTTGCTAAGTAAAAATATTCTCCTGCACTTTTGTGACTGTGCTTCAAATGTTCTTTAAATAAATGTTTGGTTGGCTTCAAATTCAGAAGATATGAATTCTTTTTTTGTCTCCATCATTGAGAGGACCAAACGTGGCTGGACAACCTCCATGAGTACAAACGTGGCCAAGTTTCCTTTGCCCGGACGTGGGTCACCAGGTCCTGGTTGGGCTCAGCCCAAAAGAGTAACATGGGCCCCCCCCTCCTTGCAGACTCATCACCTGCGGGAGGGGCTGTAGGGTTCAGGCAGTGCAGTGAGAGTTGAGTGAGGAGACGGGGGACCTTGGTGGTCCAATTCTCGGCTGTAGAGGCTAGCCCTAGGGATGTGGAATGTTACCTCTCTGGTGGGGAAGGAACCTGAGTGGGTATGCGAGGTTGAAGGGTTCCAGCTAGATATAGTTGGATTCACCTTTTTTGTTATTGGACTTCTGTGCTCGTCATGGATTGTCCATAACGAACACCATGTTCAGGCATAAGAGTGTCCATATGTGCACCTG
>JAOXYM010000010.1:10049977-10062684 GCA_028567055.1 Leptatherina wallacei | reverse complement strand
CAAGATTATACATACAGCCCTTGTAGTTGTAAAGATACACATAATTTATTTTGGGTATGTCATTTCAGACAGGAGGCAGAAAAAACTAAGTCTCGTGATGAAGAGGTTAAGAAAGATTACAGTGGAAGCTAGTGGAGCTAATGCTAACCAAGAAGTAAGGCAAGACTGCAGCTCAGTCCAGTGTATGTGTACCAAAATAGTTCCACATATTCCATAAATAGAGCCAACACACTGTATGGCACACCAGGTACATGTTTAAACATCAGACGTGTGGTTCAAACATACGGAGATTTGGCTGTTGAAACTGTACAACTGTGTACACAGATACAGAAAAAAGGAAGCGGTAAATGGGCTCTCTGTTCTCTGCAACAAGGTTCTGCAAACATTAATTATTTTGTGTGATTACATGCTGGGCATAATTCTCTGTGCATGTTCGTCAGCTGAATGAGCACATACTTCGTCCTGAGGTTACAGCCATAACATGACAGCCTTGCATCCTCATTTAATGGCAGCCAGTGTAATGGGATCAGCTGCAATTCACACAATTACCAGATTTCCAGCAGCACATGTAGAGGGTTTACCAGCAGTGGGCCTTTGTCTTTTAACTGCAGCTTCATATAACTAGTGCACAGGGCATGTCCTGACAGTGCAATGCTTTGCTTTTACTAGTTGGCTCTTAAAACTCATTTTAAATTATATATGAGGCCTTGAAAAGGGAAAATGCAATGCTACAAATGTTTAAAGCTAAACAATAAACAAGTTTGACATCTTTTGTCTTATCAATTCATGTATGGAGCACCCAAAGGATGATGCTTAATCTAAAACAAAAAGTCTGTGCTCTCATCGCAAGCTGCAAAAGTCAGCCTGCATGACATTATATCTTCAAATTGACCACAAATCACATTTTAAATTTTACATGGCAAACAAAAACACACAATCATGTTTAATTCAGCCATCTCTGGTTATGATTTTGCAGAGGGTATTGTCTGTAACAAATATAGCAGGTGTCAAAGAGGATTTGCAGTTATTAAAAAAAAGATATTGTCAAGGTTGTAATCTAAGTCAGGGGTGTCCAAAGTCTTTGCAAAGAAGGGCCAGATTTGGTGAATTAAAAATTGTGAGGGCCGACCATTCAGCCTGACATTGTTTGAACCATTAACCTAAAACAACTTTATACATTTTTTATTGAAAATGGCATACTTTTCATTTCAGAACACAAATAAATCTAAAACCGGGGAACAACAGAGTAAAGAGTCTAGAAGAGTGTAGCTCCAGCAACTCTGGTAACACTGCATTAGCCGGGCTCTGACGTGTGCATCTATGAAATCGGCGTACTGGAAACCGCGAACGTTGGTCATTCAAAGTTCAATTAAATAAATTCATTTTTTAACGCGTTAATTTTCTATCTCTCTCTCTCATATATATCTATATCCACACATATATATAGATATTTATATATATATACATACATATACACACATATATATATGAATAAAAAATCTTATCTATTTAATATTTATTTATTCTTTAGTGAGTGGCAGTGTATCGAACGACTCAATGTTCATTGAAGTGGCTAATTTGCAAACAGCCATGCATTTACAAGAGAAAAAAGGAAAAGAAAAAAATATACTCGCATTTTCATCTTTTCATCCTCTTAAGTGGACCAGACCAGTAAGATAACAGCATTATAACCCGTAAATAACGAAAACTCCTAATTCTTCCCTTTGTTTTAGTGCAAAGAAGTTAATTATCAAGATGTTAACATTTAATTAACTATCCTTTTAGAAACCATGAAACTGAAATATATTGAGGAAAAATTGGTGCAATTTACTTTTTCATTTCCACATGCACAACTTACAGATCACAATTGATCTACAAAGTCACAAATCAATTAATCACAAATACTCTTTTCACATTATTATTATTACAGTAACTTGTCAAGTGCTAGAATTTTTTTTTAACTGTACTTACATTTCCACATCTGTGTATTAACCCCGACTAACTGAACTCAATCACCTCATAATACAAACTGAAGAGAGATCTATCAGTTAAGAAAGTTATAAGATAAAAATCTAAGTTACCCACCTGCCTTTTAAGGTATTGTGTGTAGACATACAAATTCAAACATGCAATGGACAAATTAGGAATTGCAGGTACTTTTATCCAAAAATTGGAGTACGTGTTTTCTATGTCATTTTCACAAATTCATCCTACTTGGATTGGATCCTCTGGCAGGGCCGTACATTTGACACCCCTTATTAAAGGTTTGCTCCTTGTACCCCTTTTAAACACTGCACCCCCCCAACATTTGAACATATCTACCTACTGAAAAACACACATAAAGAGACAACATTTCTAAACTCTTACACATTTTAGAAAACCTTGTTAATGCTTAAGATAAGAATGGTGCACATGAATGCTGAAAGTTGACTGTTAAAACTCACCAGTGTGTCCGTTCTGAGCAGCAGCAAACAAGGCAGAGGTTTGGGTGTGGTGGGTGTGGTCTTGGTCAGGATGACCGGGCCTGTTCTCCATGGTGGTGGTAGAGGTGGTGTTGGTGGTAGAGGTGGTGTTGGTGGACGAGGTGGTGGTAGTGATGGTGATTGAGTCTGGTTGGTTAAGCAGCATTGACAATAAAGTGACATTTCCCTGGGAAGCAGCTTGGAGGAGCAGGGGGTGCCCGCTGTCCAGGGCAGCAGGCCCACTGCCGCTTAGAGAGGAGACTACGGAGGGACACCAGCCTGCAGGGGGAAGGAGGAGCAGGAGCAGTACAGGTTAAACTAGGAGGAGGCAGATCAGGAGGGAGAGGAGGTGACTAGAAGTGCTAAGCATTGGAGAGTATGGGTGTAAGAAGGTGGAAAGGAAGAAGAACAAGTCTGATTTTCACACATTCAGGAGTACAGTTTCTTTTGTAAGACGAGCAGGTACAAACAATGTAGAAGACTGAACATTTAATAAATTCCCCCAGGAATTTCAGGAGCAGTGGATGTAACCAGCGTTAGATGGTAGAAGCTTATGCTGCACAGCCAAACATTGTTCAAACCAATCTATTCTAAATGTTTGTAAAGATCCCAAAAGTCTTCCTGATATCAGACATTTCAAGCTGAACATTTTAGAAATGTGACTAAAATTAGCGAAAATGTATTCATAACTACTTTCATGAACAAAATTCCATTTATATGAAGGGCAAACATAAACAGAAAGTACACATTATGAGATGATAATTTACTTAGTGCACAATACAATTCATCCCTGAAATGTAACCAATTTGTGCAAACAAATTACAAACTTTAAATGAACTGAAAGCATGAATCATATTTTATGCATATGCAATAGCATTTTGCATGCTCAACGTGGTCACACCTGCATTCACTCCTAGACCTAGAATGGTGCAGCAAAAGTAAAAAAGAAAACAACTGAATTGAATTTAAATTGCACAATCACAGATTGTGAACATTTCTACACTAAAACAGGCATCCCCCAAAAAAAGATCCATAGTGGATTTGTTGTCATGCTCACAGCATGTTGCAGACGGGTGTTATCAGTGGGGGAGCAGGTAATAACCACTTGGCTAATAAGCTCCATACCAATGCAATGTATTTGCAACTTACAAATATCACAGAATTAGAGAGAACCGGAGGGAGACAGCAGTATAAATGGATATTTACTGTCTATAAAATTATTTTTAATAAATGGGCTAAATAAATAAACAATGGGCTTTGTGACTGAAACAAGAAATCTGAATTTTAAGTTAATCTAAATCATTCATTCATTCATTTTTTCTGTACCACTTAGTCCAATTCAGGGTTGCAGGGGGCTGGAGCCTATCCCAGCCATTAGCAGGTCGCCAGTCCATCGCAGGGCCAACATAAAGAGACAGACAACCACTCACACTTGCTCCTATAGGGAGAATTTAGAGTGACCAATTAACCTATCATGCATGTCTTTAGACTGTAAGCGGAAGCCAGAGTATCCGGAGGAACCCACGCATACACAGGGAGAATGTGCAAGCACCATAAAGAAAGGCCAGTGTTCGAACCCGTCCCCAGCTGAGGCTCGAACCAGCGACCTTCCTGCTGTGAGCTGTGGTGTTAACCATCACACCAAAATCTTAACCAAGAAGCAAAAAATACTTTTGAACTCTTTGTGGTCTTGTTTTTCAAAAGAATGTCTAAAACTACAATCTACAAAATGGCTGTGAAGACTTTCTATAGATATTGTGATTTTATATTATATTCTCATAGTCTTGAGACTATGAGAGTCTCATAGCCATTAAAATCATTCCTCAGTCCATTCCTAATCATTGTCACCAAATATTAAACTTATCTGTCCACGTCATGTTAAAAAATATTCTTTCACGAGTTTCAATATTAACACAAATCTTTATTATCACTATAGTGACTTATAAAATCCACTACATGACTCCACAAAATAAATATCCCCCTGAATGTATAATTTGTTTGATTTCTCTACTACACATGATATTTTTTAGTCTTACAAGACAACAATGGTCTGAAATAGAGGTAATGAAGGAACATTGTTTGCAAGATGGCGTGTTGCTTAGCTTCACATTCTCTATCTAGGGTTATATTTACTGTGTTCACAAGAAAAGTCTACATGGATACCCCCCATGGTGGTATGTGTTCATCTTCACCAAGAACAGAAGTTTGTTTTCTGTTCCAGGGAGAAATAAAAGGAGGTCATTTTTTTCTTGCAGCTTCTAGACACATCATCTGGGCTGAAATGTTTTTCCCACATGCACTCTTGTATCTACACTGCTGTTGTAAAACAAATATCAATGCTTGGCTGTACAACAAAAGCTGGTAACATTGGACCAAGTTTAGATTTGTTTTTACTGCCAACAGGTTTTTGACCTGAAGTATATGCAAGTTATTTTCCCCCTTTGCCCAGAAAAGGAATCTTAAACAGAGTTTCCTTTGGTCAGAGAAACCCTGTGAAGCATATTTGCAAATCAAGCAGCTTGTGAAGCATGCTGTGTGTTCAGGAAAAGAGCTTGTCATTTTACACATCAATATGATACTAGGACGATACATAGCAGTCATTTTAGAGTATAATGTCACCCACAGTACTCACATGCTACAAAAGAAAACCAATGAGAAAGATTTGGAATTACACCAGCTTATTTTAAGCAATACAGACAGACAGACAGACAGACAGACAGACAGACAGACAGACAGACAGACAGACAGACAGACAGACAGACAGACAGATGAGGTAAAGAGCAGAAAACAGCTCTAATTACTAAAACCAACTGTGCTACAACTACTTTCTAAATGTTTTGGATCACTGTGTCAGTTTCTGAAATGCATGGGTTAAAAGTAAGCTAGGAAAAGAAAACGTGAGGAACTTCAGTGCATCCTTCATCTCATAGACAATAACAGAAAGACACAAAAGAGTAGAGGCAGAGTAGAGAAAAAGTAGAGCACCCAATCTTACAGACAAGATCATGGCAGCCATTGCTGCAATCAAATGCAACAGTTTTGAAAAGGTTGGCAACTAGTGTTTCACACTATCAACATGTAAGAAGTCATAGGTTTCGCCTAAAATCAAATTAAATATGAGCTTCAAAATGTAATTTAACATTTTGGAGGACTTGAACTGGTCTAAGATGACTTATGTTTTGATTTACAGCCACATCAGTAGTAGTAATAAACGAGCTCATGGTTAAGGTTTTCAGTGGGTAAGTGCTCTAGTCTTTACACTCTATATGAAATTGAAGTATTCTGTTCTCAGCAAAATAAGTTTATGAACAGATAGAAAAGCTATACAGTATTAAAACAAGATACATTTACATGCACAAAAATCAGCACTTTAAAAGATGCAAACAGTCATGGGTATATTTAAGTATATTTCCAGTTTTAGGTTTTGTTTTTAGTTTTTGCAATCATGCCTTTTAGACTTAACACAGCACAACATACTAAAAGGTCACCAAGGCAGCTATTTCATTTATAAAACTAATGGCCCAATCTACTAAAAATAACAAACTGGAATTATCTTCAATCATACTGCGTTCAGCTAAACACTTAAAAGCAAAATACAGAGAGAATATAAATGTTAACATTTATATTACTGTTAATAACAAAAGGTCAGAGGTACATGTTAATAGGACGTGAAACAGGAGGTGGAAGAGTGATCATGCCATGCTACAGGGGATGGAAAAAAAGGGAAGGGAAGGAGAAAGCAGCCTCTGGCATCAGCTTCAGAGAGGATAGGGGTTACTGGTAAGAAGGCCAACAAACCGATCTGGGGAGTCTGCCTTAGTTCACCCTGACATTCAGTTTGCCCTGAAATACTCCTGTTAGCGACATGTTGTCAGTGTCTGCTGCTGAGAGGGAACCTGATGTGGCTACCGTGACAACAGAGGAGATGAGAGGTGCCCAAAGAGAGGCCATATTACAGGGAGGGAAAGAGAAATAAGTGGAGGCAGAATGCAGTGAGCAACATCAGATCTTTCAGTTATTTTGGAGTGGAAAGAGAGTCAGAGACACACACCCAATTGGCCCTTGTTACCTTCTCATTCCCTGTAACCTGGATGCTAATCTGTGTTATCTAGCTAAGCACCTCAGAAAGAAAAGAGAACTGGAGGGAGACGAAGCATGGAGGAGCCCCTTTACCTGATGCTGTTGCCAGGGGGCTGCGGGAGGATGGAGCACTAATGGAGGAGGTGGAGGGGGGGTTTATGGGGGAGGGACTATTGATAGTGATGGCAGTGCTGATGGCTGGGGGACAATCTGCACATGCTGCTGCTGGCTGTCGCTGAGGGCCCCGGCCAGGCCCCAGGGAGGGGGATGGGGGGCAGGCACCCACCTGAGAGGCTGTCAGGGCTGGGACCAGGTCCAGGGCAGGTTTGGGCGGCAGCTGGGGTGTGGCTGGTTTTAGCCCAGCCCCAGATGAGCGACTGCTGTCCCCCACCACCTTGATGGGTGGGTGGGGAGGAGAGGGGGTTTGAGATAGCCCTGGCTTTTTGGGAGGTATGGGGGGAGGATTCCCCCTGTCGATCCTGGCCACTGTGGGTGACTTGATGCCAATAGGATGGCTCAGGCGACTGGGAAAAGGGCCCCCCTCTGAGGCAGAGTGGGGCAGGCCTGGACGCAGGGGTCCCGCCCCCCCTGCGGGAGGACTGGTGAAGCGTGACAGGACCTGTGTGACAGTGTGACGTGCTTGTTGCTTGGCTGCAAAGTTGTCACGGTTGGTGGGGGAAAGGTCCCGGGCTGGAGGACTTTGGGATGCCGTGCCATTTTGGTCCTGTTCCTGGAACTTGTATCGGGCTGCCTGAACACGGGGGCTTACCCCGGTGGGCAAGCCGTGGGGGGGTTGGCCCTCTGAGCCATTTTCTGTCTGTGCCAGTCCTACTGAGCTACTGTGGATGATCCCCCGGCCAGTCGTCTTTGGCAAGCTCAGGCCCACATAGTTGGCAGGGGTTGGTTTGACAGGTATAGTCAGTGGGGTCTTCTTAGTACCCTCAACCTCAGTGGGGGCCAGGTCAGTTTGGCAAGATGCTGTTCGAGAGCTAATGGGCTCTGTGGCTACAGAAACAGACGTGAGAGCTTTAGGTTTTGGCGGTGTGCTGGTGGCAGCAGCGGGTTCGGCTCCAGCAGCTCCAGCAGCTCCAGCGGTGGCCTCCTTCTCATCACCCTGTTCAGTTCTGAGCAGGTCCACCTGCTGCCGCAGGCTTTGGCTCTCAGCCTCCTCTCGGCCCAGCCTGGCACGCAGCTGCTCGCGCTCTGTGTCAAACTCTGACAGCTGCTTTTCCATCTTAGCCTCCATCTGTTGGCTCCGCTGGCGCTCGGTGCTCAGCTCCTCCTGCAGCCGGCCAGAGGCGCGACTCTCCTCGTCCAGGCGGGCCTGGAGCTCGTCGAAGCGCTGAGACTCCTCCACCACCCGTGTGGCGAGCTGCTTGCACTCACGCACCAGCATCATGACGATGTGCTTGTTCTTCTCACGCTCGTCTTTTAGCTGTGCCGTCAGCTTGCGGTGCTCCTGCTCCAGACTCTGGAGCTGCAGCTTCTCCATTTCCAGCTAGAAAACAGACAGAGATAAAATCAGAGAACTGTAGGATTTGACAAACACACTAAAGCCTCTTTCAGACTTGCATTGTGGAATATGTGCGGTAAAGTCCATCCGCTCTTTAACCGGAGTTGTCTTTTCAAACATATCGCTTCCTCGCGGACTTTTAACGTCGCGGCTACGTTCACACATGGGGAAATGTCTGTTATCGAAACAGGGATAGGACGTCTTTGTGTTGCGACTTGTCCGGAACATTTCCTATGCATTCAGGCAAAATGACGTGCCACAACATTTCCGCTCTTGTGACATGGGGGCTAACTGGTAAACGGAACGTTTGTCTGAATGCAAACGGTATAAAAGACAAAGTCCGCAACATTACCGCTTTTCAGAGCATGTCTGAAAGGGGCTTAAGGAAATGATGGAAATGGCACATTAAATCATGTAGACATGGTCAAGACGACTGACTGAAGTGCAAACTGAGCATCAGAATGAGGAAGAAAGGGGATTTAAGTGACTTTGTACATGTCATGGTTGTTGGTCTGAGTATTTCAGAAACTGCTGATCTACTGGGATCACATGTGATCACAACACACAACCATCTCTAGGGGTTTACAGAGAATAGTCTGAAAAAGAGAAAATATCCAGTGAGTAGCAATTGTCTGAACCAAAATGTCTTGTTGATGCCGGAGGTCAGAAGAGAATGGGTAGACTGGTTGGAGATGATAGAAAGGCAACAGGAAGTCAAATAAGCACTAGTTCCAACCAAGGTATACAGATTATAATCTATGAACACACAGTGTACCATCTTCTGATGACTACTTCCAGCAGGATAATGCACCATGTCACAAAGCTCAAATAATTTCCAACTGGTTTCTTGAACATGAATGAGTTCCCTGTACTCCAATGGTCTCCACAGTCACCAGATATCAATCCAGTAGAGCATCTTTGGGATGTGGTGGAACGGGAGATTCTCATCATGGATGTGCATCAACTGTGTGATGCTATCATGTCAATATGGAGCAAAATCTCTGAGGAATGTTTCCAACACCTTGTTGAATCTATGACACCAAGAATTAAGGCATTTCTGAAGGCAAATGGGGGGTCCAACCTGGTACTAGCAAGGTGGACTTAACATGAACATGTGCATTGAGACAAAAACCTTATCACTTAATGACATAATCCAGTAGTGTTATTTACTTCTCTTTTTTTTAATACAAATCATCTGACCTCAGTCATGCCAACACTCCTCCACTACAACTGTACCTGCTGTAAAAGCTCAATGAAATCAATCAAATGTATATCAATCATCTAATATTTCTCCCAGAAGCTTTTCACATACACAACCCTCGTTCCGTCTGTCTCCCCACTGTGACTGTCAACCTGCAATGCCATCACCTGCAACCTTGAATCATTCTTCTCCTGCAGACCACAGTGATCCACATTTACATGCTGAGCTCAAATAAGTCAGTGCAATTTTTGTCAAAGGGAGCACTGACCAGCCAAATGAATGAAACGAGCCAGGCAATGAAGTACAGATACAACATAACTGGATAAGCACATCCATACACAATTAGATATTTTTATTAAACCACATAGTGGCTTGTGGAAAGAGACCTGAGAGACACAGTGTCTCTGCCAATGGTTGAATTTCGATGACTTGTCAAGGCCCGGGCATGAATATCTGGAGCACTTGCTATTGTTAGCTCAGAGCTGACTTCACAGAAGGTAACAGAGCTTAACTACAGCTCTCCACCCAATTGAGAAGCATTTGTTCCTCTAATAAGATGACATATGCCCACTCCCGTCCCTCCCCCCACCGTCCCAAAGCAAACCCATCACCTCCCATCTTCAACTTACCCTTCCACTTTGCTTGCCTAAAGCCATCAGGGAGTGCACAGCACCACCAGCTGATGCCGAGAAGGGGGTGCACAGGGTTTATAAGTAAGGGGTAGCACCAGTTGCTACTCAAAAGGAGGTGCTACGACTAGCTGCTAATTGGGTGAGGATTATATATGTTGTTGCCTATGGAGCAAATTTAGGGATGTTGTAAAGGTGATGACACACTGGGAGGCGCAGACTGAAACCAGCCAGGATTATTCTACCTACTCCTTTTCTTTATGATATACAGTTATTGTTGATCTGAAAGCAGGTTTTGCAAAGTAAAACCTCTTTTGTGAACATCTTCCTTGTCTCATACAGTTTTTCTTCCAAGTCTGCACAGTTTGTGTAGACTTGTAGGCAGATACTTTGCGCCTGTTCTGCCAGGACTGAAACAAAGGGAGACATTCAAGTGGAACTTATTTCTAGAGGTACTATGACGGCACCTGGGATAGAATTGGTGCTCCCTTGATGTGGCTAAGTGAAATATTTAATAAAGCTTGCAGGAAGAGGCTTTCTAAAAAAAGTTTATTATCATACCTTCACAGCACAAAGTCCCCCTCTGGCACTGTAGCAGAAGACAGCAGCTTATTCAGCTACTCTCAAGAGTAGGGATGAGAGCCAAAAGGGGGGATTGGTGGACAGTTTTAACTATTGCAGCATGTTTCCCAACAAAAACATAAATAGGGTGTCTCTTTCACAATTTTAGCAGAGGGGCGTCTGTAAAAGTTCCTCTGACTTCATGACTGATTTATGGAAATGGCGATGAGGGGAGTGGGGGTGTCTTTATTATAGAAATACACTGATCCGGCCTGCCTTCAGCTTGCCTGAGACCTCATGGATAATTCAACAGTTAACTCATCAGCGGACAGCAAGAGCAGAAACAGAAGGAGGGATAAAGATAGCACAGACAGTCCGAGGGAAGTTCACTCTACCCAGCAACCAGGGGATCCCCCCGATAACTCTGAGCTTGAGATGTTTGTACTGGAGTCACTGCTCATTTTAAAAGTTCCTGGGAAACTAGTCATTCTTCTCTGACGGGTTTGAGCCTAGACGTTGACAGGTTTGGGAACAATGGAATAAGTGGTGACGAGGATTTATTCTTTGCTACAGAGAGTAAAAACTGTTTAGACGCTACAGTTAGAGGTCAGCCTCTTTCTGATCTGCAGTTCAATTCAATTCAATTTGGATTTATTTGTAAGGGAACTTTTTAATAGAGTCCAATTCAATCCCATTCACTGTAATCCAATTATAATCCAATTAAAATAAATTCATTATATCAGTGGTTCTCAAAGATTTTTCAGTAATCTACCACCTGCGGAATAATTTTTCAGCCAAGTACCCCCCAACCAATGCAGAGCTTTTTGGTTGGAACAGAAGTAGACAGGACTGTACTATCAGGGCCTAATTTGTTAAAATTTCAACCATTTTAAAAGGACATACTTTAAACATGTTATCAATGATTCATGACTAAATTCGTGGGAAAATGTCTTAAAAACATGATAAATGTCCTCTCCTGTTGTGTTTCCCTCCAATCTTTTGCCGACCAGGGATGTGTTCAAAAATATCGTCGCTATCAACGTATCGAACAAAAGCAACAAGTTGTGGATTTTCACTCACATCTATCAATTCATCCAGCTGGAATGAAAATTAGTCAAGTTTTTCTACAACTTGCTCAACACATGTTTACACAGACACACATGTTTGGATTTAAAGTCTGATCAGAATGAAAATATTTAATGTCAAACTGAATAGGCCACTATACATTTTCTTTATAAACTTACATTTATATTTTCTTTATATGTCTTTGACAATATAATTATTTTCATTTTCTCAAGTACCCCTTGGAGTGTCCCAAAGTACCCCCAGGGGTACTTGTACCCCCATTTGAGAAACAGTGCATTATCCACATTAGTCCAATTTATAAAAATAACTGTATTCATATAAACCGGCTCATAGAAAATAATTGCCTAGCCAAGGAAAACCAACAAATAGTGTAGAATCTTCTTTTCAATTCAATCCCTGATCAGTTCTAAGTGTTTATCAACAAGGAATCCAAATCTTTTGAGTTACGCTAACACGACTTATTTACCTTCACTTAATCCCAGCTACAGCATAAAACTTAACAAGTATTTTCTTTTTAAACGATCTTTGAGTAACTCGGACAAGTCAATTACAAAAAATCTTCTATGCTCATTATTTTGTAAGGAAGAGGGACCATGTCTGCAATTATTTATTTTTGATGCCATTATTTCGAGATCCAACGTTAATTATCAAGATTCTGAATTTTATTTTCGTGTAATAAATACATTTTTCTTGTTAGGTTGAGAAATCAGCCTTTGTTCTCTAAAATGACCTGATGTAACTAGTTATCACAAGATAATGAAGTTTATTTTCTTAAGATCACAAGATCTTGAGAAAATAATAAAACAAATAAAATAAAGATGAATTCTATATAAAATATAATATATAACCCATGTTTGATTTATTGTCCAATATCTGAACAGCTCAATGTTATTGTTTGTTTAAGTCTAGCATTTTTAGCTTTAACATTCGTGTTTATGTTAATACTGACAGATCTGCAGGAGAAAAGTTTCTCAGCTGCTAAATGTTATTGAAAGAGATTAAGTTAACAATTACATGGGGTGGAGTGTCAAAAATGAATGAAAGTTTATCGTACTACAACAGTCAATCTCAGCCTTAGTTTATTCACATTTTAAGGAAACACACACACACCCACACACACACACACACACACACACACACACACACACACACACACACACACACACACACACACA
>JAOXYM010000010.1:10024983-10035065 GCA_028567055.1 Leptatherina wallacei | reverse complement strand
CCTTGCCCTCCTCCTACTGAACTGTCTTCCCCTTTTCATCTTTTTATTCATTTAGTCCATTTTGCCACCACATTTCTCTACATCTCAGCTGTTCAGTCTCCATACGCTTTGCTCGCGTTGATCTTTTTTAAAAAAAAATGACCAATCGTCATCATCAGTGACAACTCACCCGCACAAATTATTTTGTCTGTGCACAAGTGTCAGTACCAGGCAGACCAATCAGCCACAATGATGTAATGCATGTGATTTTTTATTTATTTTTGACAAGCCAGTGGCCAGTCAGGCCACTTTCGGGTCCAGGCCACCAGGAATTGTCCGAGAAGCTTGGCTGCACTGAATGCACGTGTCCTCTACCGAAGCTGCATCGAAGCCAGAATGGCCCCCTCTGGTGGCTCTTGGGGGTATTTGAATGTTGGTGGTTCTAAAGTAAAAAAAAAAAAAAAGCCTGGATCCAGACAGTCATTTGGATCACCCCCAAAATCTAATCAGTTGTTCCTTATACCATGTCGGAGATTTCCTGAAAATTACATCCAAATCCATCCATCACTTTTTGAGTTATGTTGCTAACAGACAGAAAGACAGACAGACAAACGTACGCCAGCAAAAAAATAGCCTCTGCGCCTTGGCGGAGGTAATAGAAATAAGAATATAAATACAAAATAAAATACAAAATCTAAAATATCAAAACAGAATAAATCTAATCTAAAACATATGATAAAAATAAAGAATTCAATAAAAAAAATGAAATAGAATTAAAAAACTAAGAAAAAATAAAATAAAATAAGATCAATTGAAATAAATAATCCCTCTAATTTGCTTCACCTCTTTCAAAGTTAAGTGACAATTATTATTTAACCCCTTTGAGGAGTGTACTATAAAACTAAATGTGATACTTCAGGATGTGTTGAACTTGATCCCATATAAACACTTTCTCTCCCTAATTATCCCTGAAAAAACTCAAACCAAAACCACTGTCAAATTTATGATCAGCTTCCACTGGTTAACTGATTAACTTTATTATCTTCAGTGGGAATTACTCCAAAATCCATTACTCATTTATCTCACTGTGTTCCTGTGGTGAAGATGGGGGGTGGTGGAGTACAGAAGGCCGTCAGTCGGCTTGCTAAGCGCCCCTCCGGCATCGATGCAGTCAGCAGAGGCAGTGAGATGACATTACACTGACAGCAATGAGGAACCAGGCCACTCTTATATAACCAACCTCAGCAGAGGAGAGATGGCAACAGCAACAGGACCGGAATGATTGGCTCCTGGTTTATTTTCCTCCCCCCCACCAATGTGTAGTGTGATTCAGCTTCAGAGGTCAGCTGCACATGTGACACATGAGGTGACTCCAACAGTCACGTGAAGCAGAAAAGGTGGGATCATCAGTTTTTAATAAGTACTTGGTGGAGAAAACATGTCATTTAAATGATATGAGACCTGCCGGACTGATTGTACAAACACAAACACACATAAACCATTTCCATCAAGTGTTACTAGGCAGACTCAGGGTTGACAGAATCCTAAAATAGTGATTTTCCCACTCAGTTGCAGCTTTCTTCACTCATATTTAATGAGCTCAGCTGACAGCCTCAATGAAAGTTTGATGACGCCCCAGATACAGTTTACCCACTCGCACACACTGTAAATCACAGAAATACACAAGACAACACATCAGAGAACAAACAGACACTGAAGGCAGACAACACACACACTTTATAAACTCACACCCCCACAGCTTGCATCTGATTTATCTGCAATGCAAGATGAAGTA
This sequence comes from Leptatherina wallacei, assembly GCA_028567055.1. Taxonomy (NCBI): domain Eukaryota; kingdom Metazoa; phylum Chordata; class Actinopteri; order Atheriniformes; family Atherinidae; genus Leptatherina; species Leptatherina wallacei. The sequence goes on along the minus strand of JAOXYM010000010.1, from coordinate 10,033,291 downwards.
GCTTACAGTCTAGAGAGAAGTAATCCTCATGTGAACGGGCAGACACCCACTTTTGCAGTCATGTGACGCTTTATCACTGCACACCAATGAGTCCCTCTCTTTCCTACGCACAGTAACATGAAAATGAAGGACTTCCCGACCATCCTCTCTGCTCTGCTCGGAATCTTCCTCCGTCTCTCTCACACACACAAAAACACACACTAGACTACAAAACAGCATTAACCAGGATAGTTGTGGGCCTACGGGACACTGGATATATCAACCACGGACTAAGATGGAGCTTCAGAGGAATTTAAAACCTACAATCAAATCTAGTTTCTCAGAACTTATTTTTCACACCTAAGAGGATTAATTTGTCTGTCTTACAAGAGAGTTTGAGTATCTCCTGACAGTCTGGGTGCAGTTTCAGTTGCTTTTCCACCCGTGAGTGAATTCAGAGAGAGTATATGTGAGCTGTAGTAGTTTTGGGGGATTTAAGTTTTAGAAGCAATGTATATAGTTGTTTTTTAATTTTAATTTTAAACAGAACAACTTAATTAATTTCTGACTCTTGGGGTCTCAAAGGTTGATTCCCCGTTTGGTATAAGAGAGTATAAAAATGTATTTAAGTCCCCTCGTTCACAGAAATCAAAAGTGTGCTTGAATGCAGTGCAGACTTGGGTGGATTTTTTACATTTAAAATAGCTAGATAAATAAAACTAATAGTTACAGGAGTTGCTGTTTCATTTTCCAGATTTTGCCTGTTTCTACAGCAACATTATGTACAAATGTTTTAAATTAATATAAATAAATTGGATTAACCGTATGACAACAAGCCGTAACTCTTGGCTCTGCTCTGACTTTGGCAACATCACAGTTTTTAAAATGCTCCTCTAGTTGTTTTTGATTTCTGTCAATGACTTTTCCAGCCTTTTGTTGCCTCTGTTCCTCTTTTTTTTAGATGTGTTGCTGCCATCAAATTCAAAATGAGATAATATTTTCCATTAAATGGTAAAATATCTCAGTTTCCCTTTCGGATGTGTTGTTTATGTTCTACTGGGAATAAAATATGTGTTGATGAGATTTATAAATCACTCCATTCTGTTTTTATTTGCATTTTACACAGTGCCCCAACATTTTTGGAATTGAAGTTATAAATGTAAAATAGGATTCATAAACAGTCAAGAATGAAAAAAACAAAACAAATGAAAAACTATAAAGCTCTTTAGCTGCTCCAGCTTCCACAACAACAGATGATCTCAAGCACATACACACACATACACATTTAGATGCGGTAAGCTTCCCAGTCCCCTACATGAAAATGTTTTTAAAAACAGAAAGCAGGCATGAAAACTCCAGACAAAACATTCTGAGGCAAATGCTTTGGAGAATGCACACAAACATCCATCTTTCTTGACGCACACGTACACACTGAGCATGACTTGCAGCTGTGTGGAGGGCTTCTGCTGCCCGGTGGAGTCAGCTCCTTGCAGACTATTTTTATCCTTTTTGCCACAGTAGACCAACACAGGCTTACTGCTTCATTAAACCTCATACTCCCTGTGGGAAGATGCAGAAAAAGCCCCTCCAACATCTGATAGGGACGTTAGGGTGTTTATTACTTATACCGTTTGTGTGTAAATGTGTGTGACAGTTTGTAGAGCAGCCACGCACATGCATATCTATCTTTTTATTATCATCAAATATGTGCCAGTGGTTTATATCCAGATGATTTAATCCCAATCTGGAAATTCTGCAAGCACACACACATATACACACAAACCCGCAACTATAAACTGCAATGAATAAATAAATAACTAAATAAATACCTTCCAGCAGTCCCACAGAAACATGCAGATGACACAATTTCAGAAACTGTACGAGTCAGAAGCTAGATGCATGCACACAGTCAGTACTTGTAAACAGTCAAAACACGCTGAATGTGTATGTTACCATCGGCTTTGGCAACAGCAGCGAGATGAGAAACGGCCTAGACCTAAGCCACAGGGCTTGTATCCAACAGCTCCTCTGATATTACACATCAGTAGAAAATCACGGCGCTCAGCAACCTTAGACACCTGACCACACATACCGGCACAACACACAAGCTGCCCTGTCACAAACAAAGACAAATATAGATGAGAAAAACTACACCTTGACGCTACAGGCAGGAAATCAAACTGTCAAATGTCCACAGTAGCCAGTGAGGCTAAGGTTTCACTAAAAAAAGCAGGACGCATGACTTACCTCCCAAAGTGGCTGGTGGGGAAAACAAAATTCCACAACCACAACCAGACTCTTTTTATGGAGCATTTTTGTTCCAGCTGGTGGCCTGTTGTCACCCTGAGAGAAAAAGACTGCTGGATGGTTTAAACAGGACTATTTCATAGGTCAGATTCACAAACTGATGAAATTCTTAGTGATTCTTAGTGATGCTGCAACTACTAATTATTCTATTGATTAGTCTGAACAATATGCAGAGTGCTTCTTCTACTCTCTAGTCTGTAATATACCAGTTTCCTTGTTTGGAGTAAGACAGGGATGAACTATTATAATATACAATACAACTTTATAAACAATTGTATTAGGCCCATTAAAATTTTATTAGGAAAATGAATTATAATGTTACCATTTAACTCTTATAACTCAAAGTCTTTTTTTGTTTCATTTTGCTATTTTTTGTCTGCATGTTTTGTTTGTTCGTGTGTTTTTTTAAATCTAAAAACACATGTAGAAGCTCCGCCCTTTCATGCACAGTCAACATCCAGACATTATTTTTCAAAGGACAGCCTCAGTTGACAGATTATGAATCTAGAATGATGTATAATGAATGTATTAATAGATATAGCACCATAAAGGCCAACCAAAAGAACAACAAAACACAATTTATTACTAACAGTACTTAGTAGAAATAACACACTGATCAACAGTGACCAGGCCTTCTTTCATCTGTATATCATTCTCTCAAGTCTTGGCCTTTAGGACAAAAATGTCTTTATTAGCATTATAACAAATACAAAAACATCTTCTTGGCTTTATTTCAGCCATAGAGGACCTTTTCTTCCCCCTTGTCAAACAGCATAACTTTCTGCTCACTTGTAAATTTGCTGCTCCCAATTGGACAATACCGTCAATTGAAGCTATCTGATTGGTTGAAAGTTTGACCGGAAGTGGCTTAATCATAATTTCCAGTTCAAAGTAGAGGTCTTTTAGCAACACAGCCTCTTAGCAACACATTAGTGATAGCGATTTTTTTCTATTATGAAAATGTGACAAATAATCACTCATTGTGGATAAACACTAGATTTTGCAGCTGGATTGTAAACCTCCTGGACAGGATATAAATGCCTGGACAACTTCTGTAGATTACCTAAAGAATAAGCTATCCATCACAATGTATCCCACAGAGTTACAAAGTACCATTCATTGTTGACAATATAATCAATCAATTTTGGTTTGATCTAGTAGAGTTAAACTTTTATCAGAGTTTTCAAACTGACTTAATATTGATATAAAACTTTGATTATAGAATGAGAAATAGAATAACAGAAAATTCTCATTTTGCAGCCAAACATGATGCACATTTTGTTGTATAAAGGTCTCATAAGCATTGAAGTTATGTTGATTCCTAGTCTTGTTCCCTGGTTGTTCTCATGGGATCTTGTACAATATGAATGTCCACATAAAGTAGTCCACACAAAAAAAATATAATAATCACCAGAGGTGCAGTACAAGGACGCCATGGTGGTGTGGAGGTTGGCAATGCTGCCACACAATAACAAGGTTCCTGAATCGAATCTTGGCTGTTTGCCAAGCATTGGGAGTGTTTGTTGTTCATCCCTATGATGGACTGACAATCTGTCCTGGGGTTACATCCCAGCTAGCTCTCACTGTCTGATAACTGTCTGAAAGCCTCAACCCTCCCAAAGCCCTGAATAAGATATAGCAAGTGTAGAAAATGTTTGGTAAAATAAAGCATAACCATCTACTGCAGAAATCTGTCTTATAAGGGGGAGAATTTCTTTTTAAAAATCTTTTTTATAAAGTGAGTATTTATAGACTGTTTTTTCATAACTTTCCTTTCTGTCTACTATAGGACTTTAATCATGACACAATAGCTTGTCTATGTACCTGCTATAGTCTCCGTTTATAGGTTACAGTGGCAACAAACTGTACTTGTGGACTTCCAGAAAGATCAGGATAATAATGACATCATGGACATCGTGATCCATGTGTGTTGAATAACTAGTTTTGATCAAGCTCATCTAAAACTAAATCACTGTAAATCAAAGGTTTCCAGATCCCATTTCAGCAAAGTTTCCACATCTTTTGCTCACCATACGCCATGCAACCAATGCACGCTCAATCATGGCTGTTCAATACTACTTGGGTTTCAGACGGAAACCAGAAAGCGCTTGGTACTGGTAAAGTGGCTGCAAAAAACTGGTGGACAAATTCTTATAAAACTTAAAATATAACTGCAATTTAAATTCAGAGGTTAGGAGAGTGGCCTGTCAAGATATCCACTGTGGATGAGGAAACGATCCAGTTTCTTATTTAAAAATTAAGAGACAGACAAAAAAACAAAAAGATAGATGTTGATGAGATGGGGACACAGGATTAATATTTGCTGCTATCACCCAGGAGTGGTTTGGGCTCCTACTGAGATTTCCAGTGACAAAGTGCCCTGAGCAGACACCATTGCCACACACTTGTATCAAGCCTGCCTGCATGCCCACTCTCGTGAGGCCTGGTAGGGGTTTCAACCAGCCTTTTATGTTTCAGCCATTCCTATAATCCAAAGAGACACATGAGAAAGAGGAAAGAGGGAATTCAGAGCCTCAGCTCAGAGTGGCTTTCTGCAGAGGCGCTAAACTTTCATCTCCTGGACATCACAGTCTTTGCATTACATAAGCTGACACTTTTACAGGAAATCAGCACCAGAAATGCACTGCTGAACCAAATATTTTGAAAAGAAAAGGAAAATTTAATCAAATTTGACATTTAACTTTTTGTAAAACTACTAATCATTACATGTGGTTTCCCCCCTGGAAGACCCTGTCCCAGAATCAGTCCATATCAATTTATAAATGCAGCCTGATGACAGTTTTTTGGTGTCGCGGAGCTTGGTGTTCTCAGTGAAAACGCCAGCTAGTTCTGCCAAAATCAATTAAGTATTATTGAGTTTCAATTTAAAGTTTTAAGAAAGCAGAATAAGGAAGCCTTTTCTGCCTTTTTATTCCTCACTGCAATTTCTCAAACCTTGAGGTGATTAGGCCAACCAAAGTGTTGCATGTTTGGCTTCCTTGAATGAATTTTACTGGGCTTTTAAAGGTGGAATTCACCTTATAAATGGCATTCGGTTTGACCCATAAAGAACTATGTCCATCACTAGTCACAGAAATGTGACACTGAAATGACAATGTAGGATATTAAGTTACAAGGATGAGGAACAAGAGCAAGAACAGCACTGGAAAAGCAAGCAGGGATTCTTTATTCTCAGATAAAAAGGTTGTTAGAGTCAGGAGAGAGACAGTAGGAAAGATAACAGATGGTAACAGACAAATTTTCTTTTCCCCTGCAGTCACAATGTCACTTTGACAAAACTATAAAAAGGAAAAAGAAATGAATGGCTTAGGCTATCAAATCGGTCCAAGATGAACAGATTGAGCTATATGAATTTTGTGCAATGTCTAATATATTGATAACAGTTAGTTCTGATGGTTGTCTTTACAAGGCAAGAAAAAACAGACAAGTTGAAAAGACATGACAAGAGTTAAATTGTCAACATCAGAACATCTCAGAAAATACAAGCCTTGTAGATTCCTCCCAGACAGACAATGGTGACAGTGTTTGGAGATGTGCTGGAACCAGTCTGATCCACTTACAGGACCGCTGCAAACATTATGAAACCAGATAACATGTCTTGTCGTGCCCATGGCTCAGCATGGTCAGCCAGCAAACAACAGCCTGGATAATATGAGGTGATAAGTAAAACATAATGTTAAGGTTTTATTGTGTGCACCACCATAGGTAAAAGCTAAAGATCATATCAGGCAAGTCGGGCTGGAGATTCATTCATGTTTTTATTAAGTTTAGAAAATTGAAATGACTTCACTTATACTATTACTCCTAAGTATGAAGAATGCTTCTTTTCTAATACTGGTTTTGCCATCCAGTAAGTGCAAGAAAATGGCATAAAAAGCCCAAACTGTCATCTCACATGGCTTCAGATCACGTGGAACCACAGCTGCAGACCTATGATACAGTATAGTAAAAGGGCCAAAAATAAGGCATCTGATGGTGGCTACGTACTTGTACCAGAGGGTTAGCTTTGTTAGCTCGTAGCTACAGGCAGCTCAGAGTTTGATGGATGTCAATGATCCGTCGTCACACTCACAGCCCCCCTCTCAGTGGCTCCTCGTCGCCCATTTTTGTATTTTCTGGGAGTCCCGAGACTCGTGATGCTCCAAGATGACGAAGGTAGGAACTGCCCATGAGCCTCTTTTCAGCTCTTCAGAAACCTACAGGTTTCTGAAGAGCTGAATTTAAGGTTTGTCCATTTCTGATTTTAAGGTTTGTCCATTTCTTCCAGAGTCAATGGGTGCAGCAAGAATATTTCTGGCTGTTCTCCTTCATATTTTGAAAAAACAATAGGTCATTTAGTGAAGTGAATATATACAGTAAGTGGTAGAGGGAGGGGGAACTCCAGGAGAGGCTGAAAATCTCTGCTGACACCTACAGTACAACCACAAGGAGCTATAGACGTTTGTGTGTTGCATCTTGTGGCGCCACCATTACTGCGAGACCTAATTACCCTCTGTCTGCCGACATGGACAGGATCGTGGATATCTGGACTGACGAAATTAGACAGAGGTCTAGAGTTATCAATGAGGGCATATTATCTGGCGATCTCAAAGTTATTCTCTTTCCATATCAGTTAAATATCGGTGCATAAATGTAAACTCTGCTTCATCTGACAGAAACTGATTTTAATAACTGACAACCCACACTAGAATATACAACACTAATCTCATTATAATTTACCAAAAGTTGGTAAAGAAGTAGCTTCAAATTTTTACAAAGGCTGTTCATTTTCAATTTTATTTCTAGTCTTCAGTCTGCAGGACACTGCTGTACGTGATCCGTTTGTGTTGCTGATGAAATTATTTTTATCAGGAAGAAGAGCAGACTTACTAAAATCTCACGTTAGCTAAACAACACCACTAATGTTATTAAAGCACAAGCTAGAAGTTCAGTAGATGTCTGTGCAGGAGAGTTTTGCAAGTGGAGCTTGAGAATAATTGTGTTCTCTTGTGTTGTATGAGAAAACATCAAAGCAGCATCAAATTTGATTCATTGGAGATCATATTGTCATAACAACTTTCTACAGCGTTATCACATATCGCAAGATTTCCTGCAGCCCCAGTCTTGCCACATCATAAGATGTGACTTCCCAACAAGAGTCAACTCTTGTTGTTCACTACAAAGAATCGGGTCTTGTAGCTGTCTAATGCTAATGCAGCAACTAAATTAATTAATTTTGGTAAGCTAGTAACCATCGCACACAATGGGGGTGAGAGAAAAAAATCGATCCACATAAATATCAAAATTTTTTTGTTTCACATTTTTTTATTTAAAAAAAGTCCTCCCCCCAAAAAAATTTCAAAGAAATGTTTCACATTTTTTTTTCTTTTCTTTTTTTTTTTTTTTTTTTACATTTTTTCCTTTTCTTTTCAAGCATTATAGAAAGCACAATGATGGTCTGTGTTTTCTTAATTAAAATTTTCAAAAAAATAAAATAAATGTGTGTGTCTTTTTTTATTTTTATTTTTTTTACTTATCTTGTTAGGCATTACTGCAGGCAGAATGATAGTCTGGCTGCCATGTTGTTTTCTCCACGTTTAAATGCTTCATTTTCAGCTGGATCAAATATATTCCTGCTGAATAAATCTTAAAGAGCAACTTTCAAGTTAAACATTCCACAATAAACTGTTTTAAACAGATTTTTAAATGTTTGAGAGATACAGTGGAATAAACAAAAGGTTTTGAAAATGTTTTAATAAAAAATTAAACTAAATCAAGTTTGTCTGCTATAACTGCTTTAAAAAAAACAATACTCTTTGTACCACATGACGTCATTGAAGGGAATCTATCCCGAACGCAAGCAGCTACTGGCTCAGTTTATTGCGGACGTCGGCTTGTTTTACAGGAGGTTTCATCATGGTGAATACTTGTGTTTGTGCAGGATGTGACTTAAAGGGGACATATTATGCAAAAATCACTTTTATAAGTCCTTGGAATAGTCTCTTACAATGTTCTAAGTCAC
>JAOXYM010000010.1:10007435-10018938 GCA_028567055.1 Leptatherina wallacei | reverse complement strand
CTTTATGTGCATCAAGATGTGACTGGTGTGCATAGATTGTCTTAAAAGTCAAACAAGAAGAAGATATCTCCTCTATTTACCAAAAAAAAAAGAAAGAAGATAATGAGCTGACACGTTAAGCATTTACTTTGGCAGGAATGTGAGATGGTACAGTAAGCTACACAGTTTTTATCCATCATGACCATAAAATCAAAATTTCCCAGAAAAGAATTAGCTCCTCCTCTGTAAACCTTCCTGCATTCATCAAAGCTTTGGGGAGATGGCACTTCTGAGGGTTTAGGTTCTGTCAAAGTGAAGTTCAACATCACTAACTGCTCAGGGTCATAAAAGTTTTCCCATTTTGTAACTACCGGTACTACCAGTGAGAAATTATTCAAAAAAGCTTTGCAGCGTAAGGGACTGTAACATTCTGTATTGAACTGGTACGATCCCACACGGTCAACAGCTCGGTCTGAACAGCCTTCCTTTTTGCAAACGTTGGAGGCGTTCTTTGACATTTAAATTAAAGCGTCTCTTCCACTCATGGTCTCTCACACCTCCTCGCTTCATTTCGCACGTTCAGCTTCATCAACCATCTTTCTTTCAGCATCTCACACAATGACTCGATGAATCTGCTTTTGTGTAATCCCCTCTCTGACACACCAACAGTACATTCACCTGAGGTGTAAGACTTCACCCACTGCAGCACTGAGTAATGTTTTGCCTGAAAAACCCAGTTCTTTTTATGAACTCTCCCCCCTTTGAAGTCTTGTCTTTTATGATTTCAAGACTCTACCTACAGCACTTTAAATGCAACTTAAATCATTAAAAGACAAATGGAACAGAGGAGTAAAAAAGTGGAGTGAAAATGAAAGATTACACCTTCATTCGAGACCAAAGAATCAAGGACAATTACTAAGAGGACTGAGGCATAAAAAGCTGCAACAGTTGTTGGGAAATGACAGTTTTTCTGAGAAATGCATCTTTTATTTACTTAATTAACAGAGATATCTTGGTGTAAATGAGTTTGTCCTTCTCAAATATATAAAACGGGCACATTTTAATAGACTGGTATTGGCTAAACAAAGCCGCTGAGCTGCTAATAACAACCATTGATGGTGGCAGCAAACATCAGCTCCAGTTAATTAACGGTAATTCCAAGAATAACTCGATGGTAGGCCAAAATATAACAAGGTCATTGTTGGACTTTTGCCTCTCTGCTCGCTGTTCTCTGCCAAAGATTGATTATTAAGTAACAGATGCATTAGTTTCTAACACTGCTGTCCAAGAACCTCTACCCCTGGAGTACCAAAACCTTTAACAAACAGGTTTTCAGACCTCAGGATCTTTTTTTATGTTCTTTTAACTATTGAATGTTTTATTAGCTCTAAGTTCAGTTCCCAAGGGCTCTGTGTATCAAAGATGTCCAATACTAAAGGACTCTGATCAGGACTGAACCACTTAACCTCATGGATTCCTGTCATTAACGGCTTAGCAAGAAAAACCTATCGGTCTATATCAGCTTTTCTGGTTCTAAACCAGCAGTTGCACACATTTTTTACGTAAACAAACAATTTTAGGAAAGAAATTCCTCAAATTTGGTCATTTAAGATCTGTAAAATAAGCTAATAAATACATAATCTTAGTAAATAAACAATCTGAAACATTGTTGTTTATAATTACTAATGTTATTACCTGATTATGGCTAAATCAATCTCCTCAAATTCACATAGGAAAGGTATTTGTGTATGCAATTCTTAAAAAAAAACACATTTGATTAAACTCCCCCACATTTGCTGCTCTTTTTATTTACATTTAGCTTTTCATCTGCTAATGAGTACAGTTAAAAGACCACTTTGCTTGTATCAAACCCCATCCAAGTGTCGATTCTAACACATTTTTACATCATAGAGGATACTAATTTGTGAATCTCTATTAATTGGCTCTTTTCTGATTTCTACCCGTGCCTACAGGAGTTACTTTGTTTTCCGTGGTGTCCTTATTGAGCTCCACATCCTGCAGCTACAGCTGGAAACCTCCCACACACATCCCTGCTGCCTCTGGCTACGTCAGCAGCAGGAGAGAAGCAGCAAAACAGGCCTGACAGAATGACAAATATCATTTTAGATGTAGAGATGAAGAAGAAGAAAAGAGGATAGCACTAACAAAAGAAAAACTCATATTTTTCCATGATTCATCTCTGTTGGTCTCTGTCTCTCTATGGTAACCTGAAGTCGGCCACTCACAGCTGCTGCTCTCATTCTGCTCCAGCTGTACACCCACACATCTATTTAGTGGTGTATGACGGACACACAAACATGCACACTTACAGAGGCATTGTGTGCGTGTGCATGTGCATAAATCAAAGTGAGTGTGGCAGAGAATGAGAGAGCATGTGCATTTACAGTATCTAGAAGAGCTCCAATGTATATATATCAGTTTTACTGCTACGCCACATGTGTCCTGTTGCTAAAGTTATCCCGCGGCTCGTCTCGGTTGTGAACACGGCAACAGCTGAGGGAAGCTAAACAAAATGGCAGTTAACCAAAATAGCATGTGTTGTGTAATATGAGGATATTTATTATTATGGGTCCTGTACCTAAAGGTTGGCTAATCATTTTCATCGTGGACTACAATAACTAACCTTAAGCTGTCAGCAGGATTACGTACTTCCTGATACAAGGCTGCTGTGCCAAAACTCATCAGGAACTCTATGAAGAAGTTTTATATGCTACATAAACTGCTATGGTGAAATCAAACACCTTCAGGGGCAATTTACTTGACTGGTTTCACGGCTCCCCTCTACTAGCATGGATATACAGTAGGACATGATGGACAACAGCAGGTAAATATTGAAGAAGGAATTTCTTACCTAGAATTAGTCCTGTTTTTCCTACTCAGCAATACATATAATATACTACTCTGGTATTAATCAACTGGATCAAAAACATTATGGGTGATTTGTCATTTTAAGAAAACAATGGTCCTCCATTTCAATGGAAAACGGCAAGTTGAACGATCCACCGTCAGCTGCTTGTTTCTCCTCCTCCTCCCCTGACAACACACGGGGATTCAACATGTAGGGCTAACAAGTTTGTCCCGTTTCAGCTACTGAATTCAAGGGTTGATGCAACATGGCAGCTATCAGTTGTGTACGCCGCCACCTATGTATTTATAAATAACTCATTCTAAGCTACAAGAACACTTTCATTTGGATACGATTGTGATTAGACTAAGATAAAATACATATTCATGAAAGTGATACTTTTCATTCATTCATTCATTTTCTGTACCGCTTAATCCAATTCAGGGTCGCAGGTGGGCTGGAGCCTATCCCAGCAATTATCAGGCGAAAGGCGGGGTACACCCTGGACAGGTTGCCAGTCCACCGCAGGAAAGTGATAGTGGATTTTTGCATATAAAGCCAAATTAGTTACACACCACCCCTTTAATAAAAACCTCCGTGAGAATACCATAACACCAAATATGGGCAGTTGTTTAATGTAAGTCCCAGCACTCCCTGAAGACACTGATCTTTGCTGAAGCTGGGAACATATCCAGCCAATCATGTTGCTCTGATGCTAATAGAGTTGAGGTTCATGAATGTTTCAGCTGTGAAGTGGCAGAGTTCAAACATCGTTTCAAATAAGCACAGAGGAGACGAATATCATGCATAAGATAACCAGCAAGATTACTAGGAAAGGTAATAACCTTACAACAATGCTCACTTCACAACTGTATGAATGAAGCTTTGAATGAATATAGACATTTTATGCCCTTTAATGCAAGTGGAACCATTTTTCAGAGGCCTTAATGATGTGTTTGACATGCTTTGGTCAAAATACGACACGAAACAGCTCTCTTCTCAACTTCACGTTCAAGAGAGTCGCTCCACTTATCCTTCTGTCCTCTTAATTGGTCATCTAGCTTTGCTATAACCATATAGGAAAGCATAGAGTGTACTAGTGTGAGCTCTCTAGTGAGAGCTCACACTAGTACACAAAAACCTGATGGTGAAGACTAAGAAGTAACATTACAACCAGGTAGATGGTGGTCCCCATCACTTTTAGATCTCAAATTGGCTCAATAAACCCGAGGTTTGTTGTTTGTGGTAATGGTGGGTTTCTGATGTTGCTCTTATATGTTCCTATTGATGCTGCAATAAGTAACAAATGGGATTTTAGGACTTCCAACTGGGAAAAACTGAAGAAACTTTTCATACAGTTTTCATCAAATCTGACCAGGAATTCCCTATAAGGTTTATATTTTCTGGTAAATATTCCGTTATGTGTGCAGTTATGACTCCATTTGTGATATATATATGTATCAAAAATATACATCTTACCATGTATATATACATGGTAAGATGGTCTTGTTAACCTGAAATAACTGCCAAGAGATATTTCCAAGTTGGCTGAGTGTCATGACTCTGGACCAAACTGAGTCTAACATTGATCCAAACATCCAGGAACAACCAATTGGTTCAAGTTGAGATTCATACAACCCGCCTTTAAAGACGCACTATAGAACGTTTGCCATTTCCCCCTATCAGTGGCTAATTCAGCATCCGTCTTACGTCCTATCTATACTGTTAGCTCTATCCTGTCAGTAAAACATAGTCTTAGCTTGGCTTTTGTCGTATCTCTTGCTATGTCCCTTTCTCTCTTTCTCAACTGGAATGCTAAATGGCCGGTGTGTTTATTGGAAAAAGTTGCACAGTGCGGTTTCTCAGCCATGGGATGCTGCTGGGCAGCAACAGCTCCAGAAATGTTCACAATGAATGTCACTATGCCATCAAACTAGTCTGGAATGCAGAGTTTTAAGGTTAAAGTTACGTAATGCGTCTTTAATGCAACAGAAAATATCCTAAAATAACCATACAAATCATTCAGTATGAACATTGTGTATACATGCAATATATCAATTAACTTGTATTATCTAAGCATCAATCATAAAACAGACACAAAAAGAGCAAATCCTTCTCACGAGGAGCACGATAGTTACAGAATATCTATTGTTTTGCATTGAAAACAATCTAAAGGATCAATCGGTTGTTAAAATTGTTGATCTTTGGTTGATCAATAAACTGCTTGAGTATTGTAGCTGGCTATATCCATCCCTTTTTAACCACAGTGTACTAGGGCTGAAACTTATTGCCAAATTATTAATCTAATAGTTTACAAAAATCGATCGATTTAAATTCAAGTAATCAACGCTTCCTTTAACAAAAAAAAAGAAAAAAGTTCTGTTTAACGCATCGATCTTGGTCTGTAAAACCTACTTCCGGTATTACCTACTGGTAAACGAGAAGCACTCTTGTTTGTTTTATGGCAACAAGATATATATAAACATCAAACAAAAAGTTTGGAAATTTACAGTATGCAATTTATTGCCAAGAAGCATTGTTACAACAGAGAAAAAATCTACCAAACACACATTTCCAAACTTTTTGTTCGATGTTTATATATATCTATATACATATACACAGTACTTTCAGCAGGATAATGCATCATGTCACAAAGCTTAAAATCATCTCCACCTCCTTTTTTGAACATGACAGTGAGTTCCCTGTACTCCAATGGCCTCCACAGTCACCAGATCTCAATCCAGTAGATCACCTTTGGGATGTGGTGGAACGGGAGATTCTCATCATGTGCAGCCGACAAATCTGCATCAACTGTGTGATGCTGTCATGTCAATATGGAGCAAAATCTCTGACGAATGTTTCCAACACTTTGTTGAATCTGTCACCAAGAATCAAGGCAGTTCTCGGGGTCCAACTCATTACTTGCAAGGTGGACCTAATAAAATGGTGAGTGTATGATAAGTATATATATAAAGATGGAACAAATAAAAATAAAAAGTAGGAATTAAGAAAAAAGAACAGAAAGCAGAAATAAAGTTAAAACACAAAATTCTAAATCCAATTTTAAGAGGAATGGGAGTGAACAGCAAAGAAGACTAGGAGCGAGTGGCGGTTATGGTCCCCTGACAACACTACCACAGCCAGCATGGGAAGTTTAAAGGGCTAATTAACTGAGTATTCACTATGTCTCAGGATTTCTGGATGTGTTGCGTACCTTTAATTCATCCTGTTTGAGTTTGTATAAAGAGCAGACCTAATATGAAAAAGATCTGTACTTAACATTTTACCAGCACAGGATAAACTTCATTCTTGAACAAAACAAGATTCAGCATTGATATGTTGATAAAAATGAGATTAAGTGATGTATTATAATACTGCATGATGTTTGATATAATTCGTTAAATGAGCTGTATTTCAGCCAGGAGTGGGCGAAAACAACCATCTCAAAAGTAGGACATATAAAGTCAATCCAGCTACACAGCTAAGATACTAACCATCAAGAGAGGCTGGCTTGGCAAAAAGAACCTGTTATTCATATCCCCATAAAAAATTTGGAAAAAAAGACTCAAGTATCCAAGTCTCTGATCATGTGATGAGCATCGTCTTACAGGAAGTGCTCAGAAACCTGGATAATGTATTTAGAAGCCACAATATTATGCTTTCTATCCGGCACCCCAGGTCTGTTCATGCAGGATGAGAGGTTGATGTGCAGCTAACAGGATGCTTCAAAAAAGTTCATGTCGATTTACAGTGATGTTAGAAATGTATGCATTCATATAGCTGTGAGGCAATCTACAAGCAAGCCTCCATTAAACAGGATGTGTTATATATTTATGCAGAGTGAAGAAGGAAGAGGAAGAGTGAAATGTAGGCCTATGTGTAAAAGGGGAAGAGGATGGTGGGGGGTGACAGGGAGGATGGGAGGATTAGAGTGAGAGGAATATCTGCTATGACCTACTTCCTGATTGCTTTGATTCATGGGGAAGAATTTTACAGGACCACACACGGCACAGACATCCAAACATACAAATACACAACCAAGTTCAGTATAAGAGGTGGGCTCCGATTGGGGGCTTGGACTCTGGATTCAGTCCCAACCTGTTAACACACTCAGGTGTGTGAAGCTTCGAGGCAGAACACTGAGACAAAGCAATGCTGATAATCATCACAATGATAATACCCTTAATAACAACAATTAAACTGATGAGTGATTTACAAGATTTCCATCTGCTCTATTTGAGTCAGACCTCCGCTACTGTGGAGGGAATCAAGTTTCAAAAAACAGGGAGCTTGTGTAGCTCACCTGGTAGAGCAAGACGTTACTGCAAGCCTGGATGTGATTCTTATCCAGGCTCGTCGCTGCATGTCATCTATTCTCTGTTATTATCACTTTCATATCTTCAAAAAAGAAATAAAGGCTTGAAAAGCACTTAAAAATCACTACACTATTTAAAAACCATTAAAAAAAGTGTGAAAATTCCACTTTGGTGGATTATTTCTTTGCTTTCTACAATGGCGGTAGAGATTTAGACCAGGGAGACCCCAAGTCCAGTCCTCCTGCAACTTTTAGTGTTTTACGTGCACTGTGTGGTGTACTGATATGTTGTGTACTTTGGATTATGAGCCATTTCAACTCTTCTACGTACTTTCTTCTTCCCATCATTCTGGTACAGGATGATCTGAGTTTCATCTGTCCAAAGAATGCTCTTCTTGACGATGTCTACAGACTATATCAGGAGCCATATTTCCCCCAAAAATGCACATCACATGTGAGTCAGTTTTTAAGATGTATTCAGCAGCAATATATTTGAATTTGAACCAGCTGAAAATGAAGCATTTAGATTTGGAAGAAAAAATAAATACATTTTTGAACAAAAAAAAATCGGAAAAAAAAAAAAATTGCGATACTTTTGTGAAACAATTTTTCCTCACACCCCCATCCTGCAAACATCCACCTCTGTTCTCTTCCATGGACATCCAGACCTTTTAGAGTTCCCATGCTCACCAGTGCACTCTTTTTCTCCGAATGTACCAAACTGTTGTTCTGTCACTCCGAACATTTCTACCATCTCTCTGATGGGTTTCCTCTTTTTTCCAGTCTAAAGATGACCTGTTTCACATCCATTGAGCACTCCTTTAACTGCATGTTGTGGGTTCACAGCAACAACTTCCAAATGCAAATACCACACCAGGAATCAACTCCAGACCTTTTACTTGCTTGATTGATGATAGATTAATGAGAGAATAGCTTCATTTATTTTAGGTAAGTCATTTCAGACAGGAGGCAGGACAATAGGCCTCGTTAATAAGACGTTACAATAATGTAAAGATAATGAGATGATTCAGGAAGTCCAGGTTAAGTAAGTCTGACGACATGGTGACAAAGTACTGCCACAATGAAGTCAACAGAAGCCTGTTGAGTAAAGTGACAAATTTTAAGACAAAAGACTAACAGAGAATTATCCAGCACATGAATCATGGCCATTAACTATTCCATTATGAGCACAGTGTCATATTCACATTCATCATCTGAACAGATCGAGACCAAATCATCATCTAATCCAATCCCACATTTATTAAACACTGACTCATTCAAAGATAGATCAATAATTAGAACAATCCTTAGTTTCTACCAGAGGTACATCATACACACACTCAGACATGCTCTTTCTACTCTGAGAAAGCTCAGCCCACTCAGAGCAGATCCATCTTCTGCACAGACTGGCAACACTTCAAAAACCATCACAAGAAACTGGCTCCCCCATTGGGTTGTACCACTTTCACCAACATGAGGGGGGATGGAGAGAGAGAGGCTGTGCTAGTGACTCTGAGTCTTTTTTAGCTTCATTCCTAAGTGGCATGTCAGTGAAACATGAGCCTGGGAGCTTGTAAAGAAGGGTCCAGGATGGGGAGATTGGTGGGGTCTGGTTGCTAGGCAGCCAAATGATCAGAGGAGGATGCTGATTGGCTTGTGTTAACCAAAGAAAGAGGGTAGAGCAGACATGAGTCTCCATCGAGGACCCACACAAACATGTTTGTGTTTTACATTCAAGCTGAATTTGGAATGATTTGTAATTTGTATTTAATATTCATGATTACATCTTTTTTTGTAAACTGTATGAAAATTGGCCAGCTTAGTTTAGTTTAGTTTAGTTTATTCACACACACACAAATAAAAATACAACATTTGATGTGTAGAATTTACAGTGGTAGGAGTGTGAAAGGATCACTCCCTCAGCAGACTGAAGGGGGGGGGGGGTCCAATATCTAAAACCTTCCATAAAGCTGGGTCAGCTTGGGATGATGATATTATTGTCCAGGATTTTCTTTGGCGTTCACAAATTTCTATTATCCTGTTGGAGAGCTTTCTGAAGCCTTCCTCCATCAAGGAGGGCGGAGGAACAGCTTTTTTTTTTTAAATGTGGTTTTTAATATATTTGGGATAAGTTGCACATCCCAGAGAGGGGGAAAAGAAGAGTAAAACAAGGACAGGAATTCAAAAGATTCATGCAGAAGGAGAGACTTCAAGAGAAAAGTAATGATGAGTAACGAGTTGCAACGCTGTCTGTCAAAACAGATAAAAACAAGAGATAGTGACAAATCTACGAGTGGTACAAAGAGGGAGAAGAATGTCCAGAGTACAAAGATTTAAGAGAACAAAAAGGGGTTGAACAGAGATATACTGCTGAGTGTGTGTGCAGGGAGGGCGAAAGGGAGAGCTGGAAAAGCCCAGCAACAGGGCATGCCTTAAATAGCTAGATGGTTGGAGATAACGTGACGCTGGAGAAAGCCTGATGGCTCAGGGCATGTGTTCTGTTGCACTGAACATGCATGAACTCAGCGCTGACAGCAGCTCCATGAGCTTTCTCATATGTTAAATCACATGACCTCCCGAGGCCAAATGGTGGTGAGCAGAAACATCGACCACCCACCTGGTTTCCCCAACACTTCCGTTAGAGGGGACGGGACCCCGGTCTAACACAAGAGTAGCAGTGTAGTCAGGAGATGGAACGGGAAGCCATTCACTGTGAATCAAGAATCAGAAAACGCCCTGCTACTCAAAAATGTGTTGACAACAGGGTGTCACTGTCACTTCATTTCACGATTAAGCACAGTATTAAATACTACGATTAAGTAAAGATTCCTCAATATCGTCACTTTCCGGAAAATATTATGTGTGAAGACAGACCAGCGAACCAAAAACAAAGATGCCAAATTAACCCTTATTAGGTGGGTCACTGAGAAAATCTGCCACAGATCAGGAGTGTTTCTTTCACGTTTACCTAACGGAACATTGAAATCAAATGTTATTGTGTCATTTGCAATTTTGTAATTGTGTACGACTAAGGTTGGGCTTACAGTGAAACGGGATGAGTTGAGCAGAATTTACAAAACGTTACGTTATACGGAGGAGAAAAACCCCAAAACTCTCAAACTATTTTGATGGATAGTTTTGCTGTTCAAATATGATCAACTTGGCATGAAGTTGACTGTCAGTGTGCAATGACCTGTAGAAGAAACTATTCAATTTAAGATATGTGGTCTTGTCTCTTTCTTTATTTCCACTGTTCCAGTATCATTTGTGTGTCAAACAGCAGCTAGGTGCTTCTAACTCTTCTACTCCGGTTAAAAAGAAAGGTTCAAAAACATTTTTAGAACATAATTTACAGAAAGAAGCCTCCCAAGTTCAGGTAGAGGTCCTGCAGCCTTTTCCATTTAATTTCTCTGAGCGAAATCCAGAGTTAATATGTAGAATTTATTTATTGTTTACAGAGCAGGAATGAGACTTCTTGGTTACTTTACTTTGTTGCTATATTATTTCATTTTGGCATCAAAAGACAGATATGAATAAAACTTAAAGACCTATAAGGAGTTCTCATGTGATTTTACACATTTATTGTGATAAATGTAATATTGTGAATATTTCTCTGACAATAATTGTACCAAGAAAATCTATAATTGTGACATCCCTTGTTGTCAAGTTATGGAGGATTCACCGAATACACAGAGGCATAAATCAAAGGAAAAATCTGAACCTTTTGCCACCTGCGGTGAGGGGATCTGGTGGCTTTCTTACACTGTGAAGTTGTATAGTTTGAGTTCAGTTGGCCTGTTAGATAAAAGCTCTGCTGAATATCTGTCCTGAAGATCACTTGCATCCTATAATGAAACAGTCCCATCTTTAAACACCCCAGGACTGGAAATCATATATGTCCAATACAACAAGCCTAGAAGTACAGGAGAGTTCATGACATGAGGGTAACTGATGGAGGAAGAAACATCAAATTCTCAATGATGAATCTTTAAAAGGCTACAAGGATTTTTTTTTTAATAGGAAGATAATAACTCTTGAATTCAAGCTGAACATGTGTCTTTGTCTTTATATGTACATCTGTCAACAGCTAGTTATAATAGCTGTTTCCTAAAAAGATGTCTTCATTAGCCTTCCACTTATCACTCCTCACCATCAAGTCGTTTTCACAAAAGCACAGGCGTCCAATCTGGAAAGCTCCGTCTGCACAATCCCACTATCCCACTGACACTGGGAACATAACAGTTACACTGTAGTGAGTGTATGTTCTGTCCAAGGGGCAACCTCCCGTTCGAAAAAAGGAAGCCTATGCGGAAGTGCCAAAAATTGCAGTTCCCCCCTCCTCC
>JAOXYM010000010.1:9997246-10007335 GCA_028567055.1 Leptatherina wallacei | reverse complement strand
AACCTCCCAATGAGCTTCTTTTCAGCTCTTCACAAACCTCCCGGATGGTCTGTCCATTTCATTTTACAGTCATTGGTTCTGTCTTTAAGTTTGACTAAGACAAAAAGGAAACTGTAGCGCTAATGGTGCCTTTTCAACACCAGTTTGTAAGAAAATACTTGCAATATTTGGAGAGCATTAATCACAGCTGCATTACATTACATTATTTCGAATTTCAGCATAGATTCATACTTTCCAGTTTGGCTCAATTAAGGCTAAATTAAGGGTGAGGGGTGAAGGTGGGAGCATTAGACTTCATATACTGTAAGTCCAGCACAATACTTTGATACCTAGTCGACAGTTTTTTCTGTAGTGGTTTTCAAATTGTTAGGGACATGAAAAAAACTGCTTCCATTTTCCTTTCAACACTTAAAAAATTGTGTCTTTGTAAAATGATTCCTTTGTGCCAGTGGGAAAGTACCACTGGCCATCAGCCCAAGACCTAATCTTGGTTTTTTGGCTCATGCATTCGTCCGCTGTGACTAGATCAGCTAATCAGCCAGAATCTGCCGTTTGTAAAAACGGTGAGAGCAGCTACATGGTTTTGGAAATGGACCGTGTGCCCGTAGCTTGTGAGCACAAACGAAAACAGTTTGCTTCTTGTTCTGAGAACTGGACGAAGATGCGCTCTCTGACTGCTCCCTGAAAAGCTTTTGGCACATAAGAATGGGCGACTTGTAGCGGTCGGTCACGGTAATCATGTGATATCACTGTCTTTTGACTAATCCCCTTATGGCCTCGTTCTTTTTTTTTCCTTTTTCTTTTTTTCTCTCTCGGATGAAGCTTGATATGGTAGCTCAGCCAGTTTTAGCCACATGCTAATTAATCTGCGGCACCAGAGCCTTTTAATAACACCCGGACACCACAAACAAAGACTGCAGGTCTGCCAACCAAGGCAAGTCTGGTCCAAGCTTCCTGTCCGGGAGCAGGGAAGTGGTTCAATGGGGGAGCTGGGGATGAGTAAAAATGAAACATATATTCAAATTGCGAGGGCAGAGAGCTTACCTCTCGGTAGCCAAACAAGTGTAACAAGCTTCATTTATGCCAAACTATAGGGCTGGGTTTGTGGTTTGATTAGAAAAGGATTATAATTCCATTGACATTGATAGCCTTGCAGCTGGCGACCAGATGATGATGCTTTTCTTTTTATTAAGTGCAAAGCAAGGCTTTGGGGTGGGTTTAATCCACTGTCACACTGCTTTGTAAAAAGCAACACCAAGCCTCCATTTTCTCCATCTCTCCTTACATCTCACCAGGCCTCCATCATCTTCACTTTAGATTTAAACAGAAAATCAGGGCTTCTCAATCTAGATCTCTTTTCCCCCACTCTATGCCTTTTTTTATATACTGTATTACTTTTCTCTCCTTTTTCCATCCCTTTTGCTTCCCATCTGTCTCCTTCTTTTCTCAGCTGGGCTTATCTGTGACAGAACAAATAGGCTCATTGTGTTTGGTGAAAGCTGTGAGGGCAGCAGAGAGAGGACGCTCATTTCAATGAAACCTGGATTGGATATCCATCCACACAAGAAATGGAGCCTGCAGAAACTCCTAATGCCAGGACAAAAAAACTGAATAGATGCTAGAGGTGGGACACAAAAACAACTACATACCAGAAACTAAAAGCCGTGAAGAAGAGATTTCAGACTGTCCTACATTTTTTAGAAAGTGTGACAGCAAAAAGGGAAAGAAAACTGCAGAACTGAGCTCATACAGATTTAAATTACTGTCTGAAGCCGATGCTGCAGCACTGAGCGAGGTGGAGCCTGTTCAATATCAGCGAGGTCGATGACTGTACAGCTGCACAATGCACTCAATATGAAGAAAACTGTACAACATGTCTGCAAAGATGAACAGCTTGCTGATGGCGAAAAACACAACGGAAACAGGGCGGCTACAGAAGACTTCCACACAGGCAAAAGGTCACCTGTTCAAGCCCTGCAGCACTTTTAGAGTTCGGAGTGAAACAGAAGCACAAATGCTTTCCAGTCAGTTCACCGACACACTTTGAAGCCCACAGTAACGGATGAGAACATTTCTCTCCTGAGATGCACATTCAGGGCCTATTTAAAAAAGGAAAAGCAGCCTTAGGGGACGGCCCTGAAGAAGAACATGGGAGAGCTGAGACGACCTAAATACAGGAGCACAGAGAGAAGGTCCTGCAAATGATTTGTTCGGAAATAACTTGACATTCACACCCCTGCAGAAAACAGGAGCGATCCGGCACAAGGGCGAGACAGGTTGAGTATTTAGTAGCCACAGATCAATACGTCATCCATTAAATGATCTTCCAGCCTTCATCGCAGTGCTTTTACACATTTATAACAGCACAACTGCAAGAACCAAGGACAGGAAAGTTCAGGGACAGGAGCAGGAGCTGATACATGTTTAAAAACCCTCACTTTAACTACCCCTTCAAACACACATCATACCACAGAGAACCGACCGAAGGATTGCAACTATCTAATAAACATTAAGCAACAGGAGCAGCTCCAACAGGAACTTCAGTCATGTGTTTATTACTGCTAGTTAGACAGGTGGAGCTGGGTGGACACAAGCCTTTAATCATACTGGCCTTTCCAGCAGGAGACAAAGAGCTAACCAGTCACTCAGCCAGCTCCCGTTCAACAAAGGCAATTAGAGAGCCTTCTTATCAGCTGGTAATTATAAGGGAAAGAAAGAAACAGCGGGGAAGACTCTTTCACTGTGGTCACACAAGCATCGTGCACATTTCTGAGATAAAACCAACAGAAGGCCGCATTCATTCACAAGCACCCACAGCCTTTCATCATGAGCGATACCAACACAATTCTGGCTCGTAATTAAAGTTAATCATCTCATCTCAACACATCTCAGGCAATCAGTTGCAAATAGTTTTGATTTCATCTGATAATAGTTAAAATACCCAAAATGTGTGTGTGTGTTGTTTGAACTCACCCTCAAGGCTTCAATGACCAGGTCTCGGGCCTCCAGCTCTCCCTCCATGATACTCAGCAGGGTGAGCAGCTCCGGCTTGCTCAAGTTATCCATATTGAACTCACATTTCTGAAACAAATGCCAGAAAAAGTCATTAAATAAAACATGATCACAATCTATGCAATCAATACAGCTGAACAATCGTCCATGAAACCTTTACACAGCTTGCAGACGCTTTAGAGTTTTTAAATACCAAGCAGCAGACACACAATTTAATGGGGAGCTGCCATTTTTCAAACCGGTGTCTGGTTATTCTCAGTACGATGTGTGTTTGTGAGCACATAAAGAAAATACAGAACCAATCCTGCTGTCCAGTTCCATTTAGTTTATCAGGAAAATCTTATCTAGGGCTCATAGGGAAGTTGATATGGTAGTGGATCATCTAGATATCCAAAAACCATATCATCTCTCATCTGGAGATGTGTTTTAGGCAACCTGACAAAAATATGTGCAATTATCAGTCTTATTTTAGCTCTTTTCCTTAGAGACTACAAACTCCTGGGGGAAATATGTCACTCTTCACCTGGAAAATGTTGCACTATGATCACTACCAAGCATTTTCACACCTCTCAGGGACTGGCAAGTCATAGAGTTGTGCCAATACTGATTCTAGCATCGGAAACACTCATAATCCTGACAAAGGGGGATCTGAATTGGTGAGTATTTCTGCCTAACGCCATCTTATACCATGGAAAAGCAATCATGATTCTTTTTTCCTGCCCAACACCACCACACAGAGGAAGTTACTCAATCTGACGATTGTTTTGAGTTGGTAGGCGAAGAAGCAGCTGCACATGAGTCTCTGTTGTGCTAACTTTTAGCATTAGTGTTATGTCAGTAATTGGGCATTATTACGTATTAGAAAATCCTACTAGCAAAACGTAGACATGCCAAATATGCAGTGTGGAAATTTCCAGAGGCGGCACGAATGCTGCCACATTTAACACCAGCAACCTTAGAAAGCTTTTGTGGCTGCGGTGCCACTACCGTAATGTCTGGTATATTGGCACAACGCTGTGCTTCTCGGGTTTCAAAATCCATTGGAGTTATGTTGATAGCGTAAATGGTCGAAGAGTTACAGTGTTTCAAAAAATGTTAGGCAATTTTCTGTCGGCTCTGGTTTTAAAGAGTTAAAAGCGCAACTAAGCGCAGAAACAACAAATGGTGGCAAATACTTTTTAAAAATGTGTTAAAGAAAGCCAGAAAGCAAATTGCAGATGTATTGTTCTGTGTGAGCAGCCCCTGTCTGTCCTGGAAAGTGTTCACTCTAATTTCAATTCCAAGATTTGTTAAATAGAAATTCTTTAATCTGAGTTCATCTACTCAATAATTAAAAAAAAGTTTTTTGGCTAGCGTTGTTTTCATCTGTTAATGTATTACAGTTTAACCTATGCTAGGCCATTTAATAAAGGTCCATCGTAAAAATAATTTATTCAAACTATGAATTTAATCGAGCTCTTAATAAAATAACACGCGCATGCCTGTTGTTTCAGGAGAGACAGACAGGAAAGGGTTGTCAGCTAGGAAGTATTTGACATTTTCTATTTGAAATACAAGCCCAAAGTAATCACATGCTTATCAATTAATAATCTATTTATTGAAGCTTTGTCTACCTCTGAATGATAAAAAGGATTCAAAGGGGAAAAAAATTGGCCCTTATTAATTTTTTTTAATGCTGCGTCGTCGGCATGTTGTCCAAATTCAGTATTCTCTTCAAATGTGTTGAATCAACTTGATTTATTCATGATTACAGAAGAATCATAAGCCAAATGTGGAGCAGAGACTAAATTCCTTACAGTAAATTCAAAGACTTGCTATTGTTTTCAGAGTTCATGTGAACTTTATCAACAAAGCTGCACAACAACTGCTCCACTCCCAGACTCCAAATGTGTCTCACTAAGTAAAACCTTCAAATTAGGCCAGATATCCTGCCCTATACCAAAGCCATCATGGTCTAATTACATTTGGCTAGGTCATTAAGCAAGTCATTGGTCAACAGCAGTTACAGGGCCAACTGATGGAGACGATTGTAAGTGGAAGAGACCTGAACTCTTCATGCATCTCCTCATGTCAATTCAAAACCTTTTCCGGTTCACTGCTATGTTGTCTCTGTCTCGTACATAAGACGAGGACATAACTTCTTTCTGGTCAATTTGGTTTAATCTCCAGAAATCTTACTTTTCATGATTGTGTATTGTGTTGTTTGTGCTAAATATGGAGGACATGTTTAAGGAAAGTAATAATTACTATAGGGTCTTTAGTTTTATGCACCAGCCTCTAAAAATCAACATTACTTTGCAAATCAAGTTTATTTGTATTTACAAAAGAGTTAGTAATAACTGGGTTTGTGTACACTTATGCACCTGAGCAAGCTTACAAAGTTTTACGAAGTCAGTGTGGCAGATGTGTGTGTGGCAGAAGATTGACAGTTTTCTTGTTAGGATACAAAAATTCAAGAGCTTTTTTTCTCAAGGCATCACGATTGCAAGTTACACCCTTAAACTCCACAACAGCATCTAGTCAGACAGCATTCCAATGCAAAGTGTCAAATTGTTCTGTTCAGGAACCTTAACAGGCTTTGTACTGATTCAAAGTAAAAAGCCATGAGAGGAAAATGTGAGGAATCTTTGGCTGAATGTCTAAAAAATGATGAAATCTCACATAGACCGGCCAAAAGATAACGACACAGCTGAGAGAAGAATTTCTGTCGACTGCTTGAGTCATTTGCTGACAAAGCCACGTCCAGCTGCATTCCCTATACCTGGAAGCTTTTTTTCACTGAGCTCTTTGTTCTATAAAACCATAATACATCAGCCACAGGAACGGCAAACAGAAGAAGTTAGAGTGCCTTGGCCTCATGCACATCAGGCAGATTACTACCTGCCCATTCGGGAGCCACACAGATGTCAGGCAACCATTTAAACCAGATTTACAATCTTCCATCAAGACTACAGCCAACAAAACCCCATTTAATCAAAGTGTCACATGTCTCCTTATGAATAAACAGACAAACACTTTCCCCTTAACAAGCCTTCCTTATAAATGTGAACAGAACATACTTGAAGTCAGGCTGGAAAGTGTTTCTATCACATCTTTCTGTTCAGTCAAAAACCCAGAAATAAACAGATTCCAAAGGACTGATTCATTCACACTAAGCCCACCAATCGATCCCCTTTTCCCTGACAGCGTTTTCACCACTCAACAGAATCGGCCGACTCAGGGAGAGTTGATGGACAGCAACCCTGAGCTGCACCGTCCTGTCCAAAAGAGCCCCAGGTGGTGAGTGAGGTGAGGTGAAGTGAAGTGAGGTAAGACTGGTGGAGGGTTTTGTTCCATGAGCTGAGCCTGGCTGGAGTGGAGATGCTCACTGTTAGCCTCGGCCCACTTAATAAGGCCTGAGTCATTTCACTCCTAAATGTTTCTCATAGTATCATGTCCTGCAACTGCCAAAACAAAACTCTGAGGTGCCTATAAAGTAACACCCGTAAACCAGTTAACTGATGGAATCACAATAACCACAACAAGCTTTCCCATTCATCTCTGGAAAATCGAGATAGTTTCCTTTCATTCATCTCGGCTATGATCGATCTGCCTTGCACTTTTTTCATACTTCTAAAAATGCTCAAATACTTTTAATAAAGTCAATACAGAGCAATTCTGGCGAGAAGTGTGTATCAATCCATCACATTTTTGTACCCGTTTATTCCGTTGCATGGTCATGGGGGAGCTGGAGGCAATCTCAGCTGCTATCGGGCAAGAGGCAAGGTACAACCTGGACAGGTTGCCACTCCATCGCAGGATTCACTATCACCAGTTAAACTAACATGCATGTTTTTGGTTTGTGGGGGGAAGCCGGAGCACCCAGAGAAAACCCACACATGCAAACTCCATCGTTCTTATTGTGAGACAACAGTGCCAACCGCCACAACACCATGGAGTCCAGTTTTTAAGCAAAAATTGTAGGAAAAAAACTGATTTGATTTTAGATTTTCTGATTTCAGGTATGTCAAGTTCTGCTGCTCTTCTTTATTTTTGCCATTGAATAGATCAACAAAGAAAAAAATCTGTCACTTCAATCAACAATGAAAATAATCATTAGCTGCAACACAAATCTCAGTGTAAAAATGGACAAATTAGCCCTATAAAGCCAAACATATCATAATTGATACATACAGTTTCTGATACATTTTGCATCACTTTATGATAAAAACTTTGCTTAAAACCCTGTAGTATACAATATGATACTTGTCTTCAGCCCCCTAATAGATACCAGGAAGCGTAAGCCTATTACAATAATATGGGAAAGAAACAGGGTCAGCATTACAGTCATACCCCTCCAACTAAACTGCATATCCACAATGGCCACAGGTGACCACAATCAGACTTCATAACTCCTAGAAAATCAAGTGTCATTTTACTGATGCTGGTGTGTATTTACATCTAACCTTGGCAGCGGAATGGGGCTCGCTCACCTTCAAGCTGATTCAAAGAATATTTCCATGAGAACATAAACAAAATGTTTTTGGATTGTCAAAGCAAACTGGCTAAATAGTTTCAGCTCATCTCTTATTCAACACAAACTTCTTGCTTTCAGCATCCTAGAAAAAAAAAGCCCATAATAGATTTCAAATCTAAATGATCTGATTCCTCCTGAGAGAAGTGCAAAATCAGTATGGCCTTTCCTTAATTATGTTTAAATTCATATTAAAGAAAAAATAACTCTTTGTTCTGCAAATTGATGCCAATAAAATTTTGGGAACCTCGGCTCTAGATCAACTAAATAAATCTGGAAGTAAAGAGAAACATGACATCTTGCTATAGGGGTCTTCCAATAAAACGAATAAGAACAGAGCAGAGGTAACAGTAAACATCAGTCTACCTGCTAACTGAAAGGGGGATGACTGACAAAGGGTCTTTCATTGACCTCTGACCCCTGCATGGAGCATGACTACTTCAGAGTCTTCACTCAAGAAACTTCCCCCACTTCAGGCCAACAACAGACAGCCTGACAGGGGTTAGCAAAGAGCATAGTGCTTTATTTAACCGTGGCAGGCATGGTGGGGGTGGGGGTGGAGTGGGGGCAGGAGTCGGTATAGAGGCGGAAGCCCCCTTTCGTTGACTGGGACCTGGGGGAGAAAAAGTGTGCTGGTGAAGCGGTGTGTTGAGCCGAAGAGGCTGCCCATCTCCCATGTCTCCACCTGTTCACCTCAATGCTAAATGTAAAGTGGCTTCCAGGCAGTTCTGAGCGTACTCAAAGGGTTGGTGGAGCGGGAGGAGGTGGGGTAGAGGGGCTGATACGGTACTCCTAGCAATGCCAGCTGAGTCACTGAAATTAAGACCAATTTAGAAAGGTGTCTGGTGGACAGGTTCCCCACCCACCCCCTGGCGCTGCCCTCCACTCACCCCTGCAGCTTTTCTCCCACCATCTCCTCAACGTGCCACTCTTACCCACCCCCAGCCTCAACACCCACACTACCACCCACATTTATACCAGCCGAGCTCATCCAACACATCTGAGCAGGTGCTTTTCTGTCCTAAAACGAGAACTGAAGTAGAGATTGATTGCAATAATTCTAGTTTTCAGTCAGTAACTGACAGGCTGCATCATGGAGTCAGCAGAGGGGAAGGGAAGAGGTTACATGACCGCCTGCTGGCAGGGGCAACAGTTTGATCATTTTGCACAGAGGGGTGCTGAGCTGCTGCCATGGCACTTATCCTGCAACCTGTGAAAGGGCAACCGTGAAAAATCACAAGTAGGTGATTGTAAACATGTGAAACTCAACAAAGGACGACTAAAATCTTCTTTTAAAAAGTCTTTGTCTTGAGTCCTCTAATCTGTCAGTCTGCCTAAACCAGTGAGGGACGCACAGTTTGCAAAAGGATTTCTATCAAAGGCTTGTGAATATCAATAATTCTTCATTTTTCAAAAAGGGTGGAATAGTTTTCCCTTTATCAGCCGCCCACTTTCAACTACCTATTCTTAGATTTAACCTTCTTGAAGCCAGCTGAAGCAGCCTGCTTTAGTGTCGACGTATTTACCCATTTACTGCAATGTACTGAGCAGGAGCTCCGACCTGAGCGGCCAGCGCCGATTTCTCTTTCATCGGGCGCCGACAACATTCTATTACCACCAAGTGAGGGTTGATAACGGCCGTTAGAGACCGACAACATTATCCACTGGGTCTGAAAAACAAATATTACTCTGTCCCGTTTGAAAGGAGCCACTCGGAGTAATATTCAGTGGTATAACCGAGACGAAAACCCTTGTTTTTCTTCAGACACAGTCGCGAGCCTCGCGCTCCTCACCGCTGTTGCTTCACGAGCCCGTACGGAATAGATGCGCGCCGCGTTTCACCTTCTTCTTCGTCTTGAACACCGCAGACGGACAGAGTAGAACAAAGCAAAACCAATACACAAATACCGGCGTGGCTCCTGTTTTCTCACAGCCTTGTGTCTTACCGTGTCGACACTTCCCAGCACGGCGGCTGCCAGTGTTTGTACCGGAGGAGGAGGCTGCTCTCCGCTGGCTCCCTCCGACGCCATCTTCGTACTGTAGCGGTCTACTGGAGTGAGGGCGCATCCGGCACTCATTAACTATTGCGCTGCTGAAAGCAAATCACGCCCCGGGACTGCCATTGAAAGGGAAGAGAGGAAAAATGACAAATCAAAGGGGAGTGGGAAAAGAAGGGGACAGATCTCCGCTGTGAAAAGCCCACAACGGAGTGTGCGGGCTGTTGTAGCTGGGAGGGGGGAGAGCGGGCTGTCCTGTAGGCGTGGACCGACAGACGCGTAAAATCCAGATGCGAAGACCCGGTGCGCTCCCAACAGGAAAGGAGGTGCGTCCTGGAAGGCTGATTGACAATAACATTTGTCGACTTCAAGCAGGGTTTAGGGACTTCTAAGGTTCAATTCAACTATGAAATGATAATGAATAATAACGCTCCACAAAAAAATAAAATAAAAATAATAATAGATAAAAAATGTTTTAAGTCAATTGGTCAGATTAGATAGATAGATAGATAGATAGATAGATAGATAGATAGATAGATAGATAGATAGATAGATAGATAGATAGAT
>JAOXYM010000010.1:9949200-9963490 GCA_028567055.1 Leptatherina wallacei | reverse complement strand
TTTCTTGTAGAGGACTTTGGGGGCAAACAGCCAAAAAATATGAATGACAGCTAAATGAATTGTGGCATTCGTTCAGCTAATTTGCATTGTTGACTTGATTTTACTAAAGAACTGTGTGAGATAAAAGGGAATATCAGAGTTATTTTAAAATTTTGTTATACTGTTGATGATATTTTATGTGGTTAACAAAGAAAAATGCTCAGACTTGAATTTCTCTGTTCTGCCGTTCAGTTTGTTGATTAAAAATGTTTTATTTGACAAAACTCTTCATACCGTTATTTATACTATTTATTATGATCTTAATTAGGATCAATAACTAAAGGCAAAATCATGAAATGATTGTGAAATTTCAAGCAAAAAAGGATCTGTATCGATATCGCCGATACTTGCCCTGGATTTACTTTGTATTTGATCGATAACAAAATTTGCAGCAACCAGCAGAGGTCAGCAGAGAGACATCCAGAGTTTATTTGTAGGATTCATTTATTGTTTGCAGAGCAGAGAAAAGTTAGTTAGAAAGAGACTTCTTGGTTACTTTACTCTGTTTCTATATTATTTTGCTATGTTGACATCAAGAGATAGAAATGAACTGAACTTAAAGACCTATAAGAGTGTTCATGTGATTTTACACATTTATAGTGTTGTGAGTTAACTCAGAATAATTGTAATAATTTCTCTGACAGTAATCAATAATTGTGACACCCCTAAAAGGACTGGGGGAAAAGTTGTTTTTTAGATGTGACAGTGGCGTAGCCAGAAAATTTGCATAGAAAATACAATACAGAAAATAGGGTGGGCCAACTTTTTTGTAAGCACGCCCTGGCTCTAATATGGCTGCACCACGGAGATGTGGACAATTCTGAATCAATGTACAAATGTTGAAAATTGATTTTTTTAACTGTTAATTGGTTCAATTCTCTCTTTAGCTTACTTTTTGATAGGAAGTTGTTTTTTAAAAAGATTGATTTAAAACTTGGGTTTTATTCTTTTTTGGCTCAACTCACTTTGTTAATCCTACATCTGGGGGTCCTGCATAGCCATAAGGGGTCAGGAATTTGTTTCAGATATTCCTCTGCAGTTAACAGAATTTTAGGTTATCATTTCCTGGGCTGTCTATGAGATGATGATAAGATTAACAGCTTTTATGGTGTTTGTTATTCATCCAAGCGATTATTCACATTGGTCTAAAAGGCAACATTCCAGAGCAAGGATCACGCTCCAAATCATGAAACCATAAAAATCTTAAATGAAATTGTATTGTTTCATGTCAGGAGCCATGTTCGACTTGTTGGGTCAATACCATAGACTGTAAAGATATTGGTAATTCTCTGACAGAACGTCCCTCTAGTGTCTGCTGTACTTCCACCATTGTTCTCAGAGTACTTTCATCTGTGATGCTTTTAACGTTCTATGTAAAGCACTTTGAATGGTCTTGTACAGGAACTGTGCTACACAAATAGCCTTGCCTCAGAGTGAAAATAAGAGTTGAATGTCTGACCAGTAAAAGAAAAGTCTGAGGCAACATTTATGAAAATTTATTGATTTTATTGTTAAATCACCCACTAACGTTTAATAGATCAGTTACATTAACATATTAATAAGTGCACAACATAAGAGCTGCTTCAGAGCAGAAAACCCACGACTATATTCAAGATTATTGTGTTGAATTTCCCATCAAGAACTGTCACGTTATCAACATTTCAACCACTTTAAGTTCCTGTAAAAAAAATTGTTTCCTGTTTCTGTTCATCACTATCTTTCATCAGAAATGATAATGAATACACAAAGTTCTAATTAAAGTCATATCTTGTAAATCTGATCTCAGAACTGAGTATGTCCTCCACCACTATATGATTAAAAAAAACATGAGCTGCACTTGAAACAAGTTCATTTTCATACATGAAATGAACAGCACAAACCTGTTTCCTTTGTACACTTCATAAATGAAACTAAGTAAAAAAACTTTATCAATCCCACAGGAAAACTGCAACTTACATTCATTGTCAAAGCAGAAACAATTATTAACATGAAAAGTAATTTTTACTTTGTACATTTCTAATCAAATGTGGGATCTTGTGTGTGTTTTTTTTTCTGTATTTCTTTCAACAGCAGACCATAAGGGCGAATGGCCTGTTCCACCTCCTCCTGCTCATCTTTATCTGATATGCCAGCCGATATGGGAACCAACCAGTATTTATCATTGTTGTGCTTCTCTCTGTGCTCCGGATTGATCCGATTCTGGAGAATGACTTTGTACTTCTTTCCATTCTTTGAAGTGAATGTTTTTGCATAAGCCTCAGCTTCGCTGATGTGTGGAGTAGAATAAATCCCTCTGCCAAATAACTGCCGTGGACCTGGCTGTTAAACACAAGAAGAAGAAAGATTTCCCGGTTATTTACTTTGGTCTGAGTGGTATTCAAAGACAAATGATATTCCATTATATGCAATTCTAAAACTATTAAAACAATGACATTTCTGAGCCACAGTACTGGCACATCATTCTAGAAGGAGCTTCTTTTATACAAGTACAAGTAAATAATACCAAACGTTAGATTAAGAGGTGGTAAAATCAAAGCCATGAAATAGATTATGTTATGAAGAAAGGTTGCACTGAAAGAAACTGTTGTCAGTTTCTACTAGTAAAGGGGATGTATAAATTGTAATGGTGACACAAATGCATTTTCAGTCTAACCTTATAACATCCTTCAATGATGCCTTCAGCTCCTTTCGTAGATGTTCCATGGTAGGACACAGGCCACTCGCCTGGCACTGACTGTGTGCTACGGTCACAGTTTCCCAGCCATGCATTTGACTCATACTTATCCAGGACCTGTGGCAAAAGATTTTCAACTGCAATAACAAGTTTTTTTTACAAAATGTTTTATGTGAAATCACTGCCAACCATAAAAAGGAAAACAAACCATAAAACCAAGCTAAAAAATGAAGTGCCAGCTGAATGTTTCATGAGGAAGTTTTGGACTTTTGTTCTCGACCTCAAAGAATATTAACAAATATTCAAATTTCTAAATCAATCATGTTTAAGTACTTATTCCATATAAATTAGAAATTGATAGATTAAAAGATAAACAGATATGTATAGGAGCAGTTGAATTGGGAAACACTTGCTTATTAAATCAAATGGGCATTAAGATGTGAATTATTATAGATTTCCTATTTTAACAGCTCAATGAAACTTGAGAAAGAAATAAAACATTACATCCAACTCAAAATGTTTGATGGCAGCTAAGTGCTTGTTGAAGAGAGTTGACACAGACAACATGGAAGCTTGATGTTTAAAGCAAATTAAATAAAAGTATATTTACCTTGAGGCCAGACCGATGCCAACCACTTGGACGTTCATACGTCTCTCCACCTCTGTAATAGGTCTCTGTGTCTGTCAGGTTGGTAAAATCATAGTCAAACCGCTTATCCAAGAATTCGTCTTCATTGATGATGTGAGGTATTGCTGTTCTTGTATCAACAGAAGGCCCCTGTAGTGTCACTCCACTAGAGCTGGCTGCATGTCCTCCACTTAGGACAGTTTTTAAGTGTTCAAAGTTGGACCTTGACACCTGGCTTTTAAATAAGCAGAGGAGAGATACTATTTCAAAGCACAATTCTGTTCATGCATACCTTCTCATCAGGTTTCTAAGTGGAGTGCTAAACAATTTTGCATAAGTCTCTTCTTTGCGTACAGGCTATAATAATAATAATTATTATTATTATTATAATAATTACCTGGTTTCATCTGCATCCAAGGCTGTGGGGATTAACTTCTTGATTAACAGTTGTGTTCCTCCAGAAGAATCAACTCTAAGAGAACCAAGTTGTGTTCCTCCACAAATATCAACTCTGAGAGAACCAGCTTGTAAGCTCTGTTTTTGTAAAGATGTTACATTGGCATTACAAAGTGCGCTCAAGGCTTCCAGTACAATGTCTCTGTCGACCATTCTGAAGCTTTAGTTACAGAATTTTCACTGAGGAAGGTTTTGACTGTCTTGACTTGTGTCTGTGTGTAATATGGAAAAAAGATTCAAGGAAGTCATGCTTTTATATGTTACCGTATAACAAGTAAAACATGTCTGGCCACATTTTGGATTTGTGTATGAATGTGTGTGGGTGGAAAGATTTGTCTTTTTGTCATGCAATGACCAGCATTCGACAGCAAGAAGTATTTTCAAGTTCTAGGTTTGGAATCTAACACCTCCACACCTATTATCAAGTGTCTACTGTCTATACTTTGATTCATCCCATCAAAGTATGAAATCCAACATTGCATAGAATGTTTTATCATTCTATACAATACCAAAATTATGAAATACTTTGACATATCATACACTGCCTCATGATTTCATAGAATGTTTTACAAAACAAAATAACAGCAGCAAAGACAAATTATAAAGTTTTATTATGGAATTTTTCACATTGAAAACAAACAATATATTTATCAAAACAACTTTTGTTCATCTTAGAAATCCCTGAAAATAAAATAGTTTAAAAAAACAACAACTGTAGCTTTTATTTATCTTGGAAACATTCAAAATCTAATCATCAATTTGCATGTAGCCTAAATATTTATAATAGACCTAAATGTCAATCAGCAGAGGTGGAAACAATTCATAGAGAACATTAAAAAATAAGTCAGTAACAAGAGCTATATGAAAGCAAAGACATTGATATTATTAACCATTTACACTATTTACAATGAGGTATTATTTACTTTTTTACAATGACCCTTATACAACTATTTATAAGTATCCGCCAGCGTAGATCACGTCTGCTCCTGATGCAACTCTCCTCTGCTGTAAGAATGTTACATGCATCACATTACAGAATGATACGTTTTATTTTAAAAACATGAAATATAAAAGGTCATAATGTATAATTTTTTACCTTTGAATGTGCATCCAGCAGATCAGAGAAATGTCTGATTTATAAAATCTGATTAAGTTTACATTTTAAAATGACTCACATGCAAATTCTATCAAACGCTTTAAGATTAAAGTGATCACTAGTCCAAACGGTTCTCTCTCTCAGGATCAGACACAACAATGTTCATGGAATGATCGGTGAGCAATGATTTTGGGATTCAGGTCATGTTGACACTGATTGAGTTGTAGGGGTCTATGACTTTACCTAATTCTTGCCTTCATGGGGTCTAGAAGAAATATATCTCATCTCACTAAAACGTAGGGATTTCAACGGAATAATTTCACAATAACACCTTGAAGGAAAATAGTGGTCACAATTCTTCCATATTTTTCTTGTGCACCTTCCTTGGAAGATCATTTCTGTTGAGACCCAAACTAAGATTAGTGTTTCACACCCAATACAGTAGAGCTAATTAAGAACCTAAATGTATTTACGTTATGTTGTCAGAATGTTACCACCCTGATTGGATTAAGGGCTAAAGTTTTGCTTATTTTGTGGGATGTCTGTATTCTTCATACAGCTCTGTTATCAACTTTTGATTCACTGATGAGAAGAATGGTGCTCTCGTTTTTCATTTATTGTCGCTCATTTTATCAGCTTGTCATATAGCGAGCACCACTACTTGAGCTAGTGGACAGAGACACTCAAAAGAAGTTATGGCTTTTAAGTACTCAGGACGGTCTCAGGATGAACCATTTTTCCAACCAGCTATAACTTAAAATCTGACTTTTGTGATGATCTTGCTCAGCTCGTGTCACACTGGTGCGAGGACCTCGTGGATTCATAAAGGACTGAAGCTGTCTTTTTGTGCACATATAAGGACTTTGTTTTAAGAGACACTATGGGTGATTTTTGGACAGTTTTGGCCAAACTGCCTTTATATCCCCACCCTAAAAGGAGATGAGGAATTCTGGAGTGTTTTGATGGTTTTAAGCTCCCAGCTCCTGTGTTACAGGACTGATATGATGGACTGTATGTAATGATGGCTCCTCTCTCCAGCAACGCCCATGGAGCCTCAGCTTGGACAATTTATTACAGAATCAGCAGCGAGTTTTAACATGAGTTGATTCATTCAAATTATTATTTTAGGTGAGGTTACTGATTTTACTATCTGAATTTTATACTCATTTATCTGATTGATTTTACATTGATTTTAATTTGATTTATTTTCATATGTTCAAATTAAGCTGTACCCTATTTCCCTACTTAAATTGCTTCAATGAATATAAAACCTGCAGTTCAAGTAAAGTAGTCATTATTTCCCGATAACATTTTAACATCTTGTGTTGGTGAACCATATGTCAGTGGGACTCTTCTTATAGGTTGAGCTTAGCCCTGAATACATGTCCCTTGAGCCTGCCAAGACTGATTAATATTTTCTTGCCGGCAACAAGTGCAAGGGTCTGAAGACAGCTACAGCCGAGATGGATCACTGGGGTCGCTTGTCCACACTTGGTTGTAGCTGAGAAAGGGGCAGACCCTGGGAATGGAGTTGTAGTTAGAGCCAGAAGAGCATCTTCACACCCAGCCTAAGCCCCCATGCCTCCGCATAGTCCATTATTTACTGATAATGGACACCTGGTCGGGCATTATCTCTTACATATTGTTCTATTTACTTTACCATGACTCCATTATTATGATACATTAATATACTACTTATTAGACCAAATCTGCTCATATTTAAGATTAAAATATGTTCTTTTTCGAAAATTTTCAGTTTTGCATTTCTAAAAGAAATGTAAACAGAAATTTACAAATGTTTTAAGAAATACATAAATAAAACAAACACAAACTGGTAACAGTGATTTTATACATTCATTGTCGTCACATCATGTGGGTCTACATAAGTAAGGCTCAGTGGAACTTTTAAAAACACAAATGGCCCTTGAAAGAGAAAAGGTTCCCTACCCTCGCTGTAGATTTTACTCCCCAACAATATTCATTCATTCCTTTTTCTACACCACTTATTCCAATTCAGGGTCGCGGGGAAGCTGGAGCTAAACCAGTAGGCAAGAGGCAGAGTACACCCTGGACAGGTCGCCAGTCTATCACAGTCCCCAACAGCAAATAGTAAGTAATTAAGGTTTGGTCAGCAATAAAATACAGTATACACTTTAATTCAGCAGTAATATTTACGTTAATCTTCATATGCAGCTGAAATAACTGACTGGATGATTTCACTGTACAATGATGTAAAATGTTCCTGATGATTCTCTGCTTTGTTTTCTTTCAGACATCTTAGGATATTTTCTGCTAATACGTAGCAGCTGGTTGTCCGGTTTATCTGTTCAGGTTTTGAATGAGTTGCTGTTACTTTCTATCTTTTTTAATCTTTCTCTTTTTTTCTTGTCTTCACTCTCTCCCCCCTTTTCCGAATTCTGAGACATTTCTTTCTTAATTTTCCATTTTGTGAGAATGTTTTATTGTGCTATTGACTTTTGACAAAAATATGATGCAATACTGTCAGTAATAAAAATGCCTGAAAATTATTAAAAAAGGAGAAGCACAAGCTGATGAGTTTATGGTTAGGTAAAGTATCTATTGTGTCTTAGTGCATCATGGCCTCAACTGTAGAAATCCAGCACAAGAGTCATCTAAATCAGTGATAAACTGAGGCCATGCACTAACAAGAACTGTCAGTAGCTCTTCAAGTTATACAACAATACCTTCCATGCTATGATTTACTGTTCTGTGGAGAGACACCGCCCTTTTCCTGTTTTTTTTTTTTAAAATCTCTTGGGGACTTTAACTCCTCTGATGATTCGAATATGACTCAGCTTGATCACATAGTTTTGGTAGCAACAAAGCCAGGCTTGTCTCTGCCAGTCACTCAGAAAAGCAGAATTTCAGGTTCTCCAGTCTCTGTCCTGGTACCTCTGCAACACACCCCATACTAAAACCAATCACTTCAACATAAGTCCATTTTCCACCAGTGTCTCTCTAGATGTTGTCTTAAAGTCTGTTATTAAGTCTTCCCTCATGAAATTCACCATCCATTAAAGAGTAAAAAGCATAGCTGTGTCCTTTGTTAGAAATGTTTTATCAATGTTTAATGAAGTGAAGGAGGGATTTTGGGAGGTTCCCAAACAGGTATTTCCTGAATATATGTGACAAAACATAGATATACCAGTCAGAACATGTTTGTATTGTTGTCACTTTTATCTGCTTTCTATCTGTGCCTGAGGCAATTTAGAAAGTCATTTACAGGAAATGGTGAGTTTTTCTTTCACTTTTGACCAAATAGTGACTTAAAAATTACACAATCACTAATATTAACAGGCATAGTATAACTTTGACTCATAACATGCCAGATAAATTCAAATGTAACATTAATGTTAACATTAACAGGAAAATGTGAATGTTCAAAGTTTATTTAATGCCAGGTTTTCCAACAGTATTTAATATTTGAGCCGGGACCCAACAGATCATCCAACACTGCACAAAATGGAATAAGTTTTCATGAGAGGTCTGTTGTTCCTGACAGTTCTTCAGGTTTGTCCAAAACTGAGCTGGACCCTGAAGCAGTTCTCCTGTAAGTTGAAGGCCACGACCAGGTCAGAACATCCAACAGTGGTTTAAAAAAATGGTAACATTTTTCTCCAAATGATGAAAATGAATAGTATAGTAAGTACTATCTGCCACTCCGGGCTTCTTAGAAATATTGTAATACAAATAGTTTTGACCTTAAACTGTATATAAAAAGGTAAATGTAGCCCCTGGGATGTCCCCCACTGGTTTGTGAAATACAATTCTGAGACCCACCACAAAATGTACTTAAAAACACACCAAACATTATCACCATTGTCATCATGTAGTGTGTTGTGGACTGCCCGTTGGGCTCTATTTCATTATAAATGAATATATAATTAGAATCCATAAACAGATGAACTGAAGTCAGATGACATTTCTTTGTTGTTGGGTCTTAAAACTTCATTTGCCACAGTTTTTAACTTTAAAAAAAAATAAAAATTATTGCTTATGTATATTATGCCTACGTTACTAGTATAAAAAGCTCTGAATGGCTTAGGACCAAAATACATCAGTGACCTCCTGACCCGTTATGCATCTACGAGACCCCTCAGCTCATTTGGATCTGGTCTCTTATCAGTTCCCACAGTCAGAACCAGACTAGGAGAAGCTGCATTCAGCTTCTATGCTCCACATGTCTGGAACCAACTCCCAGAAAACCTCAAATCAGCTGAAACACTCAGTTTATTTAAATCCAGGTTAAATAGCGTCCTGTTCTGCTGCATTTACATAGTTTTTATTTAAAAAGTCCAGATCTACACAGTTTAAGCTTGAATTGTTAAACTTGATCATGTTTTTAATCTAAAGTCCTTCCTTTCTCTGAAATAAATTTGCCTTACCTTTTTTCAACCAAAAGAGGAGTCACCCTCTGCTGGTTGTTGGATAGAATGCAGGTTTAATGTACTGTTAAAATGTGTTCATATATGAGGCTGAGTCATTTTCTCTTTGTATAACAGGCTTATACAATCAAATCAAATTGTATTCAAACGCTTTTCATGCCAAGGCAACACAAAGTGCTTTATGTTATCAAAAACAATTTATGCATAAAAGATCATTAAAAAGCCTTTACACACCAAATATAACAGCAATTTAAAAACACACCTCATTATAATTTCTGTGTCCTTTATCTGATTGAAGATATGAAATTATCAGTAAAAATAAATATCTATGGCTGTGATAGCTACATTATAATCAGTATAGTCTGAGATGCAAACCAGAGCATGATATAGAAAAAAGGGTTACATACAAGCTAGAGTATATCTGGGAACTAAAATGCAACAACAAAGACTTTTTAAGCAGTTTGGTGTGTAAGAAGAATATTGTGTGACAGGAACCTGTGACCAAAATCAATTTTCTTTATTGTCTCAACCCAACTGAAACTTCAATTATTACAATGTGGAGCCCTAAGAGCTTCAATCGAAGCAAGCAGGGTGGCAGTGGCTCAGGCGGTAGAGCAGGTTGTCCAATACCTGGTGGTTTGAATCTCCCTTCCCCTGCCAATCTGTCAGTGTGTCCTTGGGCAAGACACTTCACCTTACTTGCCTCTTGATTGGTTGCCACGTTTCCATCAGGCTGCCCCAGGGGAGCTGTGGCTTCACATAGCTTACCATGACCAAGTGTTAATCAACAATAGATTCACTATAAAGCACTTCAGGTGCCTTGAAAAGCGCTATTTACATCTAATCCATTTTTAATCACTGCACAGAAATTACTTCAAATGCCAAGCACAGCTGTAAAAGGACAGTGGCCAAAATTCTTCCAGACATAAACAGGTTCTCATTTGCGAGTTGATTCGGTGCAGCGATCAACATTGTGTTGATGTGTAGCTACTGTCTTCTTCTATGTGCCTTTCAAAGACCCACTCCTTAACTTTACCTTAAAACTGCGTTCGGGACTCGTTCGATGGCACAGTGATATCTATTATGTGCATTTCTAGAGCGGTTGCTGCCCTCAGCTGAGAAACGGCACTATACAACTTATTCATCCGGGACGCAGGCGCGCTGAGTTTCGGTCTCCGCATGCGTCACATAGTAGCACGCAGATGTAAACAAACTGGCCGTTTTGAACATGCACTGTGGCGGATTCAGCAAAGAAGACATTATTGGAGGAGGAAAGGAAACAAAAGAGAGCCAAAGACAGAGCAATAGATAAGACAAGAGTCAAGATAAGACTGTTTTTTACTTTCTGGAGACAGCTCACAATCTCAGAGGGCTCTCACTTGACACAAATGTTTGTCCATTCAGACATGGTAGTAAAAATGGTTCCACAAATATGACAACTGCCATGTATGTGGACCCAATGCAAGGAGGTACAAATGGTTCATTCTAATAATAAAAACAAGTTGTTTTAGGAAAGTGTTAAATACCTACAGAAATAGTTTTTAAATGATTTCAATTTTTCTGGCATTGACATTTGACTTTGTGACACACTGCACCTTTAAAGATCCCTCCCATCCTGGCCACCATCTCCTTGAACTGCCACCTTCTAGCAGATTCTACAGCATGTTTCCAAGTCACAGACCAGAAGGCACAGAGTTTTAATCCATCTGCAATCAGAACATTAAATGTAACCAATTTTTATAACACTCTCCAGCATCACATTTTTTTTAATTAACTTTATAATGTGCATCTTCTTCTATCCACATTCTTGTGTATTCAACATTCAAGGGTATGCAATGCAATAAAAATGTAGTTTTTGTGGGAGATTTTGAAGTAAAATGTTTTAGTTGTAGACCAACATGTGCATAACCTGTAGCTACAACCTACAGAGATACCAAAAACGTAAACAGTGTATACCTAGAAGAAACTAAATGCACATTAACTGGGAATTCAGACTGCTGAAACTGCAGCGAAACATTCAGCCGAGTCCTCCAGTTATACAGCAGTGTTACAGCTGGATCAACATAACATGGTGCAGGTGTGTATTAACAGCAAATGATGAGACATAGAAAATTACAGCTTCTGCACACACCATGAAAACTGGCCTAAGCATTTAGATTTCATTTTCAAAGTCAGCAGCACATGAACACACAACAAAGTCAAGAAGGTTTACAGTAAGAAACATTTATTTAGACAATAAAAACAGCAAAACAGACAAAATTACAATCAGACACAGAAAACTAAAGTAGTCTTGGATTATTTTCATCATCTAAAACACAATACTCTTCTTCAGTACAGATTTAATTGACAACGAATCATTAACTCAACAGGTTATGAGTTTCTGAAAAAGAAAACCAGCTGATTCCAGGTAACTGCAGAGATCCAGGACTTCAGGAGGATATGGATCAGAAGGACAGGTTGATGAGCGGAGCATTGTTCTCTCTCTTATCATCTGGACTCCATTTGATCAGAGGGGAGCTCAGGTCAATCAGCTGCTACAGTTAAAAGTATTGGAAACATCAAAAGATTAGTACACTGCTCAAAAAATAAAGGGAACACTTTATTCCAGTTTTAAATCTTCATTCATTGCATAGGCGAATGTGTTGAGAACAACATAATGTGAGAATGATCAATGGAAATCAAAATTTTTAACCCATGGAGGTCTGGATTCAGAGTCCTACTCAAAATAAACATGGAAGGAT
Organism: Leptatherina wallacei; assembly: GCA_028567055.1. NCBI lineage: Eukaryota > Metazoa > Chordata > Actinopteri > Atheriniformes > Atherinidae > Leptatherina > Leptatherina wallacei. The sequence continues at coordinate 9,951,450 of JAOXYM010000010.1, read as the reverse complement.
AAGATCACTGGCTGACCCAACTTCTGTGGAAATTCCTCAAGGCAATTCAAAATGAAGTTCAGTAATGTGTGTGGCCTCCACGTGCCTGTATGCACTCCCTACAACATCTAGGCATGCTCGTGACGAGACGACAGATGTTCTCCTGAGGGATCTCTGCCCAGACCTGGATCCTAACATCGGTCAACCACTGGATAGTTTGTAGTGCAGGGGTGTCCAAATCTGGTCCTCGAGGGTTAGAATACTGCAGGTTTTCAATGTATCCATATGTGCTTAAACACGCCTCACTCAAACCAATGAGAAATTATGCAGAGCTTCATAGGCTTTTGTATCCTCTTAATTTGAAACAGGTATGTTGAGGCAAGAAAAGTTAAACTTCTGCAGCACAGCGGCCCTTGAGGACCAACTCTGAACCCCCCCTGCTGTAGTGTGATGTGACGGCAGTAGATAGTACAAGACATGATGTCCCAGAGGTGCTCAGTTGGATTGGTGAACAGGCAGGCCAGTCCATAGTAAGAATGCCTTAGTCATGTAGGAACTGCTGACACATTCCAGCCACATAAGGCAGAGCATTGTCCTGCATCAGAAGGAACCCAGTTCCCACTACAGCAGCATATGGTCTGACAATGGGTCTGAGGATCTCATCCCAGTACCTAATGGCAGTCAGGGTACCTCTGACTAGCACATGCAGGTCTGTGCAGCCCTCCAAGGATAAACCTCCACCAGGCCATCATTGACCCACTGCCAAACTGGTCATGCTGAAGGATGTTGCAGGCAGCAGAATGTTCTCCATGACTCTCTCACATCTGTCCCATGTGCTCAATGTGAACCTGCTTTCATCCATGAAGAACACAGGGCACCAATGGCCAATTTGCCAATCCTGGTGTTCTCTGGCAAATGCCAATCATTCTGCATAGTGTTGGGCTGTGAGCACAGGCCCTGCTTGTGGACGAGACCGTTTCTGACAGTTTGATCAGAAACATGCACATTAGTGGCCTGCTGGAGGTAATTTTGTGGGCTCTGGCAGTGCTCCTCCTGTTCATCCTTGCACATTAAAGCCGATAGCGGTCCTTCTACTGGCTTGTTGTCCTCCTATGTCCCCTCCATGTCTCCTGGTATACTGGCCTGTCTCCTGGCATCTCCTCCATGCTCTCTGCACTGTGCTGGGAGACAGCAAACCTTCTTGCCACAGTGTACATTGATGTGCCATCCTGGATGAACTGCACTACCTGAGCAACTTCTGTGTGTTGCAGACACCGCCTCATGTTACCTCTAGTGGTGAGGGCACTGGCAAAATGCAAACATGACCAAAATTCAGCCAGAAAGGATGAAGACAAGGAAATTGTCTGTGGCCTCCACCTGCAGGACTGTTCCTTTATAGGGGTTGTCTTGCTCTGACTCATGTCAACATGTCTGTGCCATTTGTACAACAGCAGGTGACAACACACTTATCAGACCGCTTATGTAAGACTACATTCACACTGCGTTCTGAAGAGCTGAGTTGAGGCTTATTGGGCAGTTCCCACTGTCGCCATCTTGGCAGCGTCCCGGAAAATACAAAAATGGGCGAAGAGGTGGCGCTGAGAGGGGAGCTGTGAGCGTGGGGATGGATGATTGACACCCATCAAACTCTGAGCTGCCTGTAGCTAAGAGCTAGCCTAGCTAACAGGAGGTAACCAGCTAACCTAGGTAGGCGGGCTAAAGCTAAGGCTAAAAACCGCAGTTGTGCTACCCTCCGCCTCCTTGCTGCTGGATATCTTGTACCTGTCAATCAAAATGACATACCCCTAATTATGAAGAATTTCAAGATTAAATAACGTCCGACTCAAATTGTGCAGAACTTCATTGGCTGATGGATCCATTTAATTTGAGCGAGGTATGTTAGAACAGGGAAATATAGAAAACCTGCAGGACTCTGGCCCTGATGGGACTGAAATGAACAGTCGTAAGTTGTCACATAGTGATCCTTGCTCCCCGTCTTCCTCTCTAAAGTTTAAAGAGGTGCTAAAATTTAGCTCTGGCTGTCCACTCAACACAGAGGTGTTCTGGGATTAAAGGGAACGAAACATTAGGAAAGGTACTGCCTGACATTGTGGCTCCTGGAGAAATGGCACCATCAGGGGCAGAGATGCCCAGCAGGTGGATCCACCTGTGCTCACACCCAGTACAAAGACACCTAAACTAATAAAGTGCTCAAAGCGGCAGATTCTGTTGGGAATATGACTGAGTTTGTCCCATTAGTTGGTACAGTCT
>JAOXYM010000010.1:9858748-9873594 GCA_028567055.1 Leptatherina wallacei | reverse complement strand
TGTAGGACCTAATTGAGTAGCCTCGATTTAGATGATTAGTGGAATGTGTTCTGTATGGTCCGTGTATCATTCGTTCTTTTAATATTAAAATCTAAATCTGAATTCAAAATATAAATAATCAGTTAGGTTTTAGGTTAGGTAGTATTCTTTTATAAATCTGAAACAAAAAACTAAAATCCGGCTGTTTTTGCACTTTTTATTGAAGATTAGATGAATTTATACTAGAAAAATGACCCACAGACAGAAATTGATTTTGATATTTAATTTGTTGGATTTCCGTGACCCAGAAGTTGCTGCAAATTCTCTTTCTGAAAACCTGTTCTTGTCTTTAAAGCCGCTTTGCTCAGTTTCTTCAGGTGTTTCTGGTCTGTCTTTTTCAGCATCAAGTCCCATAACACACACATACACCTGACATTATGTCCATGTTAACAGAGGAAGCATTTTGTTAGAACATAGTGCTGCAACGGATTAATTGGTGCAGACAAAGAGGTTCTCTGGAATCAGAAACGTAGCATGTTGCTGCTTTAGTGTTTTGGCTGCTCATGTTCAGAATGTAAAGTAAAATTGATACGATTTGTAGGGGCTCTATATATTGTTTTGGCGTAATAATCATTTGGTTGATGTTTAATTTGGTTGTTATGGTTATGTGGAGCGTGGGTCACGTGGATGCGATTGGTGACAGGTTGGTCACCCGGTGGGTTTAGGGCTGGGTAGCCATAATATCAGAAAGCGTGTCAAGAACACCATTAACAGTAATGAGGAAGCTTTATGCTCTCACACAGAGACCATCGGGTGGTGAGGCACCTCAGTTTGGACGCACCCATAAATAACAGCTGATAAACAACATGTTAGAGTAGTCAGACGCTGCTGGGGAAGAAGGCAGACAAAATATTCTAAGAAAGAAGAATAAATTATCCCTTTTTAGAAAGAAGTGCTGTAAGACAAACTTTTGATGTATTATAATGCAAATATATAATGCTAATATTAAACAGTAGCCTATTGCCGTTAAACTGATATGATTTATTGGCGATTTATTAAATAAAGTCCATTTCCATTTATTTTCATAGCTGTGACCTATTTAACTGCTCAGTAGGCTACTGTTCATTGTTAATTGTATCAAAAATACATCATACATACATCATGTCTTATGGCACTTCTTTCTCAAAAAGGATCATTTAGGCTAATCATCTTTCTTAAATGTAGCCTTGCCTTTTGTTTGCGCTCTTCGTCAGAAGTGTCATCTGACCGCTGTGATATTGACTTGCTTTTTGATTTCTTTTGCCTCCTTAATCCATCTTTGTGTTTGTCTGTCTATTCTGACTTCACAGCTGTCAGATACTAATAATAAGCAGCAATAACAGCAATTCAATAATTCAGTCATGAAAATAAAATGGAAATTGGAGTTTATTTAATAAATCACTAATAGATAATAGCTACTTCCACTGTAGCTGGAGAGGCAGAGGAAGAGTTTGGCCTGTTGTGTGACACGCCGTCAGCTTCCTGAATAGTGCAAGTTGATTTGATCAATTTTTCTGTTTATTGCAAGTGATTGTAGTTCACAGGCGTAGGCTAACGCAATGGGCAGGATGCAGTGTTAAACGTGTCAAACATGTTGAAGATGACCAGATATCATTTGGTAGCGCACTTAAGCCTAACAGTCAACAAAAATTACAGCAACCCAACCCCTCCGCTCTCTGGCAAAACTACCGCGTGAACAACAAACAATCCCTTTTGACAGTTCAACCTGTCACCAACTGCATCCACGTGACCTCACCATATCAACCAACTGAAACAATAAAACAAATGATCAATCAAGTGATCATTACCCCAAAACAATATATGGCCCCTAAAAATCATATCAACCTACTGTACATTCTGAACATGAGCAGCCAAAACAGTAAAGCAGCAACATGCTACGTTTCTGATTCCAGCGAAACCTCTTTGTCTGCACTTGTAGGCCTAATTATTCCGTTGCAGCGCGTTATAACAACAATCTTCCTCTGTTAACATGGACATAATGTCAGGTGTATGTGTGTGTTGTGGACCTTGATGCTGAGAAGGACAGATACAGACTTCAAACACCAAAAGAAACTGAGCAAAACGGCTTTAAAGACAAGATGCAGGTTTGCAGAGGGAGAATCTGCAGCAACTTCCGGGTCACAGAAATCCAACAAATTAAAAGTTAAAATCTATTTCTGTCTGTGGGTCGTTTTTCTAGTCTAACTTCTAATCTTAACTTCAAATCAGAAGTGCAAGTGTATTTTTAGTTTTTTGATTTATAAAAGAATAATGAAAATAGAATTTCAATATTTAGTTGAATATTAAAAGAACGAAGGATACATGGACCCTGTATGTTTCCAAAAGGTGAATTAAGAATCAATTAATTCATTTGTTAAAGTGATGGCTCATTGGTATCCTTCTTTTATTGGCTCTTTCTTTTTTTTCAGCTTGATGCTGGTAAGCAGTACCAGTACACTCCCCCCACCCAACCTCCTATATGCCCCCCCTACCAGCAGGCCTGCCATCTCCGCAAAAACAACCTGCTGTCCAAAGAGGAAGTGCCATCTATATGCCCTAGACAGAGCCAAGATGAACTGGAGCCATCCACCAAGTCCACCTGATTCCCTACAACCAACCCCAGAACTGCTGATGATGAGTGGGAAAAACAAACCTGGAAACTGAGGATTATTACTGCAGAAGTGGCTGGATGAGAAGTGTGTCAAGTCATGGCAAACATCCAGAACATGGTCAGCTTGACTTGCCACAAGCTACTATGTGGTCCTGGAGGTTAATCAAGGGAGAGATTTTTATTGGTTTGACTCATTGTATATAATGTTCCTGTCTGAGCTTTTCATCCATCACTAAGGAACTGTACAGTTTTTATATTTGACAAATAAAATGATCTGACAAAGCAATCAGACATTGATTTTTTTAAAAACTGATTAAAGTCTGTAAAATCCTTTTTTTGTTGTGAACAACTTCAGAAAGAAAATTCTGGTTGAAAAAGTAACATTCAAACCTTGTTATACTGAAATGTAATATTCAATGTTATCACAAACAAAAAACAAGCTAATGAAAAACACTGTCCAAGATATAAATAACTATTTATATTTGTTCAAGACAAATAACTAAATAGATACATTTAAATAAAATTACATAAAAAATATTTCAATTTCATAGGTTGAGAAAAAAATAATAATTGAAATATTTTTTAAATATATATATATATTTTAAATACAATGGAAATGGTGATGTAATTATTCTTTAAATGGTATTTCAATACTGTTTTTTAAGATGATCCTTGGGTCAAAGTACTTTGTCACTTTAGACCACAGTATTTCCTTTAAAAAAACTATACACAAACACAATAAATAGTTTAACAAGTTTCTAGAAGCTAAATATTCAGATTGTTTTGGAGTTTCCCGCAGGACCTGTCCAGGTTGCCCTTTGAGCCCACTTTTGTTCGCTCTAGCAATCAAACCTTTATTTATTGCCTTCCTTATCACTCCAGGGCATCTGTTGCAAAAGTACAAAACATTGTATTTCTCTGTACGCAGATGATCTTTTACTGTATATTACAAACCCTGCTACTTCTATTTCTACCATTGCTTCAATTCTAGAATAATTTGGCTCTTTCTGGAGATAAAATTATTTTTCAAAAAAGTGAGTGTTTTCCAATTAACATATCGGAGTTGAAACTGCGTCAAAAGGACATTCCTTTTCACTTATGTCAGTCTGGGTCTCATACATTTTAAGGTGCTATACAGGCTTCATTAGAGCTAAACTGCAAAAATGTATCCGACTGTAGATGATAGGTGTGATAGATGTGGCCATACCCCTGCTGATCTTAGTCATTTGTTGTTGTTTTTCTGTCCTAAATTGCAATCATTTTGGGGTGTCTTTTTTTAAACCCTTTCTGACATCTAAAAAATTTAATCGCAACTAGATCCTTTGACCGCCATATTTGGAATTCCTGAACATTTTTCCAATTTATATGCCAAGAACTTATGGTAGCGTTTTCCTCTTTCATTGCCCGAAGGAGGATCTTTTTTTCTTGGATATCACCTGGTCGCCTGACAGCAGCATCCTGGCTAGAAGATAAGTTCTCTCTCAGAAGTTTTGCTGCAAAATTTACAGCCTCCATTGAGTCCCAACTGAGCAGATATAACCCTTCTTTCTTTATTATTTATTTATTTTTATGATATATCTTATTTATTTTTGTTGCTTTCCATTCCCTCCCTTTTGTTTTTTTTTTGTTTGTTTTGTTTTTTTGGAGGGGATGGGTAAGTGATTGGAGGGTGTGCGGGCGAGATGGGGTTCTGTTGGGTTTGTACGCTCAGTTAATGTGATGGTTAGATGGAAGGCGTGTGGTTGTTTCTTGTTTTATGAATCCCTGCCTCTGGTGCTATGGAGGTTAGGCAACTAAAAAGGGACACAGTAACATCATTATGAACACTGTTGGACACATTACTTTAAAAAAGCAATTAATTACAGTTACTAGTTACTTCTCCCAAAAAGTAATTGTGTTAGTAACGGACATACAATATTGTAAAAATAACTACTTACTCTGAAAAGTAATTATTCTGTTATTATTCCAACCTTTTTTTTTCATGTTTAACAGAACTTCAAATTCATCTGCACGTTCATTCATTCATATTGAAAATGGAATATTAAATCTGATTAATAAATGAATAGGCAATTTTGTAGAATAAATTACTAATTAAAATAAAGGACACTAATCTCATGATGGATGTTGTGGCTTCGTCTCCCCCTTCTTCTCCTCAGTGACGGATCTAGAAAGTTTTTCATGGGGTGGCAAGGGGTCTAGACAGGGTGGCATTAATTGTGTTTACATAGAGCACTTTTGATCCAATCGAACGTTCAATCAGCATAAAATGTGGTGATATGATGAGTTTCAGGAAAGATTTGAAAAATGAGAGCGTTACAGATATTTGATAATTATTGATCATCTTGATGAGCAAAAGACTCAGCAGATATTCGATCAAATCTTCTCTGTCTTTTTCTTTTTCCAAATATACATTGCAAATGTTTAAAGTGTTACGATCGTATCAAATCTTTCCATCATGTAAACACACAACTGATCAGATCACTTTTTCCAGTGTCCCTGTAAACATGTAAAAAATTTCAGCTGGAATCTATGATCAGATTGATTTTGGGGAAATCCCTTATATATAAAGGGAGTTAGAACAGGATCCACAAAAATACTTTAAAACAATTTACTCTTTCATTATCCTTCTAAGAAAAAAAGACCACGTTTAGACTTACATTTAAGAAAGAGTCCTCTAAAAAGAACTTAAACAGACACCAGCATCTCTTTTAGCAGAGCTGAAGATGACGGTGATGGTGCTGTGCAGCAAAACATCTCACAAACATCTCAATCTGGAGCTTCTGCAACAGTGAGGATGAGTAGATTACTCAGATGATCATCATTGTGTTTTCATATAAAATAGTGAGAAAAGGAATGATCTAATAGAGTTTCACAGTTTTTCTGTAATAAGATTTGCATCATATTTAGTTTTTATTATAATCACTGATTAAATGAATTGGCTCCATTTAGACTACTTATTAATATCAAGTGTGAGGAATTGCATGTTGAAATATTGATTCATTATTAAATGCTGTACTTTGTAAATGTATTTTCAAATTTTATTTTTAAAAGGACAGATAAATAACAGAATTAATTAATTTGATTGTAATTACTTTTTTGCAATAACATTTTTTAAAATGGTTTCCACTCTTCATTTAGCTGTTGCGTGACATTTTGGGGCTTTGAGCACTGAAAACCAAGCAAAGAGGATCTAAAAATGCAAGGGGGAAGAAAATGGAAGAAGAATTTTATTTTTAAAAGTATCACATGGAAAGGTAGGCTACTTATAATCAAATTAGTCAATTGTGTTATTTATTTCGCCTTTTAGAAATTGTATTTCAATGTAAATTAACAAATCACAGCATTTAATAATGAATTATTTCATCATTCAATTATTTTCTATTATTTCCATTTAAAATGTGTAATTACAAACCCTTTGCAATTAGATTTTTTGTATGAATACATTTTTGAATTTGAAATTATATTTAGTAATCTATATCTTTAATTCACAACTAATTACTCGTCATCGTTATATTGCCTTTTCAATTACTGTCCTGGTCGTCCATAGTAATTGAATACTTGATTTATTTGGGAAATATCTGCCAATAGAATATTTCAATAGTGCATACGGATCACCCTCCCCACCCACGAAAAACGGGAACCCGAAATGACTTCCTGGATATTTCGTGTGTACGCGATGACGTCGCTGCGTGGCGACTCACACAACCGCATTGTTGTGGGGGAAGAGAAGCCCAGGCAGCCGCTGAGCTGTGCCACTTCCAACTGCAATTCCACAGTTCAAACATCGTTATTTTTCACAATATGTGTGTATAGCACCTGAAACGGTCTCCGTCGCCCTGGATACCCATCGGTCACTTTCAGGTTTTACTCGGTTCAGCGCGAACCGCGGCCGCCGTTGGCTGAGCGGACTGAATGTGGATTTAACTGCTGCTTTATTCTACAGGCCGCACCGCCATTGCTCCTGTTTTTCTAAGCTGAATTCTTGAAAATACTGAGGTAGGTTTTGCCTTACTTTCTCAACAACTCTTTTATATTTGTTTTTAAAAATGTACCCAAGTTTAAACACAAAGGTTTCCTGTGCTGCTATGAAGAAAAAACAACTGTTTCATATGTGATAGTCTCTTGTTGTGTTGGTCGCCATATTTCCTCCCCCTGCAGCTAGCATGGTAACGTTAGCTCGATTTCTGGACGGAGTGTCCTAATACGTTAAACTGGCGTGCAAAGGGGCCACCGCCTGTTCGGGGGCATCGTTGTGTCGTCTTTCCCTGTAAAGTGGGAGCAGGTTTGACCCATTTCTCAGATGATCGTTTTATGCCACTCATGCTGGGTTTAAGTTATTCGTGGCTAGCTGACGGTTCAACCCACAGAGAAAGGAGGAAGCTATTACTGTTAGCCACCATTATTTAGCAACAAACAGCTCATCGGCTTCAGTTTGGCTGCCGGAGCCTGTCGCTGCAGTCGGAATGGAGGCGTGCTGATCTCGGTACATGCCTTTCATTCATCCAGTGATCATTATGTTTCCGCCCCTTGCACTATTTCAGCAGCTAACTGAGACCTTGTTGATTTCTTGAATTAAAGGTGCACGAACTCATATTGAAGCAGTACATTTAAGTGAGCTGGCTGAACTTCAGGTGCCCTTCCAGAAACCTTACAAGGGTACGGTTGTAGTTACGTTGTTTTAGAAGCTGCTATTACACTTTTTTACGGCTTAATAAGAAAAGGTACAGACGAGACAATAATGGTTAAAGTGATTCATTTAACAAAACAACAACAGGAGCAGCAGACTTTATCTCAGAGAAGGGTTCATTAGTCTTTATTTAAGACTTTTTGTGCAGCAAATCAATCAAGTTTGAAAAATAGTTTCAGCCCTAACCAGAATGTCACCAGTGTTAGTTTTGACACATCTGATTTATGGCCCAAATGTATGAAAAGATAGAAATACATACAGGTAATTGTTGCACTCTTGAATAAAAAGCTTTGCTGGATTCTGTTACACAGTGCTTCTTTTTGCAATGATATATTAAGCAATTTAACAAAGGTTATTATGATGGGTTGAAAATAGTTGGTGTCTGTAATGAGACAGATCACATTAGTAATGTCATGTTTTGTTTTATGTGATTTTATTATTGTTTCCAAATTGATAGTCCATTGTTAAACACTTTGAGTATTGCAGTGAATCAGTATTTTGTAATGTAGACAGCACATTTAAGTTTTTATCTCCTTGTTTACCAGGACAAATGCAAAAATACTGTAAGACCCATATGTTTTAGATATACTTTTTATTTATTTCTGACTGAGTGCTTCTGGAGATGCTGCCATTCTTGTGTAAACACAATAGATTTCAAACATTGCTTCATGCTCTGTGAGATCTAACCCATATTTTCATTTGCCTTGTTTTAGTTGTCGCTTCATATGGCTATTTAATGTCATGAAAAACTTCCTGACAGTTGCTGATACACATCACCTCATTTTCATCCATTTGCCTTTCAGGGTCCACACATCTTAACCATGAAGAAAAAAGGCAGAAACCACCGCCCGTCTGTGCTAAAGAGGGAGTCTTCTCCCATCAAGCCTTCACCCAACAGGGAAACACTTACATATGCTCAAGCTCAGCGGATGGTGGAACTGGAGGTGGACGGCCGAGTGCACCGGCTCAGCATCTTTGACAAGCTGGACATCATCGCTGATGATGACCCCACGGCCCAGGAGATCATGGAGTGCAACAGCAACAAGGAGAACAACGAGAAGCCCCAGCAGGTCCTGGTTCGCTCTGTGCGCCTCAAAAATAACCAGCAGAAGAAGAATGCTGCTCTCACCGCCTCGCATGGCGGCAGCACTGGCGGCTTGTTGGAGCCAAAGTTTAGAACAGTTGAGTACAATTTACCAGTGGTACCGAAGAGGTCGGTGACATATTTCAAATACACTGAGTTGACGGCAGAGGAGCTGGATGAGGAGGTGGAGTACGACATGGACGAGGAAGACTATGCCTGGTTGGAGCTTATTAATGAGAAACGGAAGAGTGAGGGCATCAGCCAGGTGTCACACAACCTGTTTGAGTTCCTCATGGACCGCTTTGAAAAGGAGTCTTATTTAGCTACCCAGGGTCAGAGCGACCTCCAGTCACTGGTGGACGAGGACGCCGTCTGCTGCATCTGTATGGACGGAGACGGAGCAGACAGTAACGTCATCCTTTTTTGTGATTCCTGTAACATCCCTGTGCACCAGGAATGCTACGGCGTGCCGTACATCCCTGAAGGTCAGTGGTTGTGCCGCCACTGCCTGCAATGTCCATCACGACCAGCTGAATGCCTTTTCTGTCCCAACCGAGGAGGAGCACTGAAGAAGACCGATGATGATCGCTGGGGCCACGTAGCATGCGCGTTGTGGGTGCCTGAAGTTGGTTTCTCCGACACGGTTTTCATCGAGCCCATCGACGGTGTCCGCAATATACCACCGGCCCGCTGGAAGCTCACCTGCTACCTCTGTAAAGCAAAGGGTGCAGGAGCTTGCATCCAGTGTGACAAGATAAACTGTTACACCGCCTTCCATGTCAGCTGCGCCCAGAAGGCCGGTCTCTACATGAAGATGGAGCCTGTCAAAGAGGTTACTGCATCCGGAGCCACCACCTTCTCTGTGAAAAAGACTGCTTACTGCTGTAGCCACACGCCTGAAGGCTGCGATCGCCGGCCTCTCAACATCTACAAGGAGCCGCACCCCAAAAATGGAGTCTGCCATAAGAGGGGGGGGAAGGCTCGCTCCAAAAGCTGGCAGAAGAAAAAGATTAAAAGATCTGAACCAGAACCAGAACCAGAACCTGAGACGCCAACCAACTCTGGGCCCAGCATCACTGCTTCAAGGTAAGCTGACTTCAGTTTCCTTCAAGCTTTGTTCTTTCTTTTATGTAATATTAGCTCATTTAACTCTGTACAGTGTATAATATAGATATTTTCTAAGGAGATTATTTATTCATTTTTTCCTTGATAATAGGAGATCTTATAAGAATCCTGTTCTTTAATTTTGAAGAAAAGTGAAAGATTGTTGTCTTGTTTACATCTTTCAGCCCCATTTTTTTTTCTCAATGTTATGTTAAATCAAAGAAGAGTAAGATTATTACAAAAAACAACAACAAGCCAAACATGACATTTGTAAGAAAGTCATTTTCTAACTGTCTATCTATCTTTCGGTGTCCTGTGGTTCAGTTTTGAAACCATCCTGAACCAGGTCGCAGTTCAAAGGAAGCGTCAATTTGTTGAGCGGGTGCTGAGCTATTGGGTACTGAAGAGACAGTCAAGGAACAACGTGCCTCTGATACGCCGACTACAGGCTAACCCTCAGCCACCTAAAGTCAAACAGATGGTCAGTTCTGCTGTGTGCATTGGAGCTACATGTGTTCATGTGAACTTGTCACTGAGCAAAAGCTTGTGTTTCCCGCAGGACCGCATGGAGACGAACCAGGCACTGAAGGAGCAACTGAAAGAATGGCACCGCCTTCGCCATGATCTGGAGCGAGCCCGCCTGCTGCTGGAGCTCATCAGAAAGAGGGAAAAACTGAAGAGAGAGGAGGTAGAGTCCTTATGTTTGATTCTTCTTCTTTTGTGATGCCTCTGCCAACTTTTATTAACCAGATGCATTTTTTTCTTTGTCAGTGAGTGTTTTCACACATGTTATTGTTTAGAAATTGAGCAGAAAAACACATCTTAAACTTTTCAATGGATATATATTCTCACATCTACTTCACAACTGGAGATGTATGCTCTCGACAGGAAATGCTCAGTTTGGAAATATCTACAAGAATCCAGAGGGAATTCTACACTTCTTATCATTTTCATTTTTATATGCAGTATCTCTTAAACATTATATGTTTTGGAGGCTTAAGTGAATGTATGAAAACCTTTTACCTGATCTTCTGTAGGAACACAGTCAGGTTTAAAACTAGCATCCTGTTTCTCATGATTGTCTGTAGCTGCTTTACTTTCATTGATATTGTCTTTCTTCCACCCTCAGATGAAACTCCAGCAGTCGGCACTGGAGGTCCAGCTGACCCCCTTCAACATCCTGCTGAGGGCTGTGCTCAGTCAGCTGCAGGAGAAGGACCAGTACAATATCTTCGCTCAGCCGGTCAGCATTAAGGAGGTTTGTAACTGTTTGTTGACCTTTTGAAATCAGTTTAAAGCACTCAGATGTAGAGCGCGAGCCTCATTCCAGTTTAGGAAAAAAATACTTGTTGGTACTCATTAGCTGAAGTTAACCTGTTAATCATAAATCAAACCTCACCCTCCTCAGCCTGCAACTCTAATGTGTCTTCTCTGGGCTCTGCAGGTCTCTGACTACCTGGACCACGTCAAGAACCCCATGGACTTCTCTACCATGAGGAAAAGAATTGACACTCACAGGTACAGAAACCTGGATGACTTCGAGGCCGACTTCAACCTCATAATCACTAACTGCATGACATACAACGCCAAGGACACATTCTTCTACAAGGCTGCTCAGCGGATGCTGGACCATGGAGGAGTCATCCTCCGTAGGGCCCGCAGGGAGGCTGAGAGGATCGGCTTCGACTTCCCCAGTGGGCTGCACTTGCCCGAAGCCCCGAAACTAGAGGCACCACCCACCTTTTCCTGGGAGGATGGTAAGTGGGTTATCTTAAAGCTAGAAAATTTTTCCTGATATATTGTCTCTTTTGTTATTTGTGTATGTTATTCTGAAGGCAGATCAAAGAATAATTAAGAGATTTTAAAACATATTTGTTTATTACTCAACCACTAAGTAAATGAAATTTTCAGTTAATGATAAACAGTGAGTTGAATCTGACACTTGTTGTAGTCAACTCCTTATTAGGGCTACCAATGCCACCAGAATCACTGGATCCATTCTTTCCGACTCAGCTGGGTGATGACACCGGGAGCAGTGCTGACAAGCGGGGGAGGAGGAGTTTGCTAAATGGAGGGGAAAGCATTTGCTGGTGGGACGAGGTGTTACTAAAAGAAAGAAAGCATATATGTTTAAGAGCAAAGTTAATGATAGAAGAAGAGATATCGATAAGAAGAAGAACAAAATAAAGTTAATAATAACAACGTCAGAATTTTGCATTTATTTGTTTGGCGGTCAACTAACACTTTCGGTTGACGACCATCTGCAAAGTGCAACAGTGTCCCTTGGAGTTCTCAACAAATAAGGATAATTCAGTATAAATGAGTTGGATTGAGACATCCATTTGTTGGGTAGAGCAGGTAAACAGAAATGTAAAATAAGTACAAGAAGTCGTTTCAGGAATCATTTTAATGCGCAGTTATTTATTGAATTTATGTGAAGGCCATGTATCAAGATTATTTATCAAGTTAGAACAAAGTGCAGATCAGCAGTCTTACTCACTGATCTGAAGTCATTGTTTCCCCAACCAAGGGAACATTCATCTGAGGAAAAAAGATCCCCTCTGTAATGCCTGGAGTAAGCTGTAAATCCTCACAAGGAAAGAATAAAACTAAATGCTTACCTGCTAGCACTAGATGTTGCATGCAGTGCCTTGGAAAACAATCTAAATTTAAATATTGTGCATGTAAAATGCACAGTATCCCCATTGAAATTCTAAGTGAAAGTTGAGTTAAGAAGTAGAGATGCTGGTTGAAGTAGCAGTGGAAGTCTTAAATCAGTATGTTGATCTAAAATTTAACTGTTGCAGTCATTGATGATATTAGTTGCATTATTAATGGAATACACGACATGGATGATGCGGCTAAGATGATGCTACAATTATGTGTGCGTATTGGCTTTTGCAGTGGACCGCCTGCTGACCCCCATGTACCGTCAGCTGACCCCTCTGGAGGATCAGCTAAAAGAGCTTCTGGAGAAACTGGACTTGAGCACTGCCATGAAGCACAGCCCATCACGCAGCAAGAGACTTAAGCTGCTCAAGAAGACCATCATGGAAGTCCGTAACGAGATAAGCCTGAAGAAGTCCCTCCCACCTCCACCCCCCTCCACATCCATGGATCTTGTCCCACCCCCCACTGTATTGAAGGAGAAGCCACCAGCAGACCCCTGCATACCACAAGAGGACAAGTCTTTACATCCGCCTACATTAGAGCTGTTAACCTCACAGTCCCAGCCTGAAATCTCCCCCAGCAACAAAGAGCCTCCATCTCTGAAGCCCATTAAATCCTTATCAGACCAGACTCCCATGGAGCTTGATGACAACATCAACACATCTACCTCAGTGCCCCCAGAAACCCCCAACGGGCACATTCCAGACCAACCACTTCCCAATGGAAACATTCACATAGAGGCCTCTGGCACCTGCAACCGACGGACCAACGTCCTATTCCGCAAGTCCAAGAGTGCCAGCCCGCAGAAACCACCCAAGGCCCAAGAGGTATCCGCTGTGTCACCGCCACCCCTGGGAGCAAAAACCTTCCTGTCGGTGGTGATCCCGCGACTGGAGACCCTCCTGCTGCCAAAGAAAAGAACACGCAGCAGCAGCGCTAATGGCGAGGAGGACGAGGAGACACCGATCAAACGTCTCGGCACTGGTACCCACTCAGAAGAGAAAACACAAACCTAATTTTAAATACACTACTCACAAAAAGTTAGGGAGGTCAACTAAAATTTACAGGTGAAATTTACAGAAAATGTAAAAAGTTCACCTTACACTGATATTATATCACATATTGAAAACATTGAAAAGAAAAAAGATGTGCATAAAATATTTAGAGAAAGTCAAATTGAGTCCACTTGTAAAGGTTATAGTGTGTTTTAGGTTCATTCTGACATCATACAAAAAGCTGAACGTCCTTACCTTTGTGTGAGTAGTATAAGTTATTTTCACATTTCAAGTGTTGCTGTTCTACAGGTGTGACAGATGCATTTCATTTGTCAATTGTTCCCCCTTCAGGTATAGCGAATGGTTTTGTGGTGGAGGAGGATACAGTCTCGCCTTCTCCACGGCTACTGGAACCACGTCGTCGCTGCGCCTCAGAGTCAAGCATATCCTCCAGCGGCAGCATCCTCTGCAGCACGAGGTGACTGAAAGTCCCATTTTATTTTATGTTCAATATTAGTATTGAATAAAAGTTGACATTAAAACCAAATTGAATTTTTATGTAGATTTACTGAACAGTTAAAAAAGCCCTGAAAGGTTCAGTGGTTTTCTTGCTATAATGTAAAAAGTACAATGTAGTAGCTTTCACTTGATTCAGCTAAAGTTACTTCTCAATAAAATGTTAATAGTTTGTCAGTTATGTAAATCTGTAACTATTTGATCTGCACAAGTAAGACATTTTAACACACATCAGGCATTTCTGAAACTTTTCCTCACATAGCTTTACTCTCATCTCTTTCAGCACTGTCATCACGTCTAAAAGTGGTAAAGGGCGACCCGCGGCAGCTCGACGAAGCACTGTGGATGACAAAAGTACTCTGATGCCCTGCATCGAGAATGGCGAATTAACCAAAGCTGCCAAGATTTCCTCAGGTGAGCAAAGTGGCATCTGTACCCTGACATTACAGTGCAGCAAACAGTATGGCAATCTTAATTAGTCAGCTCTTACTTAAGTTTTCTGAAACATTTAATTAAAATGTATATAATTGTACATAAACTAATACTGTTTTTGCTAGCACGCATTGCTCAGATGGATTTATTGCACTCTTATTACAGCATTACTTTTTTACCATTTCACCTCTGTGAGGTGCTGAGTAACTAATTTGAACGAGTTATTTTAAATGTTCAGCTTCCTAATGGGAAAGTCCTTCTGTAGGAAACCTTGAATTGGGGATTTACAGACCCATCTGTTTACCAGAGTAATTCATTCTGTCGTACATTTACTCAGACTGAGGATCAGTTGCATCCTGAGAGCAGTGTTGGACATGTTACTTAAAAAAAGTAATTGATTCTAGTTACTAGTTACTTCTCCCAAAAAGTAACTCCATCACTAACAGAGTTACAGCACTATAAAAATCATAAAAGTAATTATTAGTCGTAAAAGTAACTTTAAAAAAAATGTTCAAATAGATTTCCTTTAGCGGAACTTCAAATTCATCTACATGTTCATTCATTCATAATAAGAACTGAATATCAAATCTGATTAATAAATGAAAATGAAATTTAAAGAAAAATCAATCAAATCAAATCAAACTTTATTTATATAGCACTTTTCATACATTGCGTATCACAAAGTGCTTCACAATCATAAAAACAATTTAAAAAATAAGTATAAAACAT
>JAOXYM010000010.1:9799640-9812596 GCA_028567055.1 Leptatherina wallacei | reverse complement strand
TGATACATTGCTGGGATAGGCTCCAGCCCACCCGCGACCCTGCGTGGATTAAGCGGTACAGAAAATGGATGGATGGGTGTTTGTGTGTGTTTGTGCCAATAAAGCTTTTTTCTTAGGAAAAACACGTTCCTGCATATTTTCTATTCCATCCACACCATTCATGTCCTGATGGGAATAACAGTGTAGGTCATATGATAAGATTGATATAATGCAATAATGTTGTATACGGTTATCAATAAATAAAACCATAAATAAATATGAATAAAAATATGAATATATATGACCCATGGTGACCAATAGTGACACATCTACCAATCAGTCACGGGTGATCTTTTTAGTTTAAAAGTAATAGTTTCATCTAATCCTGGGTGAGGATATACAGACTGGACAGAAACTTGTCTGAGCTGGCGCCTTAAGGTACTATTCACATGTTAAATAGAGCCATTAGACATCTCTGCCAGGCTGCTATTCATATCGTAATTTGACCCATCAGCGCCTCCACGGGGCTCTCTTGCCAGCAGTGGTTCCTTTCTGACAATTTGTGGCACAGAGGAACGTGGCGTTTGCAGGTTGCAAATTGTTGGAAACTGCCTAAAATTATAGAGATTTTTGGGAGTTTACAGGGACGAAAATGTCACTTTTCATCAAGTGTTTTCCCTTTATAAGCAATAAAACACCAAAGAAATAAGGAAATCTATGTCTTTCTGCAGAACTGATGTGAGCTTCTTGCTCTGCGTGTCCTACACTGAGCTTCATGCATCCTCACCTGCATTTTCTAGCTTTACAAGATACTGGACACTCATATCTAAAACTCCTGAACAGCTTCTTCTCCGAACTGTCAAAGCCATAAGTGCAGAACCTGAACCCGGTCTTCGACTTGTCTTATTAACATGTTAAACTGTCAAGAATGTGATGGAGTTGAACCCTCTCACCAAGGTTTGACTGGCTTTGCATCTCCCACGGGACTAAATGAGAAGGGAGAGTCACGCACTCTTTCTCTGTCATTACAAACACAAATTTATATTGCGTTCCAGTTGTCTTGAATTTCTGAGCGGCCGAGAGTAGGTGTCGTTATTAACATCCTTTGAGTACTGCATCCCTCCCCCTTTCCTCTCCTGATGCTTATTGTCTGAGAGAAGCAACTGTGGGGAGTGAAACGCAACGCAAGTCCGATGTAAACATATTTGAGTCTGATATAGAGCAAAATGCCGGATGGTTTTGAAGTACATGTTACAAAACATGCGTACATGAAAAATATGTACGCATGTTTTACCTTTCAACCCAAACTGTTTGGTTAAAAAGAATCCTCCCTTTGTTGAGAAGATTCCAGGTTGTAGATTGCTGCTGCAAACAGAACAGAGAAAGATTGACTGCTTCAGGCAGGCTGATCTGGAGATGAGAGCAGTTAAGATTTTACCAGGCTTGGTCTTCTGCTGATGCCTGAAGGGAAAGCTTCTGTTTGTTAGAGCCCAGGGGAGGGGATTCGACCTTCCAGGATCAAAGAGGGTCTGGTGCGACCTACTCAGAGATCTAGCTGGAAGAGAGGCCAGAAGACAGAGAAATTGGGGGAAGCTAATCTCTAGTGACTGTCTCTTTTAACTGAATGAAGGTTTATACAGTAAATATCAGTAAAAATAAACATAAACAGCTGGCTGGATGCTGCTGTGAGGAAACGATATCTTGGGGATCCGTCCACACCAGGAGCCAGCCCACCTGCACAGGAACCACCCAAAACAGAGCAGGCGGTGGTCCCCACCACAGCCGTAAGGCTGCAGTGCAGGAAAATCCAAAATTAAAACAAATACTTTTTAAAAGTAGATAATAACTAGACTAGCCTGAATTGGTCTGTATTTAAAAGTCCTTTGAGATGACTTTGTTGTGAATTGATGCCATACAAAGAAGCTGAATTGAAAGAACTTGAAGTATCAGGTAAAGTGTATGAATATATGTGTTGCATGGGACAACCTGAGCAAGTATTGCCACATACACCCAATTAGCTTAGTGATGAACAGGTGTAATAAAGTGTAATAAAGTGGATGGTGAGTGTATGTGTGTGTTATTTGAGTTTTGTTTCCCAGTTTAATTGGTTTCTTTAAAACTATTTTTATTTTTAAATCTTTGAACAACCTCTTCTACACCTTGTGGTCAGGTTGCTATTTTCCAAAGAGCACATCTCGGACACTGAACAGAACAGCAGCTACCATCTTCATTTGAATATTTAATCATGACTGGTTCACTTTTCCTGTTTTCAACCCCCCCCCCAAAAAAAAAAAACAGCCAGACATCCTCAATGTTTCACTAAGGCCTCTGATTAGAAGATAATCAAATTGCTCATTTTCGATTTTTCATTTCTTTTCTCATTAAAAAAGCTGCCATCAGCTGCTCTGACTCAGACTGACCTTCACAGATTATTATTTGTGCAACACTCTCACTGTCAAGTGTCTAACCTCTTCCCTCCTCCATCACTACGTTCATCATATCCTCTCAGCCACATGTCAGGCGCACATCTGAGCTCCCTAAATTGAAGCGTAAATAACAGGCACCCCATACATCCATTCATTACTTTAGATATTATCGTGTAATATAAGTTGGCATTCTCACTATTCAGAATGATGAATATGTTGCTTTCGGGGTTTTTTATGTCACAGCTGCAGAGGCTATAATCAATGACTTGTGACCTTAAATGTCTAAATGATGTCTGCTTATTTATATTCTGATCTTATTCATCATACATAATTAATGAATCCATTCTTTCCTTTTTATCTAAGTTATGAACTTCCGTCCACACGTCACATACAGAACAGCTCGACCAACTGTCCTGAAAGAAGCTCACATTCCACTCATACTGTATATATTCACTAGTCACTTTATCAGGTCCACCTGTTCAGTTGCTTGTTAACATAAATATCTAATCAGCTAATCACATGGCAGCAACTTATCGCATTTAGTAATATAGACATGGTCAAAACAACTCGATGAAGTTCAAATTGAGCATCAGAATGAGGAAGTAAAGAGATTTAAGTGACTTTGAACAAGACATGGTTGTTGGCACCAGACGGGCTGGTCCGAGTATTTCATAAACTGCTGATTTACTGGGATTTTCATACACAACCATCGCTAGGGTTTACAGAGAATGGTCTGAAAAAGGAAAAATATCAGAGGATGGACAGACCGTTTGGAGATAATAGAAATGCAACAGAAAATCAAATAACCACTGGTTCCACCTAAGGTATGCAGAATGGCATCTGTGAACACACAACATGTCCAACCTTGAAGCAGATGGGCTAGAGCAGCAGAAAACCACACTGTACCATTCCTCTTTCCGATGAGAACAGGAAACTAAGCTACAGTTCACACCAAAACTGGAAAATATTAGGTGGAAAAACATTTCCTAGTCTGATTAGTCTCCATTTCAGCTCCACATTTAGATGGTAGGGTCAGAATTTGGTGGAAACAACATGAAAGCATGGATCCATCCTGTCACTTCAGGCTGCTGGTGGTGTAGGTGTGGGGGGTATTTTCTTGGTACATTAAGTACCAACATGGCATGGGTTGAACACCACTTGTCCATCCCTTTAAGACCACAGTATATCATCTTCTGATGGCTACATCCAGCAGGATAATGCTTCATGTCACAAAGCTCTAATCATTTCCAACTGGTTTCTTGAACATGACAATGAGTTCTCTGTACTCCAATGGCCTCCACAGTCACCAGATCTCAATCCAGTAGAGCACCTTTGGGATGTGGTGGAACGGGAGATTCTCATCATGGATGTGCAGCCAACAAATCTGCATCAACTGTGTGATGCTATCATGTCAATATGGAGCAAAATCTCTGAGGAATGTTTCAAACACCTTGTTGGATCTATGACACCAAAAATGAAGGCAGTTCTGAATGAAGAAGGGGGTCTAACCTGTTATTTGCAAGGTGGACCTAATAAAGAGGTCGGTGAGTGTATTGTGCCATTGAGGAGCTATTCAAGTGCATTGTTGTCAAGTGCATCTTGTTTAGTTATCCTTGTGTTAATAATTTGAATCAAATCTATTTGTGAAAGGACTAAATGTTGTTTTGTGAGGTTTTATGCAATTTTTAGAAGTTGTTGTGATTCACCTTGCAGAAGAAGACAAACATAAATTCAGTAATAATTATTTTACATACGGTAAATAATACAACCCCATGTTTAACAGTTTTAATAACGTTGGGGAACAGAATGCAATGACCTCCACATTTTCAAAGACTCCAGTTCACCTGTAACCTTAAAGTGGAAAAAGCTGGTATAGAAAATGGATGAATGGATGTTTTTCATTGACTTGACTGCAGTCTGTCCAGTTACTGGTGGACTAAACATGCAGCAGCGTGACAACTGACAAGATGTGAGAGAAGAAAAATGAAAGCATTTTGTTTTCTACGTAATCAGATAATAAACAGATATACAAATATACATAGAAATATAGTCGAGAGAAGAACCTGCGTGTTAGACATTTGTAAAAGCAGCAAACATAAGAACATATTCAGAAATAATTAATAATTAATCTTCAACCCAATAAAAGTATAAATACTGAAGAAATTAAAACACAAGCAACTGTTTTACATGCCTTAAAAAAGAGATTTTCAGCTACTGTTAATTTTGGGTAGGAGTTTTCCAACTCCATTGGTTAAGCATTATCTGACTTTGACTGCCCCAAATTTTTGCATTTTATTTGGGAAGAAAACAAAAAGGACTTTGCACAACAAAGAGCCTGGGTTTGCATCCCTCTGCCTGGAAAAAAAGCCCCAAAATATCCAATTTCTGGTATAATGGAGCTGAAAAGTCGTAACGCTTTATCGCATAACTATAGAAAAAAGAGACTGCAGATGTATGAGTGCTGAGCTTTTTACTAAAATAATCTGATTCTGACAGAGTGTATCTGAAAGGGATTACATGACAATAAACACTCGTAACATGTTTTCATTTGACTGCATTTTGCAGCAAGAAATGGCTTGAATCCTTCACATTTGATCAAGTATGTGGTTCCCTCTCATTGTTGGTTTCTGCCGCCCCAAATGCTAACTTGCAGTTAACTGCTTTTCTAACCTCCACACCCCCTCCTTTTAGCTCTGGGCTGGTGCTGATTGAGCACTGTGGCTGCAGAGACCGGAGATCAGGCGATGGAGGGATTCTGACCATCAGCTCCAACAATGTGTCAAAGAGGAAGAAGTCGGAGATCAGAGTTAAAATCCCAACAGAGAAAAAAATCTATTAAAGGGAGAAAGATGGATGAAGAGAGGATGCAGACCTCTTCTCCATCATTAAACTCTCTGTGGGCTCTGATGGAGAAGAGTGGGATTGTTATGCAAGGAGGAAAGTAGACCTCAATCTTTTAAGAATCTAAATAGCTTTAACTGGAACATATGACCAGAACACTTCTAAAACTTTATAATGAAATTTGAAAACTGAATATGGAATTGTATTTTTAATTATTTTTTAACTCCAGTGTTTTCCTTATGGGGATCCTCCATGCTGGGGGCTATACCTGCTCGGTCTGCAGGGTCATCACCGTGGTCTCCGTGGTCTGGGCAGTTGGAGATATGCACTGCAGCCCTATGGCACTGATCTGGGTTGTTCCTGTGGTGGCGGCCTCTGTGGCCATGTGTGGGGTGGCTTCCAGTATGTGGATCCCCAAGATATTGCTTCCTTACAGCAGCGTCAAGCCAGATATTTGGGGTTGACATTTTTGTTTGTGGAAAATGGGATTGAGGGGAGGGGCTGTGGGGAGTACATTTGCTTTGCATGTATGAATGGATTTGTATGTATGTATGTATGTATGAATGTGAGAGAGTATGCATGATTACGTGTGTTTTAAATTGGTTAGGTTATATACCTGTGTATTTGAAGGGTTGTTTTTAATTTCCCGAAAAATGTTTTTATTAAACAAAGCACTTTGTGCTTCTTTTTTTGGTATGAAAAGTGCTGTATAAATAACATTTCATTTGATTTGAAAAACTATATTCATTTCCATCAGGTTTCTGAGGAAATATGACATCTATGACACATCATCTTTCCATTTATCTATTTTTCTTCCCATTTCAGCATCTTCAAACAAAGTCTATCATAACTGTTTTAGTGCACCAAATACTTTTGGTAAGCCTTGCAGTGATCAGTTTTAACAGAAATTATTGGTTTAATTAGAAGCTGCAGTCAGACAGGCTTAAAGAAAGGTAGAACAACATGGCTCGTGTACCAAGTATTCCATTTGGGGCAGTGTTTCTTAGTCCTGGCTTGCAAATAACTTGATTGCTGCTTATTCAGGTGGTCCAGTCACTTTGAATTATGTACTGGAGCAGAAAAATGGGTAAAACACAAAGATCAGTAGTTCCTAAGGAGCAATACTTTACATTTAAAATAACTTCCAGTCCTTGACAGGTTACTCTAGCAGGGGTGACAAACCTATGGCCCAGGGGCCAAAAGCGGCCCAGCACAGGATCCAATCTGGCCCAAGGGATTTGGTAAATGTGAAAATGACATAGACAACATTAACTGCGATTTTTTTTTAAATAAAAGTGACTGTTGAACTGCACTCCACATTTGTAATGAGGACCATTACAAATGTGGACAAATTTTGAATTCAAATTTATGTTTGGATGCAAAACATTTACAAGACAGGGTGATAGCTTGTTCTATCTTTTAGATCTTTAGAGCTATCCCAGTAGCTACTAGGCGAGAGGCAGGCTAGACCATGAACATGACGGTGCATGATTTTAAAGTACCACTGCTAGTTTATCAATTGTTGAATACTGCTATTTAAAAGATATAGATACTGAAAAGGATTACTGACATTAAGTTAAGGAGTAAATTAATATTTATTCAGAAAAATGACTATACTCAGTAGATACATGCCATCCACAGAGTAACAACATGGTTTGTGGTGAAGATCCACCACCAAGCAGCGAGGGGTGGTAGAAAGTCGTAGAGGAGAGTTAATGGAGTGTGATATCATCTCTTGAAAGTTCAGTTTTCTGTAGGTGTCCATCTCATCACTTAGCAAGAACAGAGTCTGATGGTTAAGCAAGCCTTTGAGGCATTTCCACCATTACAGCGAAGGGTGGCTGATTTATGGCAATATGATGTCACAACTAGGTCTTACTGTAAAATGCTCATTCTTCTTATGTGGTCATTGCCTCCCCTTAAAATGAACTGGTTTTGCATGAATTTCATGGCTTTTTATTTCTTCAGAACTATCCTTACAGCAGTACTTGACTAGCGCACTTCTTTGCGGTAGTTTTGATTTATTGTTTTTTCTTACCAAAAAAGGTGGAAAAAATTCATAATCACTTCAGCATTATGTGGGTTTCTGTCTTCTGTTGTCTCAACCAAATCAACCCGATCTCATCCCAGGGCTTCAAACACTGCTACTCTGTCAGGTTCTGAATAAAAGGACAAACTTTTGTGTTAATGTTTCCTGTTCTGCAGCCAGGGGTTATTGTGTACAGCTGTGAGAAAATCTGGAAGGCTTCATCAATGAAGCAGGACAAGCCCAGATAAGCAACTACACTTAAGAAAGCAAGTCCAAACACGACCTGCAACTCACAACATCTGGAAGCGAATTCACAGAAAAACAAGCTAATAATAAGTGGACTTGGCAACACTGGCAGGTTACAATTTCCTGCGTTCACACTGGGCATGGGTAAAATTATTCGCACATTTAAATTAAATGTTAAGTCAATGTACAGATGCAAATTGACGCCCGTTTGCTTGGGGCGGCGCGTTTGTGGCGAATTTGCTGCACGAAGCCCCAATCGAGCGTCTTATTCCCGCGAATGGAGTGTCCTACTCAGTTTTTCCGCTAGAATCAAGCGTTTTACGCCTGTTCGCTCTAGATAAAAAATTTGAACTCGAGCGTATTAAACACGTGAACCATACGGACCCATCATTCACAACGAAGGCAAAATGAATAGTGGCGGATTGTGGATATCTGCTACATAGATAAATTAAAGTTGTTGGTTAACAAAGAATCATGGAAAATGTCAAAATCATTCATTCTGTGTCTGTGCTCAGGCCAGTGTAGTACTAAAGTTGGTCACTAGATGACTCTCCAATAACGTGAGTTAATGAGTTCAGCAACCTCAGTAACCACTATGACAATGGCCAGACAAACCTGGATTAATCAGTTTGTCCAGTAATGAAAGACAGGAAGTGGAACGCATTATTCAAAAGGTCCAATTCATTTGAGTCATGCAGCGTGAACACAATCCCGGTCTGGAAGAATGTTGCGCCCGAGTCCCCAATCGCACTGTGTCTAGCGGTGTGAATTCACCTGTAAAGTGTTTTTTTTTACTGAAAGTAATGTGGTTTTCTCTAAAAAGGAGACAACCATTTCAATTTCCTAGTGTTTATATTTTGAGGCCAAGATTATATCCCTTATAGTTGGGAAGATATGCTTAATTTATTTTGGGTATGTCATTTCAGACAGGAGGTAGAAAAAAATAAGCCTTATGATGAAGAAGTTTAACACAATTATAAACCAACAGAAAACTCATTGGTTTTCTAAATCAAATCGACTGGACTAATGATCTAAAATATATCAATAAAAATCTGCTATGGGAAAATTCTCAGGCACCACCTGTTTGATTATCGGTCCTGAATCTGCAACAGATACTGGCTCCTCTAACAGGTTGTTGTTGTAATTAGAGAAATCTTATAATCTGTGAATTGTTGCAACACAGAGACACACTGAACATTAGTCTTGGCATAGCTGCAGAGACATCTTGCAGAGTTTCACACTACACACTGACAAACATGGACAGGTTTCTCACACACACAGCAGAAGGAAAGTGTAAGATCGTGACATAAAGTAAACCACAGTTAACTTGTTCAATCACATGGATCGCCTGCTGCTCAACCAGGAGTTCTCAGCGGCCTTACGTTGCTGTCTTCTGGACAAAACTGATCAGAAAGCCTGATTTCTGACCAGACACCAACAGCAGAGTCTTCATTCATAGTCTTTCCTCAAACACTCAACACACTCCTGGCAACACCAAGCCACTCCAGATACTGCAATGTGCTGCTCCTTGATGTATAGAACTATATTTAGAGACAAGTGGGCAGGGAACTCAGAGACATGGTAGCTCATAGCTTTACGAGGCCTCAAACTTCAAAACAAATGATAAAGGAGATGAAGAATGCAATAGTGAATTGAGCTTCAAGAGCAAAGCCAAGGTGAGGAAAAAAAGGACATATCACTACATTAACCAGCTAATTACTTTCATACAGTAAAATGTTGATTAAAGTGAGAAGCTACTTCTGATTGTTTGAGTTCACTCTGATAATCAGAAGAAATATAGGACAGAACGGTAGCTTCCACAGCGAACATTCAGTGTACACAGAATTTCGTTAGCAGCGCTCAGATTAAAGATGGGCATTTTCAGCTAAAATACTGCTCACATTGTCATGTACACATACTGTTGCTTTTCCATTTTGTTCCCAGTTTTCAGAAACCTTTCAAAGCACATTTAAGAGGTTTTCAGCAGTTTGTCTCTGTCATGACCTCGGTCTGCAGAGCAGCTCTGTGTATTTTAAAGTTGAGTACGTAATGACATATGAGGGTTACTTGCAACTCTGTTGTAAGCTCTGTCCTTGAATATCTGTGATTAAACACATCTTACCGAGTGTTCAGCTCACTTTCAGTATCATCAGTTTCTTCAGTCTTGTACTGATGTTTCTTTATTGCCGTGACTGTAAACTCAGGCTCAACTAGTTCCATCAAACTTTAAAAAACCTTCAACAAAACTGATGCCAAGCATGTTTTTAGCTAGCATCATAAGATACGGTCCACTATTTTCTCTTGATGTCTAACTTCAAACTTGACTGCTAATTCGTGGATGGATCTTCTGATGGATGCTTTGCTCTCAAGTGACTGCCACGTAAAGCTAGCATGTCATTTCTACAGAGGCTGGACTGGACTTCACTCTTCTTCATTTTCGTAAAGAGAAACCATACTGAACTGTTTGTCTATGCATGTTTCTTAGAGTGCATTCACAGCAGCACCCTTCTTAACCGAAGCCTAGTTTGTATGCAAACTCTGGTCTCAGACCGGCCTCTGTCGTGTCTTTGTGGAGAGAACCATATCTATAATTTTCTGAACAATTTCACATTCATTTTTCAAGTCATCTTGAGTTTGGTACCTTTCAGCAAACGCTCTGTGTGACATCTTTTGTTACTTGCTAATTTCTCGGTGCAAAACAAAGCATACGGCTAAGCCAGTATCGTTGTCAAAGAACGTGATCGTATCTGTACACGCAGAATTACACTTTATTTTCTTCTGGAGTCAGTGAGGAAAGGCTGAAGGTGATTGCTTTCCATCGTGCACCTTTTTTATATACGGGATACACTCTGAAGACAAATTCCCCAATGTGGGTTGTCTCTTAGGACAAAAATATTTGCTTTTAATCACATGTATGCATAGTTATTATGGCTAGCTTTCATACTTTGCATTTGTTTGAAGCACCATTTGTGCACATCATTAGAAATGAACGCTACGTGTTCACCAGCTGTAATATGTGAGTAACCAGGAGGGGCAGCACAGGGACCAATAGACCTATGGACATCATGTGTTTCTCCTTCTTTACGCAGCCATATTGGCAGGAAAATCCGCTTCACAATGAGCGGCGCCGGCTGTGAATTTATGCTGTCTGAGTCTACATCTCATACGTCTTACGTCTCAAATCAGAATATGTTTTTCGATATACAAGAAACTTGACAGATTATATATCTTCAACCCTAATTATCATGTCCCTGGTATACTTTTTAAAAAATTTGAGACGGTCGGAGCAGACTTTTTACTGGACCTGCGGTACCCCGACATATACTTCATACATTTTCCCTCATCTTACTTCCGAGTATACTTTAAAGCCTACAAAAGCCTTCAGGGATTCAGATCTGTTGCGCTGTTGGGATATTATGCCGCACTTGCTTGTTACTGTGTAGTTTAACATGTGTTTAATGAAATTAGGTTGTCTGTTAGGAATCATACTAAAAGAAAGTAGAATAAAGTTTTGGAAATGTTGGATTCTGTACCTGATATGAAGTAGTCGCTACATAAGTTGAATCTACTTATGTATCCGTTGCCTTCAGGGTCCACCACCACTCTGTTTTCCTCTTAATGATTGCGCGTTTGATGGCAGTTATCCATCGCGCTCTACGTTCTGGATCTATAAAATGCTCTTCCCTTGGCTCGTCCTCAGTTGTTCTGGCATCCACAGCAGCATCCACAGCAGCCTCCACCATATTTACAGTTTAGTTTACCAGTTTAGCACCTAGCAGTAGTTTGACCAGCACCCCTTCCTACCACAACGCCAACGTTTTGATTTCGACTGTTGCATGCCGGGATTGTGTTTGACGTCAACTCCAAAAGCTCTATATGATCAGATGTGAGGTCACAGGGTCAACAGCACAAAAAATGACAAAGTTTTGAGGTAAAGACATAGCGTGGGTGGTTTAAGAATCGTCTATAATACTGGTTATTTTTTCTGGCGTGGTCCAACTGACTAGGATTCACTTGCAAGAGAAGCAAGACCCCAGGTTTTCAAGCAAGCCAGAGTTCTCTTCTTTGGTCCACACCAGAGCGGAATGAGCATTCACAGTCCTCCAAAGGAACTGGACTTTGTTAAAGGTGGACCAAGCAGTGTCAGTGTGAATGCGCCCTAACTGGCACTCAACTAATGTGTGTTTAGTAGCTATAAAAGCTGAAACAAAATAAGTTTTTTTTCACTAAAGTGTTTGTAGTAAAAATCCTTCCATTCATACAGTTAGTGAGATAGTAATCGATACTCCCACTCCACTCTGAAAGTACTCATTTATAAACACAGAAACTGAAAGGTGTCAAGTTACTTCATCTTAACTGCTTTCCTGAACACCAGCAACACAAACAGCTGCTCCTCTGAAACCAACGTTTTTATGAAAATTTTTAGACGCCATAGTTTCCTCCTCCTCTCCAGCTGCTGAGTCATCTCCAGTAGTGACCTTACTCCAGCCTCTGTCTGAACTCGTGCTCATTAAGCTAACATATGACCTATGCAGCTCCTGATCTTCTCTGAGCCAGAAGAACACGCACTTACTGCTGCGACACACAAAACGCTGCAGCGCAAAACGACTCTTATCCAACAATCAGGAAGCTGCCGCCTGCTGTCCACCTGCACACGATGAGGAGGATCAACACTTCTCATTCCTGCAGGAATCACTCTGCGCTCATCCACCCCCCACCACCCCCACGCTGAGCAGATACCCTTCAAATCTGGACCATTACACACTCACATACGTGTCTTTGTTGCACAACAAAATACCCCGGCAGCATTCTGTCTCATGCATGACTGCCCGATCATATAACCCACTGTTTTTTTTTTTGTTTTTTTTTGTAAGGTTTGCATTGATGCGGGGCGCATTCAGGGACCTACCTGCGGTTTGAGAGGGCAGTCCGGCAGCAGAAAAACTAGAAGAAGCGGGAGATGCTGCGACTACACACGGCGACAGCAGAGCTGATCCATTCTGTAATCTGAAGGAGAGACGAAGCGCAGCCCGCTGGATCAGCCGAGGATGCTGCGCGCGACCACGTGACCGTGGAGGACAACCTGCCCGTCTCAAGTCCCTGTTAACCGGATGCTTACACTGGTTGTGTCAGGAAACATTAACAACTACACACTCAAACATTGACCACATCACTGTCCTTTTATAATGCAGCACACACTCATACAAACTTTAAACTGCTGAATTTCTAAATACTGACTATTCAGCAGATATTTTATATATTGGCTTTACTCCAAATAGGAAAAAATATGTATATAGCCTATTGTATTCCTTGCTCCTACTAATATAAGCATTAATTGTTGGTTTGATAGATTCAACGAGGTGTTGGAAACATTCCTCAGAGATTTTGCTCCATATTGACATGATAGCATCACACAGTTGCTGCACATCCATGAT
>JAOXYM010000010.1:9769756-9783049 GCA_028567055.1 Leptatherina wallacei | reverse complement strand
TAGCAGACCTTTTAATTGTTGGAGGGATAAAGAGCCACACCAGAGTGTTTCAGGAAAGAAGCTAAGTGCTTATGTAGACACAATTGCAACAGATTTTATTGCTTCCAGATTAAAGTAAAGCAGTAAATATCTAAAAGTGGTGACAGACAAATAATGAACTGGAAATACAGTGGAAGAACAACAGTCTGACATTAAAAAACAAGATCTTTCTAAGTAAATAGGTCACCTCTACAATACAACAACTTTGTACATCGGTTTCATCACACTTATTCATACAGCAGCATTGGTTAAAGGGAGTTTAGTATCTAGATGATTACTTGTTGCCCAGATCCCCAACGCTGTCCCCTGTTAAGAGTCTGAGAATGTGAAAGACAAAAACAAATTGTGGTACTTTTACAGGTACTAACCGAAGTCCTTGGCTGACATTGCTTGAGCGAACCCCCCCCCACCCGCTCCAGAACAAGTTTCCAGCGCTAAATCAAAGTGGAGAATTAATAACAGTTGACAGCGTACCTCAGCTCCCTGTCTGCTACCTGCTAGATGTTTAAGAAGAAGGAAAAAACATTATTTAGGTCAAAGCGTCCCCTCTGGTTACACAGGATCTTCTGGCTACTGTTTCTGGAACAGATTGTGTAGGGATTTCAACAGGATGCCTCCAATGCAATAGAGATTAGGCAATTAACCTTGATGTCACTGTAATTATTAAGACACTTTAGCAATAAATGAATTAATTTCCCAAAAGGTGCCAGAAGAAAAGGATGTACTGTGACTCGGCCACAGAGAGCAGAACTATGCCAATAGGTAATTTGAGGAAAAGAAAGAAAGATACATAAAGCAGAGGAATTGTACTTTTAATGGAGGGACCAGCATGGAGTCATCCTGAGCTTTGGTTAGTTTCTTCTCAAGTCACTTGTCTCTATGTAAGTGTTAGAGGTCCCAGGATTGGTACCACAGCAAAAAAATGAAAACCCTGTAAAACAGAGCCAAGTGTTAAGCAGCAATCAAGAGAGCTTTGTCGTCCAGGTTGCGTCTGTCTTTATTTTACAATAAAAATACAATAAAAATACTTAAACACATACAGTAACATTCCCTGAGTGTTCATTGGTATGCTTAAGTGCATAGAAATGTCCATTAATCCAATTATTCATTCATATCTCACATTGTGATATTCTCACAGTCTGATCATGAAAATAATCACAGTACATTCTCTTATATAAGTGCATCAAGGGTACTATAAGCATATAGTACAAGTTACTGTAACACTAAGCAACCGACTTCTAGTCTGTGAAGACCCTGGATTCATACACTTAATTTAAAACATAAATGTCACTCAAAGGGGAAATGTGAAACCTCGTCCTTTAACAACATTCAGGATAAAAGAGGCACGCCTGCAAGACAAAACACAGCTAAAAAAAAAAACATAGCTGAAATGCAGTGGTGTCTGCCTGCTGCCCAGAGCATGGCAGAGTTCCCAAAATGTTTTAAAGTTCATCTGACATGCTCATAACAATCTCAAAATCTATTAATAACACTCACACACATGTGTGTGACTTAAAGAAGCAATATTGTCCATTTTCATCTATTACTTACCTGTAAAACAGAGTTAAGTGTTCAGGCCCATTAATGCTTGACGCAGAAGATGGATACGCAGACAGATGGACAGTTTGTCTCCTGCGTTGGTACCGCAAAAGCATGGCCTCAGACTGCAGGTTTACTTGTAGTTCCTATATTTCTAAAGGTAAAATGATAAGCAGAACCTTGAGTCATCAGGCCCCTCTCTGTGGAACCAGGTCCTAGTTTGGCTTCAGGAAGCAGTAACCCTCTCTACCTTGCTAGTCACACGCTAGCAAACAGATATAAACACAATGCCCGTTTACACTAACAAGCACACTTGGTTTTTAAGCTGCCAGCCAACTTTTGCTTCAATGCGTTTCTCGAAGTAGATGAGGAGGCCTTTAGCTATGTAGCGTACAGCTGCCTCCAAGACAAGACTTTCAAATGGATTATTGTGAACTAACTAAACTCCCTTTTTGTTCTCTGACTTCAAACACCCCCCCCCCTTGGAAAACTTGTCTCTCTAACCAGATATAAGCCAAAAAGAACCTCCAGTGATGATATGCATATACAAACTTTGAAACAAGCCAGATGGTCTGTTCGTAACCACTTCAAAGTAACAAACTCTTTCCCCAAAGTTATCTGCCTAATGCTGCCAGACCTCCCGGAGTTTTACGACTGATAAATCTTTCCCCCACCAGGAAGAAAACCCGGTCATTTCATTATGTAAGAACTGAGTAAACTTTTGTTTAATGTTAAAATGTAATATGGTATGGAGTTACATCTCTGCCAAATACTGCGCGGAGCGTATTAATTCACTACAACAGCGCATTTATTAATCGAGCAAGCACATTGCGCTGATCACAGGCGTGTTTTTTAGTTAGAGGGCACATTGCTCTTATCATGGGAGTGTATATTTACAAGCAGGCCCATGAACGCAGCAGGTGAGCCATGAAACACGCCCCCTCCACCCATCTGTGCGCTATCGCCAGGAAGTTCTGCTCGCTCTTGCTGTGTTTAGTGGGGGTTTTTGTCAGTTGAAGGCGTACGGACGAGGACGGTAATAGAAGCTCTCCACCGCGTTTTAGATCCAAGGAGTGTTTGTTTATCCTCGTGGCATTTTGGCGACTAAAATTTCCTTTGTTCGTTTTGTTATAGTTGTCCAAGTTTGGTTCTTTGTCTTTTTGGCAACCATTTAAACACCTGGAAATTCCCGTTGCCAAGCAACGTTTGTTAACTTCCTGATTAGCATAAAATTTGTGTCCCTTTTTATTAAATTTTCTTGTGTAGGAAACTTTGATACCAAGTCAAAGTTTACCTTGGACATTCACTTTGGCCAGCTTTCTCATCGGAGAACAGAAAGGAGGTTCGCCACCTGCGGAGGCCGTTTCGAGGACCGGGGAGTGCAACACGGAGAGGACCGGAACCTACCACTGGTTTTTCTTCCGGACGAACGCTGTTCCGACAGAACCTCAGACCCAGTAGGATCCATTTAATCCCTTTCTGCAAGTGTTGCTGGTTATAGGCTGGATGTCTTTTAAACAAGTAAATTTGATAAAATTTGCCTTGCCTTCAGGTCTTTAAGTGCCTTCAGCGTTTAAGCTAAACACCTAAAAATTAGTCTCCATCCCTTTAAGTTAAATACATCCCAAATAATTCACTGGACAGACTATTTCCACTCTCTTCCTAATATAATTACCTCACTATCAAACCTTTCTGATATGCTGCGCTGGTTATATTAAAGTGTCACAAGATTATTTTACCATGTATATGTTTTGACTTAAATGTGAATTGTCTGTCTTTTCGGGTGTGCAGCGATTTAATAAATTTTGGTATATTTTAATCGGTCGTTGTTGAGTGTTTCCTGACAAGACTTTGGTCACTTCATACGTTAGAACGACATTATTTGAGATTATGAGACTGAGGATAATTTGTAGCTAAATAATTAATGGTTTTCCAAACTTTACCATCCTGTAACAAGGAAAAAAGGTTTGGTGGTGCCCCGACTTGAACGAATGTTAAGGTAAATATTAATATCTCACATATTAATATCTATATTAATATTCCCATATTCAGAATCCCTATTAATGCTACAGCTATCAGGCTCCTCTCCTGTGCTCTCCTTCAGTGTTTGGGATGCGGACTCTGTTCATAGACTACTCTGGCCAAATGCTGTTTGCGGTGGCATATTGTGCCTGTGAGATGCAATTGCATCAGATGATACTGCAACAAAAACGGTCCTGTTACATTAGCAAGGGTGCAGTAGATGTGGTCCAGTAAAATATTTGTATTCATAAAAACCCATTTTAGGCAAAAATGTAAGGATTTTAAGGGGTTAACTTCTTGTATTTTACTTAACTTTAGGTATCTGTTAATGAAAGGTGGCCTTAAGTGTCATGAAAGGTGCCCAGAAATATTATTATTATTATTATTATTATTATTATTATTATTATTATTATTATTATTATTATTATTATTATTATTATTATTATGTTGGTTGAGACTCCTGGGAGACATGATGCTAGACTCCTTACTGCAGTTTTACACATTTTTTGAGCAAGAATATATGATGTTGTCATTAATTTGTTTGTTTTTTTCTCAGCAGGTATCCCTGGCTTGGAGTTGCTCTTTGATCTTTTGTTCCTGTCCTTTTCCACCCCCAACTGGTCAAAGCAGATAGTCAACCTTCCTGAGTCTGGTTCTAGTTGAGCCAGACTTAGAAAGTTCTTCCTCTCAATTGTTGCCCATTGCCTCGTGCATGCTCAAGATTGAGGATTGAATCAAAGGGGAAGATTTGATTCAATACGTTGGTTTCCTTAGTTAGGTAATTAATATTATAATTGTTATAAAAAGGACCAATGTTGATCATTTAATGAACTGGACTGAGTTGGACTGTGTGTGTAAGACGACTTTGTTGTGAATTGCCACTATACAAATAAAACTCAACTGAACTGAATATGAGTCCAGACAGCTTCACTTCAACTGTCACTAATACTGACATTAAGACATCCTGACATTTGTGGACATTTTTTTGTCATTCCCATGATAATTTTTTAAAATGAGACTTAAAATAGCACCAAATTGAACTGTCACATTAAAAAAGTATCAGTTTTATTTGTGTATTCAAGTGAACTGCTTGTACCATGGAGTTATATTATTTTGACCTCTGATTCTTCTTCAGCCTGCTTTCTGACATTCATAGTTATATAACTGTGTATGGTGCATAATACACTACATAACCCAACTGACAGGACAATCCTGACAGTTTTGTTTATTCATCTTGCTCTTTTTGTCTGTGTTGTTGCAGAACTTCACAATTCACCTGTCCAACTTTCCAACCATGAGCTGCTGATCTTCCCAGCCTCCTCCTACTATGCATCCTTTTACTACTCATTTAGCAGTGGTCATTCTAATACAGATTATCACTAAGCATCAAACTACAAATGATGATGAAGCATGTTTTGGTTTGTTTTCTCTTTTTTTGTGACAAGGACAAATGAGACCATGTCAGGACTGTACAGTTGTTGCGGTGTAGAGGCATTACTGACACGCAGGAAGTGTGGTGCACACAGCTATCTCTCTAGAGATCAAATCTTCCTGACAGGTGGGTGAATGCTCACTGAATAAGTCAATTATCTTATGTATATGATTGTGTGTAAGCAAAAAAAAAAAAACTGAGGCTCATAAAAGGATGCACAAACATGACAGTCTTCACAAACAATGACAGCCCTTGCTCTGATGGAGGACATCTTA
This sequence comes from Leptatherina wallacei, assembly GCA_028567055.1. Classification (NCBI taxonomy): domain Eukaryota; kingdom Metazoa; phylum Chordata; class Actinopteri; order Atheriniformes; family Atherinidae; genus Leptatherina; species Leptatherina wallacei. The sequence goes on along the minus strand of JAOXYM010000010.1, from coordinate 9,777,742 downwards.
AATTGAAGTGTGTGCCGAGAGAGTGTATTCAGGGATCACACTGTTTACTGCCCAAGATGATGATGGACTTGTGTGATTATCAGGAGATTTTCTCTTGGAACTTTATGTTGAGCTGGGCCCAGATCTGGAAATAAAAAAGGAGCCACAATCTCTTCATGAGCTGTCGTCTCTGGCTTTCTAGCACCTGTGATGGCAACATTCTGCCGCCTACACTGTCATTCTTTTTTTTTTAACATCTACAGAGAGTGTTCAAACTATGATGTCTCATACTACTTTTAATTATTTATTTCTGCTGGTGTTTTTCCCTCTCTTAGCTGGCTGCATTAACTGCTATAGTGACTATCTGCCTCCATTAGATTCAATTTGTCACTGGTCCCAGAGGACAAACCACCAAATAACGATTTTTTTTCTGGCTTCTAACTCTGTTTATCAGCACTCTTTCAGTTTCTTCTTTGCAACAGAATTTGACATGTTGATTGAACAGTAGGTGGAAGGATGTATATATGGTCCTTTGCACATTTAGCAGAACCAATGTGATGTAACTGGCTTGTCCACTTTATGTAACATTCATTGGGAGTTACGATATAAAAAAAATATGCAAAAGAACAAATATGGGTGTTCTGAGTGTTGGCTGTTGATTGTTAAAATTTTGTTAGTATTCCTTTCTTTCAGTATATAAAACTGCCCAGACTTTTAAGGGACCCTGAAGATTTCTGATTTATGTGGTTGTATGCAGGGGTTAAATTTGGCCCGGCAGATAATCTAAAACAATCAACCTTTTTCATAATATTTGGTTATGAATAATTAAAGCAATACTTTTAATGATTTAATAATTTCCTGCGCTTTCTTACAGTTTTTTTTCTTTTATGTAAAGCACTTTTATGGATGTGCTATATAAATAAAATTGACATTGTCAATTAAGATGACGAAACTCCTTTGTTGTTCATTTTCTGCCATAAAATGCAGGATATCAAGAACTTGTGTTTATCAGAGCTCTGATTAGTACTCTGATGATCAAAGATGCTGGAGCACTGCACTGATTTACCGCTTTATTTTTGGTTTGTTTTTTCCATGAGTCAGACACATCGTCATTCATTAGTTTGAGTGAGTTACAGAGATTACATGAAAATAATTGGAGGTATGTGACATTATTGAAAGGTTTGGGCTTAAATGAGTACTCCATGAGATCTGAGTAGAATTTCTTTGAGGCCTGTGGTGACTTAACTTTCCGCTAAATTACGAAACACTAACATCTCACAGGTTAACGTTAAAGGTAACATTGCACAAGGCTTTATGGCTAACAGAAACCAAACCAATCTTTATCTTTATCTGCTCAAAGCAGGAACATTTTTGATGTGGGACATCTTGCATGCAGGGGCACAGACTTGGAAAAGGGTGGCAGAGACCTAAATGAGACCTTAGAAATAAATGAGCAAGTAAATGACAAAAAAAAAGGTTTTGATTTTAGGAAACAACTTATTATTATAACTAAGGTGCTCGTCTGATGTAAAAAGTAAAGCAAAATTGGTAAAAGCAAACAGCCAATGATATTTTCTTCACAAACAATTAGTATAGTAAATTAACTTGTGTTTAACCACTATTGCACAAATACTTTGTGATAACAAGGAAAAACTTTTAAACAAATCACAAGTTTTATCAGCCAATTAACTTTGCACAGTCATCACATCTGGTGGCTTTATGACTTTTACATCCTCAGACAGTCAGATTTTAGGGGGATTTTTGATTTCTTTTCATTTCAATCATGTTTTCCTGTTACAAAAAATAAATCAACTACATTAATGGTCTATTTTTTGTCATTTATGCATATGTCACTCACCTGTGCCCACCTAGATCCGGGGGACAAAAGAGGCTTTTTACATGCTGCTCCTTATACAATCAGCATGAGTGATCTGTAAAACTGGGATTAAATATCCTATGAGAGTGGCAAGTGGCAAAGTTTATTCTGATCTACCTAAGAAGGCAACTAATTTTGACAGGTAAACCAGCCAGCCTTGCCGGTAAGAGAAGATTAAGATGGCTGAAGCAGGGTGACAACCCTTTCATGTTTCCATTGAATTAGCAGCAGATGTTTTCACTGAAATGCAGTTAACGTGGGGGACACTAGTGCATACCTTGTACATACCATGACAATTTCACAGCGATGAACTCATGCCGCCTCCTACATTTTATTGAAAAAAATCGGAGAACTTCATGATATTGCTTCGGTTAAAGGTGATCTGCTCCACACATATAATTTTCTTGCAGAGGATGCACTACATGTTGGCCCACAGAGGGATGAACTAAGAAAAGAAACACTCAGGGGAGAGCAGATGGGTGCAGATTCCTGTGAATGATTCCTTATCAGGAGATTAGTTCAGTCACTGTTATATTATTCAGTGTAGGCTAATATAAACAACAGGTTTATCCTTCGTTTTGTTGGAAAGTTCTGTCACAATCTGAGTTTAAAAGTTGGAAACCAGTTTGGTATCAATCTACACAGCCAGGTCTCCCTAAAAAGCATGAAAAAGTGTCTGTTCTTCTGGGGAATTATTACGTTAGGGCATGTTCAAACAATATTGTCGTCCAGCTGGAGTGAAAATTAATCTCCAAGTCTTCCATGGTGCTGTGGGTTTTTAAGATGTAATGATGACTTTTTGTGTCTTGTGTTGACCTGAATTCAGTGTTAGAGGTATGTTTATGTTGTATTCAAAGGTGTGCAAATCTATGTTGGTAGAAACACATAAATGTTCCAGCATATTTCAATCTCCACCATTTCCATTTATGTGTAAAGATGAGGACACATCTACCCTGTATGTTCAATAATTTCACAAATGTTTTGAAAAGAAAAAAACAAACAAAACACAAGGAATTTGGGCCCTAATCTTCATGAACCAGGGGGAAAGAGCATTTATTCCTACAAAAGGTGTTAGTGAGCAAAACCTGTTTCATGTTTAATGTATGTGAATGATTTTTTATGTCATAATGTACTAAGAAGGTCCTGTCTGTAAACAAAATTTTCCTTTGGGGACGATAAAATTACTTGACTTGATTGCCGGGCAAATTAAAAACAATGCACGCCAACACACCTAGCATTTGCAGCCCCACTTTGGTGAATTTTGTGTCATATTCTTCAATTCAGATGACAACTTGTGGCCCTGGAGCTAGGTAATAATAGGCAGTGCTTGCATTATAAAGCACTTTGAACGGTCAATGAGCATTAAAGCACTATATAAAAACAATCCATTTTCAGCAGTAAATCAGCCTGACCCCAGCCTGGTCCATTCAAAATCAGCTCACAATCTTCTACAGCTTTCAGAGATCCTTTCCTGACATTAATATTAACGCTTCCCCCCATCAGCTGCTGTGAATACTGCTGCTTTGCATTTGATGGACAGATCTGATCATGCAGAGGGACAGAGGAGCTGCCACCCATGTCGTCAACCACTTCAATGATTGATATTCACCTCTAGCTGCTCTGCGGGCTGGTTAATTACATGTGAGGGCACAGAGGATTAATGAAATCAGTGTCATCCTCACAGCATGAAGGGGTCATAGGTCAAAGGAAGACCATAGGGAGCTGTTAGTGACTTGGAGGATTGTGAGGATGTGAGCACTGTGGGATTTGATAGTATTTTAATTAGTATGCTAATGTGTGACAATGCAAATGTTTCCACTTCATTCTGTTTCCATTAATTTTGCTAAGTTGTTATGATGATAATTAAGGAGATGAGGAAAGCGAAGTGAATGTTGGTCTCTCTTTTTTTCTTTCTTTTTTTTTGCATTTCAGCACAGATTACAACAGAAACCAGTTCAACTTTGCATAATCACAAGATTATGGTCTGAAACATGTTGTTCAATTAGAGACCTAATGAGTATGTGCAGAGGAATGAAAATTGTTTTTTTATTTTCCCTTGTGCTAAACATAAAATTTGATTAAAAACAACAACAAAACCATTCAATGATTCCCACTCCTGCCTCTTTCACTTTAATAAGATCTTGTAGTGTCTTATCTCTTGCTTTGTCCTTTTCTCTCTTTCTTTACCTCTCCTCAACAGATGTCTTCTTCCATTTCTCTGCTGAATCAGCCACAGAACGTTTTCAAAACAGCCAGTGATGTGTTTATATCGGCTTGCTAGCGTCTGACACGGTGCGTAAAGCGCAACTCAGCTGCAACGTCATGCAGGTCCAGAAAGGCACATAATAGATATCACAGTACCATCAAACGAGTTCGGAATACAGAGTTTCATTGTCAGAAAGTTACATAGAGTGTCTTTAAAACATTGATCATCATAAATCAAACTTAAATGAACTTTTGCAAATGGAGCTGAATGTGTGTGATGTGTCTATTTTAATGGCCTAATCCCCTGTAGTTTCGTGGACTGATATTTTTTCTGTCAAAAAATGGTTCACATCAACAAAATGAAGAAGTTCACTGAACTAGTTAACTCTATTAATCGACAACTTTTAACTTATACTTGGATGTTATATTAATGTAAGATTACTCTTACTTTAGTACAATTTTTTGGCTACTCTAACCACCTCCAATTCTTAGTGATGTGAGCTTTTATCTAACAGCAACCACATTTTTATGTTTGTACCTTGTCCCCCGAAATGTTTATCCAAACCAAATGCATGTTTAAAATTTGTCATTTAGTACTTGTAAACCAAACAAATGCATTTATTAGCTTAAATACACTTCTAAAATGTTCTCCCATTGTGTATACCGTACCAAAATGCTATTGTAATAACTCAATTATTTAAGGAGCCCCCCCCCAAAGATCCACAAAACCAGAAGCAGCGAACAGTGTGAGGTAAGAAGAATAACACTTTATTTATTTGGATCCCTAAAACAGTCATTCGTTGCGGTGAGAGTCCACAGTCCTACAGATGGGAGGAACACAATGTCAGAGCCAGACGCCTAGCTGGCTTAAGAGAAGCACGGCAACTCACACAATGGCATGCTACAGATAAGTGAATAAAGGGAGTGCGCCGCAAACCAAAAGCCACTCCAAACCAACCAATCAGAATTCTGATATCAAACACGACAAATCTAAACCCACACTTCGCACACGTGAGTATGGCAAGCTATGCGCGCTCCTGAACCTGCTCCAAATCTTCAACTGTTTCTGTAACATCACAAGTAATTGTTCTCATAGGCTGCACTGTATATTGGGTTCTGGGTATTGAGCTGTATACATCTATTTCAGAGGCACGGAGACACTGTATTTCTTAGTTTCGTCTTATGTGTATGTACAGTGTTAGTTAGACAAATAAGAACAAAAATCTAAGTTTTGTAAAGATTTAACAATATATGAAGCCTTTGTAAATCATTTCAGAAACAATTGGAGAACAGGAAAAATAAATTTAATCCTGTATTAGCCATCATTCTCAGTATAGTATTTTTTTCATTGTTATCATGTAATACCACATCTATTTTTGGTTACAATCCCAATATACATTAAAAAACAAGAAAAAAAGAAGCATAGGCACAGTAAGGAATAGAAAATAATCACAATAATAAAAAGTAATACTAGTAATTGCAATAGCACTTATTGCTAAATGTCGATTATAAGATAATACTGATAAAGGATAAAGATTTTGATAAGAATGAAAACCTTAAAATTAATTTTCTTTAAAGTAACTGAGCTTAAACTCATCATAAGGGTCTCATGAACAAGACCCCGAGATACTTGAACTCCACCTCTTGGGGCAGAAACTCATTCCCGACCCGGAGAGGACACTCCACCTTTTTCCAGCTGAGGACCATGGTCTCGGATTTGGAGGTGCTGAATCTAGGGCTGGGTATCGTCACTTATTCCCTGGATCGATTCGATTCACAATAGTTTATTTCGATTCGATTTCGATTTTCTTCGATTCGATTTCGATTCAATTTCGATTCAATTTCGATTCATTTACAGCTACTTGTTTAACAACACTTATATTTATTTAATCTCAGGTAACTTTTTTTTATAAAACACAGAGGATGATAATAAAGTTGCTCTAAATTGGGTAACTTCATCAGAAAATATGAACATAACTGCAAAAAAAAAAAAAAAAAATTATATTGGACATAAAAAAAAAATCGATCCTTAGTTTTATGAATCAATATTGAATTAATTTAACTTGAATCGATTTAAATCGATTAATCGATTTTTTAAACTCACCCCTAGCTGATTCCCATCCCGACCGCTTCACACTCGGTTGCGAATCACTCTAGCGAAAGCTGGAGATCATGGTCAGATGAAACCAACTGAATCACATCATCTGCAAAAAGCAGAGACCCAATCCTGAGGCCGCCAAACCGGATCCCCTCAACAGGTCGGCTGTGCCTAGAAACTCTGTCCATAAATGTTATGAACAGAATAGGTGACAAATGGCAACCTTGGCGGAGTCCCACCCTCACCAGAAACAAGTCTGACTTACTGCCGGCAATGCGGATCAAGCTCTGGCACCAGTCGTATAAGGACCAGACCGCTCGTACAAGAGGGTCCGGCACTCCATACTCCCGGAGCACCCCCCACAGGAGTCCCCTGGGGACACGGTCGAACACCTTCTCCAAGTCCCCAAAGTACATGTAGACTGGTTGGGCGAACTCCCATGCCCCCTACAAGACCCTGAAGAGGGTATAGAGCTGGTCCACTGTTCCACAACCAGGACAAAAACCAAACTGCTCCTCCTCAATCCGAGACTCGACTATCCGACGGACCCTCCTCTCCAGGACCCCTGAATAGACCTTACCAGGGAGGCTGAGGAGTGTGATCCCCCTGTAGTCGGAGCACACCCTCCGGTCCCCCTTCTTAAAGAGAGGGACCACCATGCCAGTCTGCCAATCCAGAGGCACTGTCCCCGATGTCCATACAATGCTGTAGAGGCGTGTCAACCAAGACAGCCCTACAGCATCCAGAGCCTTAAGAAATCCCGGGCGGCTTTTGTCCACCCCCGGGGCCTTGCCACCGAGGAGCTTTTTAACCACCTCAGCAAACCTGGCCCCAGAGATAGGAGGGCCCGCCCCTGGCTCTGCTCGCTCTTCTGAAGGCATGTCGGTGAGATTGAGGAGGTCTTCGAAGTATTCCTTCTGCCGACCCCAAACGTCCCAAGTCGAGGTCAGCAGCCTCCCATCTCCACTGTACACAGTGTTGACGGAGCACTGCTTCCCCCTCCTGAGCCGCCAGATGGTGGACCAGAACCTCCTTGAGGCTCTACGGAAGTCGTTCTTCATGGCCTCTCTGAATTCCTCCCACGGCTGAGTTTTTGCATCAGCGACCGCCGTAGCTACGCTCTGTTTAGCCTGCCGATACCTGTCAGCTGCCTCCAGAGTCCCACAGGCCAAAAAGGCCAGATAGAACTCCCTCTTCAGCTTGACGGCATCCCTCACTGCCGGTGTCCACCAATGAGTTTGGAGATTACCGCCTCGACAGGCACTAACGACTTCACGGCCACATCTCCGGCTGCCTGCCTCAACAATGGAGGCGCGGAACACAGCCCACTTGGACTCAATGTCCCCTGGCTCACTCGGGACATGGTTGAAGCTCTGCCGGAGGTGGGAGTTGAAGCCCTGACAGGGGACTGCCAGACGCTCCCAACAGACCCTCTCTACACGTTTGGGTCTGCCAGGCCTGACCGGCAAGCTCCCCCACCATCTGAGCCTGGACTCTCTTCATCTGAGTGTCCAGAACATGCAGCCGCAAATCTGACGATTCGACTACAAAGTCAATCATCAAATTGCGGCCTAGAGTGTCCTAGTGCCAGGTGCACATATGGACACTCTTATGCCTGAACATGATGTTCGTTGTGGACAATCCATGATGAGCACAGAAGTCCAACAACAGAACACCACTCGGATTCAGATCCAGGCGGGCCGTTCCTCCCAATCACACCCCTCCAGGTCTCACTGTCGTCGCCCACGTGAGCATTGAAGTCCCCCAGCAGGATGAGGGAGTCCCCGGGAGGAGCGCTCTCCAACACTCCCTCCAAGGACCCCAAAAA
>JAOXYM010000010.1:9720384-9730537 GCA_028567055.1 Leptatherina wallacei | reverse complement strand
TGTTTGCGTTGGGTGTGTGTGTATGTGCGTGCGTGTGTGTGATGATGAATGTGTGAAAAGTGGAAAAGAGTATGATCCGGTGTGTGCTATGATTTCAATGTTTTATACTTAAGTGGTACCAGACATTACAATGAAAAAGACTGATGAAAACAAGGGTGGTCTACTATTTTTTCCATGACTGTAATTTATGAACCTTTATTAGAAGTGTAAGATTTTCAGAAGTGGAAACTAGCTCAACTTTCAATTAAAAAGGATTGAAAATTTATTCCATATATTGGATAATGGATTAAATAGGGTTGCATGTTTTTGGACAGTAGTACATCTGTAATTTCACAAAACAACAGAATTTCTTACAGCCAGTGGATGTGGACGATGTATTGCTGTTTACCAATGTGTCTTCACTTGGTGCAGAACTCTCTTCTGAGGTATAGGCAGAAGTCGAGGGTGATATAAGGGTCCCATCACCTGTGTGCACATTTAACATTATAATACTGCCTGTCAAACGTCATATTTCAATGTTATCAAGTTAAGTCACGAGTGACTTGGGTAAATAACCAACCTGTATCACTGCTGGAGGTGCAAGCATGGCTTGTTGCACTTCGCTGCGGGACCCGGGCTCCCGTTCGGCAAAGCAGCTATCCAACAGCTCTATCGGCTAAATGCTGGGCTTGTCTCCCAAAATGCAATCTAGCTCTTTGTAAAATGGACATGTGACACGTCCATGGCCGCTTCATTTGTTTAAGTATTTTGTCTCTTTGTATTTGGCTCAGAGGCTCTTTATTTTTTTATTATTTTTATTTTTGTCTATTTATTGAACGCAGAATAATGACACTTGCAATGTATCAATGACGTGTAAGTTGGATGTTGGCCGTTCAGACTGAAGTGGCATGGCAAACGTATCGGGTTTAGGACCACATATCCGAGGGGCCTGGGTCGCATTTGAAAAATTGGGTTTGTGTCATTCAGACTGTTATGAAAAGGTCAGATACAGGTTGCATAGGGGCAAAAAACAGATTTGGGTTACTTCAGCCTGCAATCTGAACATAGCCTTAGACTTTACTCAAACCCATTGGTTCATTTAATTCATTTTCTTTTTACCCCTAGTTGTTTGAACTAACTCTCTTAAGCCAGATTTATGCAATTTGTTTAGTTCTTTCAAATAAAGACTGAATCACACTCCATTTCAAGGAACATGAATGTGAAAGACTCCACTCCAATTTAATGTTTAATTAATCTGAAAGTTACCTTCAACATTGTAATACAACTTCTAATGATATCAATTTACAGAAGCAATTTCAGACACACTTGCAATTGATATGGAGTGGAAATCTGCAAAATGTACAATGTGACAATGGGTTTTTATTATCCATCATCTTTTTAACTCTAATAATGCATCATGAAAAACTGGAGGTGGTTGTGGATTTGTTTATCTGTACCATTCTTCTCATTCATGGTGCCAACTTTACAACAAAACTTTTCAATATTGTCTAATTGTAAACATATGACAGGAAGTAAATAACATAACTCAGTTTTATGGGATAAAAACCACAAAAGGTTAAATTTCTGCTGAATCTGCATCTCCCATGATCCTTTGTGGTCCAGATTTGTTGAGTTTTGAAAGTAGTCCGCCCCCTCTGACAGAAACATAACATGTTCAGTTATCTGCTAAACATTATTATTACACTGCACAATGTTGAAAGCTATTAGAAACAATTCATTTGTTTATGTAATGAGACACTTTTTATACAAAACAAGAAATGATAATTAATCACTACTTAAAAGTTTATATACAAACAATCAATTTTTACATAAATTGTACATTTAAGAGTAATTTTACTATGACATACTTTGTACTTTAACTCCGCTACAATGGCATACATTCCGCTCGTTACTTTTATTTTTGATTATGTGCATGAACCATGTTGGCCCTGTGACAGACTGGCGACCTGTCCAGGGTGTACCCTGCCTCTCGCCTGATAATTGCTGGGATAGGCTCCAGCCCACCCGCGACCCTGCATGGATTAAGCGGTACAGAAAATGGATGGATGCATGAACCATATGTTTTGTTTTGTTAGGAAGATTTCCCCATGACAGTTTCACACATCAAACGTAGCTAGTGGCTACATCAAACATTACTAGCTACGTTTGACTCTATACCACCAATCAGATGTAGCCAGGGACTGGCCCACGGGAGAAGCGGGAGAATTCCCAGTGGCCTGGGCCCGAAACTGCTTGTCAAAAAAAAAAAAAATCACGGCACATTACATCAGTGCGCAGAGGCGGAACAGCTGAGATGCAGAGATAACCGGATGGCGAAATGAACTCAGAATAAAAAGGTGAAAGGGGCGAGACGGCTGAGTAGGAGAGCAAGGGTCAGAAAATTTTGGATATTTTCAAATCAGCAGCAGCAGCAACATGACGTGATTTCACTGTTTAATAAATGAGAGATAGAGGAGCGACAGCATGTGTGTCACAAGCTGCAAACTTTATTCTGAACATAACATGGAGCAGTAGTTGAGATTCTCCATGGTCCTTTTTATGTAGCTGTAATAATGATCTTGGTACTTGCCAAAACTTCATTCTGTTGTTGCCGTGGTTTGTTGCTGTTATATCTCTCATCAGCCCAAACATAAAAGCTACTGGTTATTCCAACCTTGGATATAAAGGGAGTCATACTGTATGGGATTTCCTTGTATTATAGATAAAATATTTAATTTTATGTCTGTGTTAAAGTAACAGGTGGATATTTCAACTAAACTTGTCTGTATACATCGGCCACTGTCCACGTCTGTCCTGTTCCAACACAGAAACAGCTGTTAACTGAGCCAATGAGGAATATTTTATTAGTCCAGGTTAAAAGCTGATAAGGAAACTTTTTGACTTATTCAGTGTGTTTATCTGGTTGTAAATGATGTGACTGCAGCTTTTTATGCTTGTTGGCTCATTTTACTGCATGAAATATTTGGTGTGTCCTGCTTGACCAAACATACCTCCACAGGTGGGCTGCTGCATGAAAAGTTTGGGAACCCCTCTTAAGGTTGGACAGTCTCTGATCTGTCTAAGTAAAGTTGATTTTTTCATTTTCTAATGTTAGTTGAATCAGATCAGGTGAAGTTGCTTGTTGACCACTTCTTGTTTTTACTGTTGCAGCGAATATCGATGTTAAAGGGAGTGTGTCACAAACAAGAGCGTGTGATTTGGAAGACGAGACAGAAGCTGCGGAGCACCCCTGGCTGCACATTCAAACTATGTTTGCCTTGCAGGCTATAAAAAAGAACAGCTATGTCATCTGTGTCTTTCACCCTACAAAAACTCAACTTTGAATTTGAGAAAACACGTTGCAATATATGGAAAACAGGAGTAACACAGACAGAATGTTATTCAGCTAGATGTTTAGTCAAACACTTTGCTCATGTGTCCTTTACTCGGCTCTGGTCTCAAAAGTTTTGCTATGAAAGACCATGACAGCCGGACAGAAGACAATGTTCTGAAAAAAAAAGAGTATTTTATTTAATGCGGTGGATGCCTTCATTTATGTTTTCATTTATTTATTAACATTTAATTTATTGATATTTAATTTAAAAGAACAATACATTTGAAGTAACTTGGGCAGTAGCCTACTCAGTATTATTATTATTTGGATGACTACTTTTTAATTGTACTTGAGTCATGTTCTTCTAAAGTAACAGAGCTTCTACTCGAGTATAATTTTTGGCTACTCTACACACCTCTGCCTAGATGTACACGGATGTGATGTAATGGAAACATTTAAAACTATTCTCCATAGGGCCCTAAGAAAACATGTTAATGAAAGGCAGGAAGATTGGGATCTTTATCTTGATCCCACTTTGTTTTCACTGAGATCCAAACTGCGCACAACCACCAAAGTCTCGCCCTTCCTGCTTACGTATAGAAGGCAATGTTCCATTCTGAAATTCCAGTTGAAATACCAGTAAGATTCTGTGCGTCATGAGTTTGGAATGATATCTTAATGAGTTTTCTGTGTACTAATGTACTAATATACAAATGTACTCCCTGCTTTAGAAGTTTTGCATTGTTTTTCTGTTAACAAGTTTTATCAACAGGGTCGCCCCCCATCACAAAACATAATTTAAAAGAATTTTACAAAAATAGCAAAATTTTACATTTTTGAATTTACAATATTGATATACCCAGTAAAGTGTAAAAATTTTACTTTTTAAAAGTACAAACTGGGTAAAATCTGTTTTTCCTGCATGTCAACTGTCTGTCTCAAATTCAGCTCAGGGACATTTGAAAAATCGCCCCCAGGAAGGGGGGTTTTGTAGAAGATTAGCCAATAGCATAATCATATTACCAAATGTATGATGCAAATTCATCCTATCAGCATGGTCAAAATAATTCCACAAAGGGTGACAATTTTATCGCCCCAAGGCAGTTAGACTGATCTCAAAAGTCACTATTTTTCTACATGACAGCAAGCAACAACTGTGATAAGACTGAGTCCTAACTCTGTAAGATCTCTCCTTCAATTTCCATTTGAGAGGAAAACTTTGGTGGAGAAGCTTTAGGTAAAAGAGCTGGGCCCAGATCAATGTGACCTTGCTATCAAACAACCGGCAAGCGAGAAGGGTACGTGAGAGGCTTCTCTCAAAACTGGTGCACCAGAAATGCTCAGCTAGCTCGATGCAGCCATGCAAACGCTTTATTTAGACAATGAGAAATTAGCTGTTTGGTTTAGCTGAGAATATTTTGCTACAAGCTTAATCTATAAACACCATACAGCTCTTTTGGTTCCAGCAGAGTCCCGTGTCTGCTTCACCACTGCTGGCTGAACTGAAGGGAGTTAACCCTGAATAGTTGCAACTTTACCCAGGAGGAATCACCTTGTCTCCAGAGGCGGAAGCAAGAAAGTTTAACAGCAGTTTTTTAGTAAACAGTGGCCACAGTAAGGGCCGGATCTATCAAGGTCCCAATTTGCGTGTAGTAATTTGCCCGTGCAACCTACAATTTTTCATGTGTTGCTGAACCACAGTTTGCCGGTGATTTACTAAGATTGCTTGCGCAAATGTTGGCAGGTGCAAACGTGTTAGAAACATCCTATTTAAATGGAGGGTTTTGCGTGTTTTGTGGTTTGCAGCGTGGCGAGTTTGGAGAGAACAAAGTGCAAAATGAAGCTGATCTGGTTGAGATGGAGAAATTAGTGGAAAAGAGAAAAATGGAAAAATTATAAAAAAATAAATAAATATGTATATAAAAGTATATATATAATGAAAACAATACAGCAGATATCCCTGCAGAGCCTCAAAAGATGCTTGTTTATGAGGACATGGATAACGAGTTGCTGTGTTGTGCCAACATGGTCTGACACCAATTGGTGTGTCTTCTGTGACACTGCAGTGAGGCGGGATATTTAGGCCATGGCAGCGCTGTATCTGGAGCAACGATGGTCATTAATGTCTGGGGAGAGGGATCAATGGTGGGGTTCAGGTAGTTGGGCTCTCGATACTAACAGGTCTCGTGCAACTTGGAGGTGGGAAAAATGCACAGGAATTAGAGGAAGGACAGCTGCTCACTAAAGCTGTCCTTCAGCCTCCAGGCAAGGAGCGCACTGCGCACTGTGCGTATCTCAGTTAAATACGTGCAAAAACAGGAATATAGAAAGACATAATGGCACTCAGGTTCGTTTTTACAGAAAGAAGGCAGGAAGACAGGTTCCGTTTAAAATATAAACAGGTTTATTTTAAAATTTAAAGATAACCTGGGATAAGATACAACTAGGCTTACTGGTTGTGGAGCAAGTCAAAATTAGGGGGCATCTCAATAAAACAGAAAGACATACCAAAGACACCCCACAGCAAACCTTTCACTCTGTGCCACCGAAACCCATTTTGTGCTGGTCACATGCACATGCCAATGAGGAAGCTCTCTTTTCCCACAATTGCAAGCACCTATAAATGAAGCCATTTTTAATAATATAGCCGCTTTCAGAATTAAGTGCCAGGACAACATTCAAGTCAAGCCAACACTCCAAGACGCCAGGGCAGATGATATCTTTTTACAGAATCTTGCCCAATTATCCAGCCACAAATCAAATATGGCACCAGCCCGAGTTCAGCCTACTTGCAACAACCAGATCAGCTGTTATTGTATTGAGAGTACTACGCTGCGATTGGCTGAATACCAAATGTTATCAACCTCGCCTGAAACTAATCAGGTGAGCTGCCATTCCACTACACCAACAAAGTTCCACTGGCTGGAGCTGAAAAGTTAAATGGCAAAAAAGAAAAAGGTGACCAAGGTACTCTTTAGGTCCAGGAAATGTTAAAAAGCCTTTATTGCAAGTGGCTAATGAATTATAAAGGTTAAAAATGCACCTACGCGTTGCCTCCCAGTATTTTGAACGTTCTGCCAGAAACGCCCAGGTCTTATTTTGCCTGTTTAACAGGCACAGTCCTTGGTGCGCCCCGTTAGTAAATCAGCTGCAACATGTCTTTTAGTGTGGTGTCAAGTTTGCACACATTTTAACATGCGCAAACTTTTAATAGATCCGCCCCCAAAAAAACTAAATATACTCCAACATGAAGAATTGTGTTGTGGGCAAAGAACAAAACAAATCACCCCTATGGAATTAGGAGAATGGTGGTTCACTGAGAATGGAGAAAACCTTTCCACGTATTTTGAAATGAAATGGAATGTGAATGGCAGCGCAGAGGATTCAGCTCATAGTTCATCTTCATGGTAGTCTTAGGTGAAGCTGAAACTCCACTGCTGGTTAAAAGGGACAGCTCGCTACCTACCTGATAAGACAAGCCAAGATTCGTCTGGAAGACTCGATGACCTTCCATCCTGCATGTCGGATGGTAAAACCTCCCCTTCAGGTGATGGAAAGATGGAACAGTAGAGCGGAAGTAATAGGATTACATCAGGAGGCAGGAAACTGAGAGCTTTTGTTGTGAGCAAACTGGTTATTCCAGAGTGAAAGAGACCAAAACTGATTGATTCACAGCTGAGTGGAGACACCTGAATGTCACCTTTCTCTTTGCTTTACTGGACATCACATATTAGTTATATCCACACCAGATAAACAGCAATGACTTTCTGCATCCCATCCAAAGTATCCTATACTAAATCTTATATGTATTCCTATATCTCTTTCTCGAAGTTGAATATGTAGAATATTGAGGGGACAGATTGTTATAAGCCAGGAGTAATAAATTTAGCTGCTGTATGTACGCTGCTCTTTTCATGATGTCACTGAATGTTTTTAGTTTTACTTTTTAATGCTTTCTTTGTACCATCTGTAATGCTTTTAATGTTTTATGTAAAGCACTTTGAATTGTCTTGTAAATTAAATGTGCTATACAAATAAACTTGCTTTGCCTTTTAGATATTCTTTATTTTCATTTTGATAGGCAAAAAAAAAGTTTAACCTGCAATTCTGCTGAAACTCTCAGCAGTTTTACATCAGGGTTAAAATCTTTTCTATTTTCAGGCATTTATGATAAGAAGTGATATTTTCTCTGAGGGTTTCTTTCTTTATCTATACATTTTTGTTGTTTATTTTGTGATAATACTTTTGTTTTTAATTCTTCTTATTCTTTCTGCACCTGCTGTAATGTTTCTAATGTTTGTATGTAAAGCACCTTGAATTGTCCTGTAAATGAAATGTGCTATACAAATAAACTTGCCTTGCCTCTCTACCTTTAAGATCAGGCTTAAAGCCTCCTTTTTTGATAGATCTTACTGTTAGGGGTGGTCTAGCCATTCCTTAATCATGCTGCCATAGGCTTAGACTGCATTGGGACGTCTCCTGATGCACTGAACACTTCATTCCTTTTTTCTGTCTTTGCTCTTTATTTTCCTTGCATAACAGTATTTTAACTTGTATTTTTTTTTCTTTTCCTTCAGCAGGTCTCCCTGGCTAAAAGATGTGGTTCCTGTTGATCCCTCTTTCCTGTCCTCTCCACCCCCAACTGATCAAGGTAGATGGTCACCCTCCTTGAGCCGGGTTCTGCCGGAGGTTTTTCATACTAGTTAAAACAAATGTTTTTCCTTTACACTGTCGTCCACCCTGTGCATGCTCAGAATGAGGTATTGAATCAAAGACTAGATGTGATGCAATCCCTTGGTTTCCTTAGCTAGGCAATTATTTTCTATGAATTGTTTTGTATAAAGATAGTTATAAATTGGACTAATGTGAATTTGTTTTAAGGGGCTTAATCTGGCAAGGTTGTTGGTGGGTTGGTCTGAGTATTTCGGAATCTGCTGATCTACTGGGATTTTCACACACAACCATGATCTCTAAGGTTTACAGAGAATGATTTGAAAAAGAGAAAATATCCAGGGAACAGCAGTTGTCTGGACCAAAATGTCTTGTTGATGTCAGAGGAAAATGCAGACTAGTTAGAAGTGATATAAACAGTTCAGGCTGTTGGTGGTGTACTGGTGTGAGGTATATTTTCTTGGCCCCTTCTTACCAACATGGCATGGTACACCGCAGCCTCCTTGAGTATTGTTGCTGACCATGTCCATCTCTTTATGGCCACAGTGTACCATGTTCTGATGGATTCTTCCAGCAGGATAATGCCCCATGTCACAAAGCACAATGTCATCTCCAACTGGTTTCTTGAACATGACAATGAGCTCAAAGTCATTCCATCGTTCATTCCCCAAAACAAAAAGTAGAAAAAAATCACATCCCCAGATTGTTTTATTGTCCCCCCCCCCCCCCAAAAAAAAAGCATGCATGCAAGTTTTTGGACAGTACTTTCAGGTGATCTCATCGCCCTGCTTTTCAGTTTATGGGTGAAGCAGCTCATGAAAATCATTAAGCTATACCCAGCATAAGTTTACATCTGCAGCTTTGAATGTACTCTAAAGAAAATACACATTTGATATGTCTTCAATCACCGGCCCTATAAAGATCTTGAATACATTTGCATCAGATATGAGCATTTCTACTTTCAGTCTGAACTTAATTGTGTTTCATCAGTTTAGTGTTGAATATTATACAGTTACTGTTGTGTTTACTGACTGGAAAACAAACATTCAACTTGAGAAAACACTTCTAGAGTATCCAGTATCATGCTTCTGTTTTGTTATACAGCAGAAAAATGGGAAAATGTGCACCTGTCACATCTTGCAAACAAGCTCAGGCTTCAATTATTCAAACCAAAAACCCTCTGACACTCACACACTCTTACATATGGTGTGTGCAGAATGTAAAATATGTCATAATTCAGGTTAATGCGAAATGGCATGACTCTCCAGAGAAGCCTGCATATGTTTGATACTGTGAGTGTGTGTGTATCTCATAATGTTAATGTTACATGTATGATGAGAGTTTTAGGGGAAGCAACTGCATTTTTTATGACTTGTGCATCAATTTACAAGTTGCTGCTCTGAGCCCAGTATGGTGGCCATTGATGATCAACTGAGGGCTCATCCTGCAACCTGAACGGGACCAGTACACACAACTTTGCCCAGAGAGGTGATAAGATGAAAAGAAGTCTTAATGTTGAATTACTTACTAATTACTGTTTTACTGAATAATTTGAAATAATTGGCGCAGTAAGGGAAGAGCTGAACTCACAAAAAATTGTTTCCTTGAATTAACTCTATCTTGTACATATCAAACATACAGTCAGATTTGATTCACACAAACACTTATACAACATTTCTTATCATAAATTCAGTTTATATGCAGCACATTTCCTTCACAGTCACACACTGATGAACATATCAGGGGTAGTGTGGGGTTCAGTGTTCAGTGTCACTTTTGATAATAACCTAAAATAAGCATGGTCCACCTTGTGGTTTCAGCATGTTATCTTGGTAATATGTTGCAAGTTTAAAAGTAAAAGTCTTTATGAATAGTCTTGGATCTGTGATTTTTTTTTTTTTTTTTTACACCTCACCTCTGCTCCCATCTTTCATGGAAGTGGCTCGTGGGTGGGTGGCTGATTACTAATCTGAGTTGTCTGGACTTATCGCCTCCTGTTTATTTGCCAGGTTCTGCCCTCCAGTCAGCGCCACTTTGTCTGCTTACCTGTGGTATTGTATGGCCATCTTAAAGGAGGGCTCATGATCTGTAAAGAATTTTCTCCAGTAATGTTGTTTACCCCAGTTCAACATCAGTTCAGAACCTAGCAGTAATGATGTGAAATGAAGT
>JAOXYM010000010.1:9697096-9713256 GCA_028567055.1 Leptatherina wallacei | reverse complement strand
ATGTTAAGAATTGATTGAAAGTAAGTTTAAGGGAGAATGGATAACCAAATATACCAGGTGATGACTCCTTTAAAGGAGCTATACCTGATTCTGCACAGTTTTGAACCATGAGTGAGGAGAACAGTTTATGTTGAATGTTAAGCCCCACACCCGACTGTTTTTCCAAGTGAGAAACACTCCTACTCTCCCTCATGCTCTCCTCCCACTCGACATGCATTGCATGTGATAACGCGTACATCTCATACTCATGCATGATTCTCCAAAGGAAACGTGCATCTTCCAGTGAATTAACTATTTTGCTTGCAGTAAATGGCTACAACTCAGGTAAATTACTTTTTTTTCCCACTTAAATCCCTAGCAGTGCAAATGATAGCATAACAATCAATTTCTTTCATAAACTGTGTTAGTTTACTGTACTAGCCTAACTACAAAAGTTTTGTACACAGATGCACGATTATGATGTGTTATAATGTTATAGGCTACATCCCAACCTAGTAAAATATCTAATCGGCCTCTGCGATTGAAAGTGATCTTGTGATGTAAAGCGGTTTGTTTGTTGTTTTATATAAAGTTTTGACTGCCTGCTAAATGCTAACATGACTCAGTATTTAAATATTATGTATTATATATGGTATAGAGACACAGAGGTCAACGCGGTTAGCAGAAATTCTCGTATCTATGTTTCATATAAAATGTGACTAAAAAAGAAAGAAAAGATACCTGTCTAGGACTACAACCATTTTCAAGTCCAAATTCTATCCGAGGTGGTGCCGCAAAGCTCTCCACCATGATGTACCAAGGTTAACACAAGCTTTATTCCCTCTTTGGTCACTCTTGCGCTTCAAGTTTCTCTTCTCCTCCTCAGTTTTGATCCTTTTAGGCTGTTTTGCTCTGTATGCAGTGACAGCCAGTGGAGGTATCCCAGCTTTCCCCTCGGTGGCCATGCTGCTCTGTTTACAAGATCTGTCATGCACACGCTAGGAAGAATGCCCCTCCTTTAGCAATTGGCAGAGAAAAATCGTCACGGAAAGTTTAGAAGCTAGTTAGCATTAGCAGTATCTACCAACTAAAAAGGTCTGGACTTGTACATATGCACAATCAATGAGTCCTTTTTAAAAAATAAAATCACCTCTTTTACCACATTATATATTGCGTAAAAAGCCTTTTTCATAACGAGATTCAAATAAAATCAGGAATAGTTCCTTTATGGGTCAAAATCAACAGTAAGATAAACTATCATTACTGCACATCAGTATAGCAGCCGGCTTTAAAATACAAACTAAAAAAATCCTTTTTAAGTCCAAATTTTTCTTTCTCTGCACATTTTGGTCAGTTTGAGTTTTTTGGAACATGTATTTATTTATTCTTTCCTTATAACTAATCTAATTCATCTATTAATTTATTTGCTGTCTGCTTGTTTATTCTGTCTTTCCACTTGATTTCTCTAATCAGTCCAACTACTAAATATATCTATCATTTATTAAATTTTTAATTATTGCATGGTCTCACTGTACTCGTTCATAGTCCTTCTGTCTGCGTCTGGTGTTTTCTCATTATAACTTCACATTTATTGACGGAAGTGTTTCTTGAGTTATTTCAAACACCCCATACCACCTCACTTCCCTGCTGTCATTGCTTTCTTCCAACTGTTAACCTGACATGATTTTTCATCTTTACACTCAGCCAGATTATGGTCTCTGAGGACAACTTCTTATTATTTGCAAAAGTGTTGTAGTTTTTAGACATGGCCATGCAGAAAGATAAAGTTAAAAGTCGACTGCAGGGACTTGGTACCACAATATTGTTTAAAAATGAAGATACACCCATTTGTGCCTTTTCTTTTCTGCTATACTTTTCCTTAGCTGGAGTCAGGCAGCAAGGATCTCTTTCACGTACTGAGATCTGGTTCAGGTTTCTTCTTGTTTAAAAAGTCTTGATTGTATACTGCAGGGTGTCAAACTCAAATACACGGTGGGCCAAAATGTAAAACTTGGACAAAGTTGTGGGCCAACATTAAAATTTGTATAAAAAATCTTCCTCCAGATAAAACAATGAACCTTTTCATATGGACTCAACAAGGTTTGCTTAAACATTGAATGGAACAAGCAAAGCTTAATACTACCAATATATAACTTAATATTGCATACATGCAATATCAAATTTATAATAAAGAAACACATTAATGGCATTCATTTCTTAAATTATATTTAAATAAAAAATGGTATGCCTCTGTTTTTTGCAGCCTTCTGATTTAAATTTCAACGATAACCTCTTTCCACAGGCTAATAAATGTAAAAAATAAAATGATAAACCAATTAACGAATAATAGTTTCTTTCAATGAATGTGCAACCATTCAAACCCATGCCTAAGAGTAGCAAGAAAACAATTATAGCTCAGTTTGCTCCACACTAATTTACTCTGATGTGTCTAAGCCAGATACCTGCATTTCTTATTGGATGTTAGCATTATTTTCTGGGCTCAGGCTCTGATCTGAGGAAATCCTCAGGATAGAGCGAAGGTGTTTATCAGTCAGACGTCTCCTGTGAGATGTTATGATTACAGTGCTGTCCTAATTGATATGCCTAAACATCAGCAGAGCATTCTGGGATTTGGAGTACTAGCAGTACATGTTCTGTATAAGACCGGCAGGCCAGCTCTAGGAGTTAAGTGGTATTGCCTCGCGGTCCAAATATTATTACACTGGAGACTAACTTTGGCCCGCAGGCTAGAGTTTGACACCTATGCTGTAAGACTTTGGTTATAAACTTTATTTATCTTACCACGTCATTATCCAGAAATAAAAACTGGAGGCTGTCTAGCCTTACAAAATTTGTGAATTGGCAGAGCATCGAAACAGAAATTATGGATCTTTGACTCATCAAGCCTCAGATAATAATCACCTACAGACATGACTTTAAAAAAAAATCCTAATTGTAGGAAAACTCAATACTTTTTCATAAAAGTTTGGATTTGTCTCTAATGATAAATATTATATCTTTCAGTTTGAAATTACTGTTAAATTTAACTCAAGGTACCTCAATTCTGAAAAAATCGGGACAATAAAATGTCAATTAAAACAGAATGATAGCAACACATCTCAAAAAAGTTGAAAAAGGGGCAACAAAAAGCTGGAAAAGTAATTTGAACAAATCAAAAACAACAGGAGGAACATTTGACAACTAATGAGCTTAATGGGCAATAGTTAAATAGCATTAGTATAAAAGGAGCATTTCAGAGAGGCAGAGTCTCTCAGATGTAATGGTGGGCAGAGGTTCATCAATGCAAGACAGACTAGAAAATTGTGCAAAATTTCAGAAAAATTTTCCTCCTCACCATAAAAGTCACTTACCAGATGTTTACAGACAGTTGGAAGATTAGGCAATGCTACACAATGGTAAACATCACCTTGCTCCAACTTTTTGGGGATGTGTTCCTACCATCAAATGCGAAATGAGCTAGAAATTGAAATGGTAAAATGTCTCAATTTCAGCATCTGATATGTTGTTTATTTTCCAATGGGAATAAAATCTGGGTTGATAAGATTTGAAAAACTTTTACACAGCATCCCAATTATTTAGGAAATTGGGTTGTACAAATCTAGATTTATTGTCTTATGGTACAATTTTTATATGAGTAACTCACTGTTACATAAAACTGTGGACATAATTGGTCAAACCTACATTTCAGTGTTGATGTAAATGTTTAGGGATATGTCTATAGATGGTTTGACCAAGTTACTAAAAGATTACTTCAACTATTAGTTCCAACAGCTGATCATTTAACAAAAGTGGTTTCAACTCTGTATACGAGCACCAAGCAACAGCAATACTCATTTGAAATACTTTTTTTCTTTAAAAGTAAAGCATTTAAATATAACCCGCGACCCTGCATGGATTAAGCGGTACAGAAAATGGATGGATGGATGGCATTTAAATATAAAATATATCCTTTAAAGTTGAAAACACAATTTATTTTATGCATAAACAGCAGCTTTGTAAATTCTGTTTTACAAAAATCCACCCAGATGTCTGCATGTTATTCAAATATAGTAATTAAAGATGTCAATTCAGACATAATGCATTTTGTAGTCTGGTGGAAGGGAACATTTTAATACTTAAGCATTCTTTAATTTTTATGATCTTTTTGGAAAGTACTTGAATGGACTACACAGAGGAGGGCTTTGACTTTTAGTTATATTTAGATTTGATATAATCTATATGAGAATTATTAATTAATGCACCTCCATCAGTGTCACATTTATTGACTAGTAGTAACACAGATAAATGTAAATGAATGTTCAATACCTTTTTCAAAATAATACTTTGGGTGTCATATTTGATACACACATACAGACCTAATGCTTCACCATACGGTAAAAACTTTGCACAAACTCTGTTGTATCCAATCTGATGCTTGTCTTCTGCCCCCTGGTGGATACCAGAAACATCACATCATTTCCTTAAAACTATGTAAATCCACCTTTGACCTCTGTTTAATGCAGGATTTAAAGGTGTGTCATGTAACAAATCAAATGTCAGACAGAGAATCAATCACTCCGTATGTGAGGTGAGAACCCTCTGAGCTTTAAAATTGCAGTACCAGCTTTGTCTGATAGGTGCTAGAGCACCGTTTGGGAAAAGCAACGTCTCAAAAGGCACATAGAAGAAAGTACACATGTATACAATGTTGAAGTAGTGACCTGTAGTGCAGTCATCGTTGCACCTGAGGCCACTGGATCCACTCACAGATGAAAACATGTTTGGGAGAATTTTGGCCACTGTCCTCCACCGTCCATTCACACTTGTGTTTGATATTTGAAGTAATTTCTATGCTCATCTTTACAACTAGATGTCAGTAATTCTTACATACTGCACCTTTAAATGTTCAAAAGGTGTTTTCAGGTCACTGATATTTATACACAAAGGTTTTTATTTCATCATGTAAATGCCTGATGTGACTCGTCAACCCTGTCCACCACACACTTCTATTCTCTTTCATCTCTTCTTGTTCAGACACATTTTATGATTAATTTGTGTGCAATTTGAGCCCATTCTAACTCTGAAGGCACCACACATACACTGCTTTTCGGTCAGGATCCCTGGTTATAACAAATCAATGCAGAGGGAAGAGCTATTGGTCTGTTTTACAGGTAAAGATGGTGAAATTATGTACTTCTGAGCCATTTTCTTGTTCATTTTTAACTCTTCACTCCCAGAGTGATGTTTGCTGAGTTTGATGTTGGAGTCTAACACCTGCACCTGAATACCACAGAACACCATACTCAGAGATACCAATGATTTGACAAAACAGCAGCACATGGAGACTTGGGAAGGAAAATGTGTTGACAGCTTCTCTTTGCTGAGTAAAGTCATTTATTGTATGTAATATAACAATGTGGGTTTCGTTATCTTTACAGAGATCTGGGGGGGTGTATGTGAATGTGTGTGTGGTGTATATGTGTGATTGGGAGGGCTCTGAAAGTCTCCTCTTCTATCATTGTTGGCTCTGTTAATCTTTGGGCTGTAAAAATGAAACAGAGTTTTGTGCCAAACAAAAGAAATCCATCCAGCATGGCACCTTTATTTGCTTGTCAATTCTCTTGGGTGAAAAAGGAAAACAATAAGAAAAGTCATTTTTTTCCCAGGTGGCAATTTCCACAATCACCCCAGCTTGAAACAGGAAGTGCTGCTGTGCCGCCCTGTCGTTCTGATGGCGGCTGATGTTTGTTGTTCAGAAGCTGCAGTAGCTGCAGATGCTCCGTTTTGCGATGGTGGACAATGAGCGATGGGAATCATTCTCTCTCTGGGAAAGGTCTGTCATCGCTGTCAGGAGACCTGAAGGTCAGACAACAGAGTTAGGACAGAGACCTCCACAACACTTCAGAACACCTGCAGGTCTAGAAAGAACTGGATCTTGACAGAAAAGACAGCTAGCAATATTCAGTCAGAATGTTCATTTTCAGCATGCTGAATAATAAAAAAAAAAATTATAAAGCACTTCATACAATAAGAAGTACAAAGTGCTTCAGAATTGTAGCAGGCGGAATGATTGTCTGGCTGCCGTATTGTGCCGAGCAAGTTTACTTTGTCAAGTAGAGCTTTAAATGTATAAAGTCCCTCTTGAAAAAAATCTTTATTTTTGTTTTTATTTTGAATCTGCACCTTATTGCTCGACCCAACTGGAGGGGACAGAAAGAGAGAAAAGAAGAACAGAGAAAAAATAGAAGTGGGGGTGGGGGAGAGAGAAAAAAAGACAAAAACAAAACAAAAAACAAACCACCATACAGAAAACAATGCAATCCATCCAGTAATCCAACTGGGCTACAAACAGCACACTACAAAAATACACACACACGACCGAGAATATCCCATGCTTTTGCGATGAGGCAAAAGATTAATAAATAAATAATTTACAATAACAATAATAATATTATTATTATTATTACCATCACCACCACCAACATTGTCATTATCATTGTAAATAACAATACAAAAACAATAATAACAACAGCAGGAGAAAGAAAAAAAAGCACTAGCTGAAAAGAAACAATACATGTTGATAACAAAACAGCAAGAACACACACAGAGAGAACTAGCTCAGAGTATCCATTGGTAGATACAACTAAATGACAACACAATGACTGTAGCAGCACACCGAATAAACAGAGTGGAGGCGTTCGAGGAAGAGTAGTCATGCAGATGCCACCGCGCCTGCATAAAGGTCAGAGGCAAGCCAGCAGAACCCCCAAACCCGGGCAATCGCCAGCCGCCCTGGACTACGGACCCCAACCCCCCCACCATGGAGAGACCACACGCCCGCCCGGGAAGGCAGCAGATAGAGGCTCCAGCCAGAGCCCCCCGCAGACTCGGGGCACCGGCCCCAGCAGGCCGAGGTCAGCAGCCGCCAGTCCCGCCGAGCACCGGCCACCCGTGGCAGACGGAGCCCAGGGCCACCAGGCCCAAGAGCCCGGGGGCCGAAGACCCCACCCCCAGAGGCAGAGGGCCCGCACGCCACCCGGGGGGACCAGGCCCCCCAGCATCCTGATTTAATCAACTCTGCTGGACTTCATCAGAGAGACAACGAATTCCAAACAACAGAATTAAAACCCAGCAGCTGCACTGTGATTTAGACTGACCGCAGACCACCTGATAGCATTTATAGGACATGAAAAAAAGGTAAGCTGAAGGTAAGCTGAAATGTTAACCACAGAAACTATTGTATAATTTTAAAAGAGATACTCAGTCATTTTTAATTCTACTAATTACATTAAAACATTTATTTTACTTGGTACAATGGAAAGGTTGCATTTGTGCAAACCAAATTCACTTATCTTTTTTTGTTGCTATTCTATTCAATTCATACATTAGCACTCATTTCCATCAGCTTGTTCAAACTGGTGTTAAAATGTTCAAAAATGAATAGCCTAAATAAAAGTATTTTTCTTCTTCAGGTTACTAATCTTTGGACAGTATATAGCTACCGAGTGACGGCTTGAAATATATGAAATTGACAGTGGTGATCCTTTTTTCTCCTTTGTTTCTGTAGTTTCTAGTTATTTATTGTTGAACTGTTAGTAGTTGCTTAGTCTAACAGAATTAACTGTTTTAAATTTCCTCTATGAAGTAGATGTGCTTCGTTTTTTCGCATATTCTTATGAGACATCTAAAAATGAAAAGTAAAAGAGCGTAGTTTTTCAAGAAGCAGGAAAAGATGGTCTATGTTGGGACTATTTTCAGCAGTGAATTCAGTGCAGTGGCTCAGATGTGATGACTACAACAGAGGGAAACTATAACAATAGTTAGGTGCCTTTGGCCTTTTTAAAAATGAAAAAAAAAATTGAAAATATCAACCATTAAGATCAGTCAAACATTAAAAAAGGTTTAATTACTTTCTGCACTTTGGCTTCATTTGACATAAGGTCCATCCAACATGCAGAGTCTACAGTACGTCTTGTGTAGTGGACATGTCTTCCTGACGGCTCTAAATTAAAAACACAAAACTTGCCAAGCAGGAACGCTTCATCCCTGTCACTGCTGTGAAGAAGGAGCTCTCTTGTAATTACTTTCTTGTGAAGACTCACCAGACAAAGACAAGGAAGCAGCAGTGGCAGCACCTCTGAGATGCTCACCTCTGAATTATTTATATCTATCCCGTTTGACTGCAGCTGGAACCCTAAAAGAGCCATAGGAGTCAGACAAGGATGAGCCGGATTACACCGCTCTGAAACAGCATTAACACAGAGACCTTCTCTACACCACTCACACCTGATTAAAAACTGAGGTTGGTTAACAAAATTTTAAAATGTGCTTGCAGTCACACAATTGATATTTTTAGCGCTCTGTGATACACTGTGTTCAGGTAGTCACATGATGATGTATGTATCATGTATCTGACATGATGTAGAAGAAGAGGTCTGGTTGGAGTTTTCAGGCCATCTGATTCATGTGGACTTCAGCATAAATCTTGATTAAGATTTCTTTTTCTAATGCACTCTGGTGATCATCCAACCATAATTTGAAGTGTTATGCAGTACTTGCTAGTACCAGGTTGGGTCCCCTTTTCCTTCAGAACTGCCTTAATTCTTGGTGTCCTAGAATCAACAAGGTGTTGGAAACATTCCTCAGAGATTTTGCTCCATATTGACATGACGGCATCACGTGGTTGCTGCATATTTGTTGACTGCACATCTTTGATTAGAGCCACAAAGGGATAGACATGGTCAGCAACAATACTCAAGTAGGCTGTGGTGTTTAATATGCAACGCTGATACTAACTGTGCCAACAAAATATTCCCTAAACCATTACACCACCATCACCAGCCTGAACTGTAAACACATGATAGCCTACAGTTGGCATGTGTTATCTAATTACCAGGCTTCACAGCCAGGCCTGGAATTTTGTCATTTTAGATGCAAGGCCACTTGGCCTTTTGGTTTTGTCAACTTTTTGAGAGCAAAAAGGCCAAATATCAGGGCAGGAAGGCCATCAAATAAAACAATGATTTTAAGTCTACAGTCGAAATTAATTCACCTCAAAAGGTAAGGGTGATTACATTTTTGATATATAAAATGCCTTTCAATTAAATAAATAAAGAAGCTGTTTATTTCACAGAATTGTTTTAAAACTTTTGACATAAAATAATGTGCTATTATAATATATGATTATATATATTATATAATATATTATATTATCCATTACATGAATTATGTGCTAATCAACATACTCTTTCAATCACATTTTAAAAACAACGATATTTACATTTGTACACCAAACTAAAACAATATTTAATTTAGTTTAATATATGTGGAAATTACAAAGGAAACTATTTTGTAATTTCTCTGAATCATGGGGACGTACGTTTTTTTAATCTTTTCGACACCAAATTAAACAAAGTAGATTAAAAAAAAAACTCTTAACACACAGATGATGTAATGTGTGCCTTAAGAGGTTTTTACTTAGTTGTGTTATGGGAAACAAAGTTTAATCAGCATTTTTTTTTTAAGTCACTTCGAGCCTGTCAATCCTAAAGTCACACAACAATAACAACAGCCCTGGTCAAGTCATGGGTTAGAAAACTTTTTAACACACTGTCCAAGTAAAGTTAAACTAGCACACGTCGTCACGTCCAAGCAGTTAAATGTGAAGCTTATGCTGAAGTGACAAAAATTCACCCCTCATCCGCTAGGGGCTGGCTCCAAAAGGGAATCAATCCCCATTGACTCTCATGTTAAAAAGCCAACTTCACAGCAGAAATGAACATATTTACAGCCTGGTACAAAAAATATTTTAGGTTTAATAGGCCAAGTTTACCTGCATGACAACTGTGGGGGAGGGGAGTGAATTTTCTATAACTCATCCATTTAGATGTTATTTGATCTTGAAATACTTAATATTTAGGGGTGTGTCCTTTTGATTGACAGGTGTCAGATATCTGGCAGCAAGTAGGCAGAGGGTAGCACAACCTTAGCCCAAGCTTAGCTAAAACATTAGCTTTACCTGACCTAACTCCGTTAGCTGGTTAGCTTCCGTTAGCTTCTGTTGGCTCTGGGTTAGCTCGGTTAGCTATAAGTTACAGACAGCTCAGAGTTTGATGGGTGTCAATTATCTGTCCCCACGCTCACAGCCCCTTCTTAGCGCCACCTCTTTGCCCAAACCTACCACTGGTCATAAAACCGTAATTGACGGGAAAATTGCGCAGAGGAAAAAAGATGCACCCGTTGGGCCATCACGGCCACTGTGGCCATGACACACCAAATTTTTCGAGGGGCACACGGCCAAAGAGAGGGGCTATGTTATCCTAAATAAATTTAGGATAACATAGCTTAACATAGCATAACAAACCCGCTTTTTGGAATACCCCCTTGGTGTGGTATTCTGCTGCTGTACCCCATCTGCTGCAAGGTTGGATGTGTTGCGTGTTTTTCCCACCATTCTCTGTAAATCCTAGGATGAAGATGTCCAAAGTCCTTGATGGGTGCCACCCGGCAGGTGTCAGACGTGTCAGCTCCAACCCTGTCAATGATCCATTAATCTGTGTCAGATTTTTTGAAGCAGGAAACATCTAAAACCAGCAGGACAGCAGCCCACAATAACCAGAACTGGAGATCCCTGCCTTGTAGATGGTTAGTGTAGGTTAACATAGCCAGCTAAACTAGTAGATCGCAGTAGATCAACAGTTTCTGAAATATTCAGACCAACAACCATGCCATGTTCAAAATCCTTTAAATCCCCCTTTTTCCTTATTCTGATGCTCAGTTTGAACTTCAGCGAGTCATCTTGACCATGTCTACATGAGTTAAGGAATTGTGTTGCTCCCATGTGATTGGTTGATTAAATACTTGCGTTCACAAGCAACTGAACAAAGTGACCAGCTGCTGCAACACAACAATTTCCTATAAAAGATCAATAAAGTATCTACCTTATATTCTAACTTAAGAATAAGGTTCAGCAAACGTTTGTGAACTTTAAACCATTCGATTTGAGACTTTCTTGGGACAGTGACTTCATGGGACAGCATCTCAAACTGTGTTTAGACCTAGAAGCAAACCAGCACAGGCATTAAAACTACTTGGTAACATATAGAAAGAGATTGGATTATAGTTAAAGTACACTGTTTTCTAAAGTTTATCTCCCTCAAAAAATTATGTTTCACTCTGGAAAAGTGTTAAGAAAAAAGTCTTCTGCACTGAACAGTGAGACCAGAGCTCCTAAAAAGGCTGCTGTGGTGTAAATTGCTGTCAAAGCAAGGAAGTCCAGTCTCTCCATCTATCTTGTGTCAGTCTGCCCATTCATTTTTCCCATGCTGATATTCTGAATCCTTCCTCAAGTGTTTTTGAAATTTTTTCTTTTTTGAGAACTTCTTTTTCTTTTGGACTCTATTTGATACTTTTTCTCAGCTGGATTCAGTAGCTGCCATATAGTTGATTCATCCCCAACGTCTCTGCTGGTAAAGCACCAGCAGTAGAAATATTAAATGCTGACAGCAACTGTAAAAGTAGTCATTGTATTGATTTGAAACCTGCTTCCTAAAATCATCCTGCAGTCTGGGCTTTTCTCCTTAATTTCGCATAACAATCAGAGATTATATATGATAGGAACTGTAGCGAACAATACAGCCTAATTTTCATTCTGAATGTGTTGTAAAGCTCGTTGGACTGCAGTGTCTAAGAAATGGGGTATACATCTGAATATTTACAGTATGGTTTCTGTTAAATTGACCTCATAGGCTTTCTTTCTGGGCAGAAAACAAATTATAAAAAAGCATAGTTGATCTTTTATACTCTTAAAAACAAAAATAAATGCAATGTTACAAGACAATTGTCTGAGTTTTCATCAAGCCTCCTTCCTGCTGCCCTTCTCTCCAAGGGAAATCTGATTTCTGTCTTATTGAGCAGACAGAGATTTGTTCCTCTATTTTTTTTCTGCCTGTGTGTCTAGAAATTGATGCAAAGTACCCTGCAGGTTTTGACCACATGGGAGGTTTCAACATAAGAATGTTGAGGGAAAATAGAGGGAGAAAAAAAATAGACAGGTAATGTCCGTATGCTGATGCAGAGGGCTGCAAATGAGTTCTGCTCTGTGCTGTGGTGCCTGATGACATCATTCGCCTTCACACCACTGGCTGTAATCAATCAGCTTGTTCATGTCTTCAATGGCACTTTTAATCTACTCGACTCCACCTGTACAGCCTGATCTATGCAAATTGTATTTTATAAGGAGCCTGTTTGTTTAGTTAAGTTCCCCCAAGACGCTCTTATCCACAGAGGCCAGTGTTGGGACACCACAAAGCCATGCATTCATTTGTGGATTAAAACTGACAATTTTACAGTGAAAGGGAACAGACTTCCTTTGTAGGTAGCCAACTTCCTCCAACTTCTTGATAAAATCCCAGGACACTCCTGAATCTCGCTCTCTTCTGGCTCAAACCTCTGAGGAAGTCACATCTCTCTTCCACCCAGGCCTCAGAGGAGGTCGCACCTCACCACCTCTTCTCTTTGATCTTCGAGGGTCGGATCCCCTCCCCCACACTCTAAGGAACAGAAACCCTGTTGTCCTTCAGGCATCAGCAGAAGACCAACACTGGTAAAATCTTAACTGCTCTCATCTCCAGATCAGTCTGGCAGAAGCAGCCGATCTCTATCTGTCAGTCTATCTGTTCTGTTCTGCAGCAGCAATCCAGAACCTGGAATCTTAACAAAGGAAGGATTCCCTCCAACCAAGCAGTTTTGGGTTAGCCTATCTGCTAACCTCTTTAGCAGAGAAGCGACTTGCCTCCTTCTCAAGAGCATTCATCTCAACATAACTGAGACCTAAGTGGACAGAAATGGACGTTGCTGGACAAAAGACCCGTTTCCAACTTTAGCAGTTTGCATCAGCACTAGCTTAAATACAACTTAGCTAAGCATGATCAGCTTTGCTGTAAATTATTTACAGTTTTTTTATGGTTTTCCCTGACTTTTCCTTTGGGTTTGTGTTGTTGAATGAAAAAGGTTATCTTAGACAAGTTATGTTATGTTTAAGAATTGCTCTTGCATGCTAAACTAACATCTCCATCATCTAACCTGGCACCTTCCAAAATTCCAACACACAACCATTTGATTTGTCTTTTAACTAATCATCCACAACAACAGGGTTCCTTTGTTATATCGTTACCATGTGTGTTGTTACTAATGTGGCAGGACGAAGGAGGGTGCGGGAGGGGATTGAACCCACATCCTCCCAGGTGAGAGTCATGCGCGCTGACCAGTCAGCCAAAGCGATATCCCTGAGGACAAGTAGCCAGGGCACATGATCAATCTGAGGCATAGTGACACAACCCTCACTGTCACACTGACAAACGTTAATTCATGTGGCTACAATAGACAAAGGACCACCATATGTTCACTGGTCACACAATAACAGCAGTTATCTTGACTCCATCTTCACGGCAACAGCAGCCCCTCTGTTTTATCACCTCAATTTGCATTGACAAACACACACACTCAAACACACACAAATACAGTCACCCTAACACCAACACAGGTGATTGTTTGTCATTACTGTATAGTTACTAGCATTTGTAGATAGTGTGGTAGAATTTAACAATGGTATTTATAGACTGAATTGATTAATAATCATTATATTTTACTTTAATAAAATATGTTATAATTTTGAAGGAGAAGTTGTTGTGTGATCATTGTGTAAGTGTTTTGTGATAACTGCTAGTTGCAAAATTCAGTGCTCGGATTCATAACCTTCATCATCTGCTCCGTCCATGTCATATCTATCCAAGATTGACATGTACAGACAGACCCTCGAGACTGACATCACGGCATAGTTATTAGTGCCGGATTTCTCCGGTGGTGCCCCCAAGTTAATGTTATACATTAATAACCTTATTGAATATTAATTTTCCAAAGACAATTTTTGATTATCACTAATAACTAGACTTCCTCCTAACCTACAACCCCCAACAATAGCATTGTTGATCTTGGCCTTTTTGTAGAGATGTTACTGATGAGACTGCAGGTATGTGTCAGGTTGTTATTTTAAAACATAGCTCAGGGGTTATGGTAAAGAAGTTGTCAAGAGAAAAAAGGTTTTGGGATAATTTTTTAGATATGCTTTTGATAAATAGTATTTCAGATATGTTTCTGTAATTTTGTTTTAGACTTCCCCTCACCCTCAAGTAGGGTCAAACTCTCATACCGGGCAAATCAATTTGATTCCACGATGGCTGCAGCCCTGCAAGTTTTCAATGTCTCCCTGCTCCAACATACCTGACTCAAATTAATGTCAGTGTGCAGAACTTGATAGGCTATTGGATCCACTTAATTTGAATCAGGTGTGATGGAACAAGGAGACATTAAAAATCTGCAATACTTTGGCCCACGTGGGACTGAATTGAATAGCCCTGCCTTAAAAGGTCCTGACCTGAATAAATGCACAACAGGCAAGTGCTTAAATTTGCTTCTTCATTTATTTATTATTTTAAATGAGAATCAAATCTAAATCAGTAGTTTTAATATCAAAATGGTTGGCAAAAGATATAATGAGGAGATTTAATGTGGTTTTTTTTGTTTGTTTTGGCACATTTTGAAGCTACATGTCAGAAAAGGTTGATGAAAAGGCTACTTACAAAAAAATCTTGTTACCCATGTGTTTTTGCACATGTGAACCACATGTGAGACATATATGGAACATATGTGAAACACAGATTTTTCACATGGGAAAAGTGTGGTTGTGGTGCATTTTCATGGTAATATGTGAAATATATGTACATTCCAATGTAAAACCCACTGAAGCACATGTATATTCAATTCAATAAAAAAAAAAATCCCAGAGAGGGATTATTTGAGGGCCATTTATGGCCCACAAAGTAATCATCAAGTTTCACAGTAAGTGGGAAGTAAATCTCTCTCTCTCTCTCTCTCTCTCTCTCTCTCTCTCTCTCTCTCTCTCTCTCTCTCTCTCTCTCTATCGTATGTGTATCTGAAATGTATTATCATATCAACATATAATTTATCCAATTCCTGTCTCTCTGCTAAGCAACCTGGCTTCACATGTTTGAGCTTGAAAATATAAAATAGGATAATGAACAGCCTTCCATCTTGATTTTGAAGATCTGCCCACAAATTAGTAAACTTTAAATCCTCAACCATCTTATATTGAAAACAACAGAAAGTTATCTTCTGAGCTCTGGTTCAGCAGTGCAGAACTCACTGATCTGAGCTTTAATCAGTACCACAGCGGCAAGCTCGGTCATCTTCAAAGACTTCATTTCCAACACTGCTGACTTTGCATGAGCAGCTGTGGTTACACTGTTTAAACCCAGGCTGTCATTGGCTCTTGTTAAAGCCTGACAACCCAATGGGATCAATTAGAGGAAGAAGATCAGAGTGCAGCACCTGTCACACATGCCTCTCTCCTTTCCCCCTATAGAGTGGTTTTAATTCACAGCCAGGTGTTTAGATTGCTAACAGAGCTTAGGACAAACACAGGAAACAATCATAGAGTAAACATGCTGTGCCCTGGGGAGGCAGATCGTAGGCAAGTAAGAATGCTGAGCCACTTTTATCCAATTAAAACAAAACTTGTAATGATTGTATTAGACAACAGTCTTTTCAACAGGGATGACCATTTTAGCTTCACCTTCTGATATGCCAACATATTAATATCCAGGTGGAAACTGTCCCTCAAAAAATAATTATCCCACATCTTGTCTATGCAAATATTTTCAAGTTTTTTGCACTCCTGGTTTTGATGCAAATAAGCCAAATACACAGTTCAGATTTAAATGACACTGCCCTTTAATGGTTGATATACAGTTATACTCTAGGTAGGGAGGAGTTTAAAGCGGGGGTGTCACTTCGTGTAACTTTATTTTTTTTCCACATAAACTTATCAATTACATCAATTGAAATCGATGTGCCTTGTCATCAGTCCAACTTTACTTCCAACGTCGCGTTATTTCGATTTTAATTTACAGATTTTTCAACTGCGTTGTTTACGAACGACAAGCCATCGCTCTGGTAACTCTTGAGTTACATCGAGCTTTGCCCTGTTCTGCTTTCTTCCTTTTACGTTCAGAATCGTTTAAATACTTTGGTTTTGGCATATTTCTCTCGCTTCATGTGTTGATCGCAAAAAATGCACACTTTAATTGGCAGGCATCGGCTTC